>BLBF01000018.1:47836718-47898243 GCA_015471245.1 Laticauda colubrina | reverse complement strand
GAGAAGAGTTTGAAAAATTCTTCTGACAGACTTAATTCAATTTAAAAAAAAAAAACACTTCTTGAGCCTTTAACGAAGGGCAGCACTTAGCCAGCACCTGAACACAGAGTAAAGCAGAAAGAAATAATTGCCCATTGCGAGGTCAGGCTATGTGCCAGCTCCCTGTCTTCTCTTTGCCTTAGGGGCTGTTTAACATTGAAAAAAAAAGGAATTCATGTGAAGCTTAATATGATAGAGCTATGGTGATATCATCTATTAATTTTCTTGATCTCCTAAGTCTCAGGAAAGCAGCAATGCAGAATTTGCTTCTTACATAGGAAACTGAGCACCAAAATGGTTCTACATACTTCCACATTCTTTAGACCCAAAAGAAGAAAGAAAGGTGAATGCGAATTGCTGTGCCTGTGGGATGTTGGGCCTTACAATGAGGAACCAAAGAGAGAACCAAGGAAACTATTATAAGCCACCTTTTCAATCAACATTGCACCGCCCTGTATCAGACAGTAGGAAAAAAAAGAATAAATCTGCAGATGTGCCTGAAATATTAATGAGGATCCCAAACCTAGAGTTTCTTCTTGCAAACTGTCAGAAAGATTTTGCTCAACAGTTACCCAAAGCATCTCCCATCATCGACTCCATAGCAATTATGCATCCTGGTGAATCATTTGGAAAACAGGGAATTTGTATAATTCTTTCAATTTCCCATGAGAAATTTAAGACCTTTGTGGATAAGCCATGGACCACAAGTGTCATACAGTTCTTGAAAGCCGATGTTATTATTCTTTCAGTTCCCAACTTCTGCTCTGTTACACTGACACAGCACTTCTACATTAAATTACAGTTAAAAGAGTCACTCAGAGCTTGTAGTCACTCTAACAACAGCTCTATTGTTTGTCATTGCTTTCTCTTAAAGAACCTATAGACATGGCAGTTCTGGTCCATAAGAGTTAACAGGTACTTTGGAAAGGTTCTGGAAAGATTCTATGATACATTGGAAATCTTTTCAGTGTGGCTGCCTGAAGAGAGATTCTCAGGACTTGAGACTATTTTTTAAAAAAATTTACATATTGGTATATGTAGCCTACCTTCCGTTTTTAAAGGTTCTCAGAAATATATGGATGAACAATGCTACTTACTAGTTACATTGCTGATTTAAGATTAGTGTTGTTGTTTGTTGCAAAGTCATGTCTGATTCATCGCAACCCCATAGACAGCGGTCCTCCATGCCTTCCTATCCTCAACCATCCCCTGGAGTCCATTTAAGCTTACGCCAGCTGCTTCAGTGACTCCATCCAGCCACCTCATTTTCTGGCATCCCATTCTTCTTTTGCCCTCAATCATTCCCAGCATTATGCTTTCCTTCTCATTCCTTCTCATTCCTTCCTATGAGTCCTTCCTTTTCATTAGGTGGCCAAAGTATTTCAGTTTCATCTTCAGGATCTGGCCTTCTAAAGAGCAATCAGGATTGATCCTCTAGCACCGACCGGTTTAAGCGCCTTGCAGTCCAAGGAATTTGGAGGAATCTTCTCCAGCACCATAGTTCAAAGGCCTCAATTCTTTGATGCTCAACCTTCCTTATGGTCCAATTTTCACAGCCATATAATACAACTGGGAAAACCATAGCCTTGACTATACGGCACTTTTGTTGGCAGGGTGATGTCTCTGTTTTTTAGTATATTGTCTAGATTTGCCATAGCTTTCCTCCCCAGGAGCAAGCATCTTTTAATTTCTTTGCTGTTTTTATTTATTTATTTGGTTTGTCAATTGCTTACGAGATAATAGGTATAAATAAAAACATAGTTATGAATACATGGATTCATATAAGAAAAATAAAAATAAAAGAAACAATAGGACAGGGACGGTAGGCATGTTGGTGCACTTATGCACGCCCCCTATAGACCTCTTAGGAAAGGGGTGAGGTCCATAGTAGACAGTCTAAGGTTAAAGTTTTTGGGGGTTGGGGAAGAAAACACAGAGTCAGGTAGAGTATTCCAGACATTGACCACTCTGTTGCTGAAGTTGTATTTCCTGCAATCAAGTTTGGTGTGATTAACCTTAAGTTTGTATCTATTGTTTGCTCTTGTATTGTTGTGGTTGAAGCTGAAATATTCATTGACAGTTAGGACATTGCAATGTATGATTTTATACCCTATACTTAGATCAGACCGAAGGCAGTGTAGTTCTAGCTTTTCTAGGTCTAGAATTTCAAGTCTAGTGGCATAAGGTATTCTGCAATGAGTAGAGGAGTGGAAAACTCTTGTGAAATATTTCTGGACTTTCTGGACTATGTTAATATCAGATACGTAATGTGGGTTCCAGACTGATGAACTGTATTTGAGTATTGGTCTAACAAATGTTTTGTAAGCTCTAGTTAGTAATGTATAGAAAAAGCTACGTAAGATTAGGTTAACAACTCTTAATGCCTTTTTGGCTATGTAGTTACAGTGGGCTCTAGCACTTAGATTATTAGAGATGTGTACTCCAAGATCCTTGACAGAGTTTGGATCATCAACAAGGTCTTGACTATTCAGCCTATATTTTATTTTCTTATTTTTTTTGCCAATATGTAAGACAGACCATTTATTTGTTGAGAATAAATGTTGCCATTTTTTTGACCATTCTGATACATAGTCAAGGTCTTTTTGAAGGGTAGCAATATTGTCTGTGGTGTTGAATAGCTTGACATCATCAGCGAAGAGAACACAGTTGCTCTTAATATGATCACAGAGGTCATTTATGTAGAGCATGAAAAGAGGGGAGTTGTTATTGGTACATATAGTTTGATAACTCTTTTGACTTCAAGTAAATATGTTGTTATGGTCTTTTACAGTATTGCATCCAGTGAATAGAAATTGCCAATCAAAGGATGAGAGATCGTTGTTTATAAGATCATAGTTGCCTTATTTGAAGTTATAACTGGGGATTCTGTCGTTGTGATGATTTTTGTGTGGACGTATGTTGAGACCAAAGTCAATCATGTTGTGGTCACTATTTGAAAAGGGTTCTTTAATTTGTATTCCGTAAATTGAATTCAAACTATTGCAGAAGAGGCAGTTGTTAAGTCTGGTGTTGTTGGTTACTTGTTGTTCTAGTCCCAGATTTGTTACTGCATTGTAGAAGGTTGCATGTGTGGGTTCAGTTGTACATTCATTAAAGGTCCAATTTATATGAGGTAGATTGAAGTCACTAAGAAAGATAAAAGCGTGTGGGCAGGATGCTGCCCATGTTCATAGTGTATTTAGCTTGTTTGAATGTTTGATGTCATAATCGTGCTCTGTAACATAGTAAGAACCAAAATGTGATATTTAAGGACAGTTCACAGACAATGGTCTCAGGAGTAGCAAGCTCCTGGGTAACTTGGATGCTTTTTAGATGTAAGGACTTTTTGTAGAAGATAGCAACATCACCTCCTCTACGGATTTCACGATCTGATCGATAAACATGATAGTCTATTACTATGGTAATAGTTCTCCCCATCCTTTTCTCTTCAGCCCACTGCTACGTCTGCATTGATCATCCCTTTTTTGAAATCATTGTGGACAATTTAATCAATTTAATTCAAATGTACCAAGAGTAACTGCAACCTAACATGGGTGTAGCAACAGCATCTTCCTGACCCTCTGCTGCCACTTTGTGAAGCAAGCGACAATTATAGGCATATTTCTGTGTTTTGCTCTCAAGTCTTCAGACTACACTAAGCATATTTCTGCATTCAGACCTCTAGTCTTCAGACTTCACGATGCAACCTATAGTGCCCCCTTGTGTTGCAAGCTCACAACACACCCTAGAAGTAGCCATACTGTGTGCTGTGCTAGCATTGCCCAGACTCTGCAGTGCCACCTACGTGCTCAAGTATTAAATTCAGAAGCAATTCTACTTTCTGCTACCTGTTTGCAGCACACCCTAATACAAAGAAAGAAAGAAAGAAAGAAAGAAAGAAATTGCATGGAAAACCACTAAATTTTAACAAATTTCTCCGTTTGCCAATTTGAAGCATGGCAACTTCCTCAGCCATGAGAGATGTCTCTGTTGTACCAGAAGACCTGAATCCTCCACCTACCCTTGTTGTAAATGTGGAGCCTGGTTCTCAATAATAGTCTTTAGATGTCCAACCCTCTGGAAAAGATGCAATATCTCAGAAGGCCTACGACCTCAGATGGCATAGGAAGCTTACCTCACCTGCGGTAACACGCTTCAGAGAGGATTGGGAAAGGCAGTATCTCCATCATGCAGACGCATGGATGGAGATATTCAAGATTTGTGACTCCCCCAAAAGCAAGTTGTCCCTCAAGACCCTCTTCCTGATGCAAAAGGAGTAAGAGAAGCACCTCACATGGTGGAGAGACAGTGAAAATAAGCTTAAATACATACAGTTGAACCTGGAAGACCCAGTGTTTCAGAAACACATTCATTGCTTTGACGAAGAAAACAAAGAACATGAAGATAGCATTCAGGAAGGCAGAAACTCCCTCCAGACCACAATCTTCAATGCGCTTCAAAAGGAACAATGGATGAGGGAGAAGTCCACATCCAACAGAGGTCTTCACAAGTAGCTTCTTTCCACCACTCAAAGAAAGCCTCCTCCCTCCATCCCAAACTGGCTAGATCGCAAGCAGGTTCTATTGTCTCACACCAATTCTCTTCTGACAGCTCTCACCATCCTTCCAGAAGATCCTCCCATTTTAGCGGCGCATCTCAGGCCTCCAAAGCATCAAGTTATGCCAACAAGGTGTAGAATCCCAAGTTGAAGCTGCAGCAGCAAAGGCAGATTTACGTATTACAACAGAGGTGGTGTGGCAGAAAGCAGAAATGGCCAATCAACAAGCAGAAATGGCCAAACAATAGGCAGAAATAGTCAAACTCAGGCCCAAGTCTAGTTACTTGAATGACAAAGACAGAGGGCAGCAAAAACAGCACGGGTCTCAGCATGGCATAAGGTGGCCAATGCTGCCTCCCTCAACTTCAACCTCAACAAGTTGGGAGAAGAGAGCCCAGATACATGGGTCAAGGCCTATGTGGATGAGCAGCACACGCTTCAAAATGAGTAGATAAAACCACCTCAATTGCCTAGCAGTCTCCCACAACCAGGGATGCACTGGGATGAATCTCAACCACAGACTTTACACATCAGTTACGCAACCAACGTTGTACAGCTTAAAGTACGAGATTCACTTCCCACCAACAGCAAACCTTCCCCAATTGATGTTGTACGTACTAAGGTCCGAGATTCTCTTCCCAGCACCAGCTACCCTACCACAAAGTCTCATGCCCTGCTGGCTGAGCAACTTTGCCCACCAGTGCCTACAACAACTTCTTGATGAGTCGACATGCCATCAATGACAACTGCCACACTCAATCCACAGGCAGCAGCATTCCTGCCACAACCTCAATACCAATGTGGCTCCCAGGCACCACAAGGTAATCGTGCCCAGCCTACACCGCAGCGTGACGCTTGACCACCGTCCCCACTTTGGGAGAATGACATCCTCTGTAAGTACTGGGAGGAAGACTACAACCCGTTGTAGACTTACAACCTGAACCCACCCTATGAGAATCCAGGGGGAAAACCCTCTATGTCAATACCTCCCCCCAACTCAGCAAATGCTGAAGATTACTGGAGAAACTTGGCTGTACAGAGTGGAAAGTTAAATTTGCAGATTCTCTGACAAGCCAGGTGGCGAGTATCTAGTATGGAAGAAGCTTTTCCTGCGCCCCATTCAGGTGGCATGCCTGAACCCTGATGAAATAATTGGACACTTGATAGCATGGCTAGGGCCACAGTCTGACGACATTCTGAGGGCACTTTTGCCATCCTACTTAGACGACCTGGCCGCTGCCCTAGGTTGTCATGGAAAAGGCTAGATGAACTGTATGGCCCTTCTGAGGACGTAGAAGCAACACTCTTGGATAGTCTCAACAGTTTTCCTAAAATTACTATTGACAGCCTCTCTGAATCATAGACCTCACTATCATACTTGTCCAGCTGAGAATGGCACAACGGGATCCCAAATTACCAGCACTCACCTGTCTCGATCATGTCAACACACAGAACAAAATTGTTCAAAAACTTCCGCAGGTACTAATTGAAAAGTGGCTCCACTTTTCTGTGTTGACTGTTGACTGACAGCTTCATGGCCAAGGGTCGTCACCGCTTTGTACCCTTCACACTTCTTGAAGAATTCATGTCCTACCAGGCGACAGTGTGAACACACAACGGGCCCGTGAACTCAGAGCTGTTAATCCTCCTAATGACAGAAGAGACAACAGCAACCATATATTACCCTCAGGCTCTATGCACACTATCAGGAAAAGACCCTTCATGGTTGTCCATAAAACTGAGATTGACTCTTCTTCCACACACACTTGGGGAGAGGGCTCATCAGATGCAACCCAATTTAAATCTCCAAACAGAAGGAGAATACAGTTTTGTCCTATGCACAACTCTCATCACTTGCTGAACAGCTGCACTAGGTTTGCAGCGAAACCACTGACTCAATGAAAAGAGTTGCTAAGGGAGTACTAAAGCCCATGTCACACTGCACCAATGGATGGGAAGAGGATGTAAAATGGAGAGAAACACTTGCCATCCGTTGGTTAATGCGATGCTTCCGTTCTGTACTCACTGCGTCCGTTTTTCTTCCTCTCTATCTGTCCAGCATCCATCGACTGAGGTTCCATCTGCTCAAAAAGTTTGGAGCTGCTCAAAACTTTTTGAGCGGAAAATGTATCCAACGCGTCCATTCTGCATCCGCGACGCATACGGGGAACATCAGTTCTACATCCGTCATCATCCGTTATGCGTCCGCTACATCTGCTAGGCATCCGCTGCGCATCCGCATAACTCAAATCCGCTCCAGCAGAAAGCAGACACAGGGAGGAAGCGAAACGGACGTGGAACGGACACGCAGCCTTGGTAGCACGGACGGAGAAAGGATGAAAGCGGATGCAGCTCGCATACAAAGCATTTAAAACGGAAAAAACGTTTGCAGAGGGGACCTATCTCGGATATTTAGGATGTCTAGAGGATGCCTAGAGGATGCAAAAGGACACATAGTGGAAAACCTATATTGCCTATAAAAAGGGGGAGCAACTCACCTGGATCTCACTTTCAGTCCAGCAGTCCTGCTGTGCAGACCTCTGCAGCCTTCATCTGGCTCTTGCTCTTCCACAGCATCCATTGATGTCCACCATGGATCGTAACACACTCCTTTTGGTAGCCACCATCATTCTGCAACAGTGCGAAGCCATCTACAGGCTCTTTCAACTGTTCTACGGGAACAAAAGGAGGCGGCCAAGAAGTATCTGGGTCCAAAGATGGATTGGGAGAAGAGCAGAGTATGGACTGTACAACAAGCTGATGGTGGACCTGAGGAACGAAGACCCTCGTGCATGCCAGAACTTCATGAGGATGCCTCCAACCATGTTTGACGAAGTTGTGGAGCGGCTGACACCCAGGTTGACCAAGCAGAGCACCAACTTCTGGCCCAGCCTGGACCCTGGGCTCAAGGTGGCACTGACTCTGTGCCACCTGGCCTCAGGGACCACCTACAGGAGCATGCAGTACAGCTGGAGGGTGCCACACAACACCATCAGCATTGTGGTCAGAGAAGTGGTGTAGGCCATCATCAAAGAATACCTGGAGGAGCTCCTCCAGTGCCCCTCCACTGAAGAAGTCTGGAAGAAAGTTGCAGAGCAGTGGTATCAGAAGTGGAACTTCCCCCACACCGTTGGAGCCATAGATGGCAAGCACGTGGCCTGCAAAGCTCCAGCCAAGTCGGGATCCACTTATTTCAACTACAAGAGCTTCTTCAGCATCATCCTCTTCGCCATGGTCGATGCTGACTACAAGTTCATGTACATCGATGCTTCAGGCAACGGGTCAGCTTCAGATGCCCAGGTATACAACGCCAGTCACCTCAAGGAGGGGCTGGAAAGCAACCTCATTGTGGGCTTCCCAGATCCAGACCCCCTGCCCAACGACACACAAGATGTGCCCAACTTCATCGTGGGGGATGATGCCTTTTCCCTCACAACCTACCTCATGAAGCCCTATACTTCCAGATGCCTCACCCGTGAAGAGAGGATCTTCAACTACAGGCTGTCCAGGGCAAGGCGGGTGGTGGAGAACGCCTTTGGCATCCTGGCCAACAGGTTCCAGGTACTTCTCACCACCATGCAGCATCGCCCAGAGACTGTGAGGAGGATCGTGGAAGCTTGCTGCATCCTGCACAATCTCATGCGCACCCGCTACCCAGTGTTGCAGAACAGGCTCATGGACCTCCAACAAGGCAATGGGGACATGGAGCCTGGGGAATGGAGGCAAGGGCGAAACCTGATAGACACTGAGGATGTGCAAGGCCCCAATAGAGCCTCACGTGAAGGGAAGAAGCAGCACAACCTCCTGAAACACTGGTGCAACTCCCCAGCTGGAGCAGTGGAGTGGCAAGACAGGATGATAGATGATTAATGGATGCTTCCTTCAGCCTGTCTCATCACACAGATGAGATTGGGCCATGTATGTTGGGTGGGCCTACAATGAACAGGGCATTTAATAAAGAGTTGTGTTTATGTTCAAATGTGTGGATCAATGCTTACATTGTTGTTGATAATGAAGGGCCAAAGGTGTGGCACCTGGGAGGGTGGACCATACAGTCCCACTATGCTTGCACTGGAGGTTTATCTATCCCACAGCTATTACCCAAACCAAAGATATCCCTGCCCACCCCACAGCTATCTTAACCCATCCCAAAGGTATCCCCGCCCATCCCACTGCTATCTTAACCCATCCCTCAAGCATGTAAAGGCTTAAAACATTTCTAAAAGTTTTCACCAAGACTTTATTGAAAAAAATAAATGAAGCAAGTGTGTGAAGCAAAGATAATCTTTATTAATAACAAGCTGTAAAAGAAAAATGACCCAAGTCAAGTATCCAAATAAAGTCAACAGGTAGCCACCCAGTCTCTGGCACTCTTCTTGGTCACTCGGAGGTGTGCCCAGTCTCAGGGATGAAGGGTCCAGGTGCTGTGGAGGTGGCTGCTGCTGGAGTGCTGGTCTGAAACGCCACTGGGGTGCCTGGCCCGAGAGGACAACAGGGGACGGTGTGTTGAGGAAGCTCTCAGACAGCTGGCTCACCCCCATGATGTTGAGAGCCCCTTCCTCCATGACAAGGGGTGTCAGCCCCAGTACCAATGACAGATGTACTGAGGTCGGGCTTGGCTGTGGGGTGGAGGAAGGAGCAGTGTCGTGGGGCTGGGTGAGGACTGGCGTCGGTGTCATCTGTGGCATGGATGTCATCTGTTGCATGGCTGGCATCGGTGGCATCAGTGGAACCAGTGGCAACGGTGGCATCCAATGAACCTGTGCCTGGACTGGGAAGGGCTACTGCCTGTGCTGCTGGACCTCCTGGTAGCCGTAGCCTTGGTAGGTGAGGGCCTGTGGAAAGCCTTGGAATGGGAGTGACATCACCTGGGGTGGAGGAGCAGACCTGGACTGGGTGGGAGCAGGTTCATCTGGGTCTGGAGGGTTGTGAAGCAGATCGGTGATCCTGTCCTTCACCACGTGATACTGGGGTTCCGCCATGTCCATGAGGGTCTGGTTCACATAGGTAAGGAAGGGCTTGCGGTTGGAGGATGAGGAGTCGGTGTGTACCAGCTGAGAGAGGAGATCTACGCTGCTCCTGATGGTGTCTCTTATCTCCAGCAGGACAGTGTGGCTCTGCCCCTCCTGTCTGGCTCTCTGCCTTTCTGTGGAGGTGGAGCTGTGGGTGGATGTGGGTTGGGCTGTGGTAGAAGTGCCATCTCCTTTCTCCCACTGCATCAGGGGGTCCTCCACGCGCTCCGCCACGGGTAGTACAGCTGTCGGGGGGGTCTCCGTCGTGGCACGCTCCACAGATACCTGCCTGGTGACAGGAGCTGACTCTCTGCCGGAAGAGGACTGGCTCTCAGCAGGCTGCCTGAGAGAGAGGGTTGTGAGAGGGGCTGCTCCTTGGTGGCGGATCTCACCCTCCAGGAAGCTGCACTTGGCCACGACGTATGTCTGTCTGTCAGCTTGACTGTGGCCTGGCCAGATTTCTTGAGGTGCAGCTTCCCGTACCAGGTGTGCATGTGCTTCCATCAGCTGAGGAGCACCTCCTAAGTGTAGCCCAGGCTCTCTCTCCACCTTCTCTCTCCAAGTAGCCTGATTCCTTTTGGTGTCTCTATAGAGCCTGTGTCCCTTCTGCCATAGATACTCATTCTCTCTCAGCCATTCCAGCACCTCATCCTCATGTTCCTCTTCAATGTTGTATTGCCTCCTCTCCCGTTCTTGCGTCTGCCTCTTCCTCCCTTTGGCAGGACCACATGGGCCCTCATAAGAGGGGCTTCCAGGTTGTAGGGGCTGCTCCTCCACACCACCACCACCAGCATCAGCAGCAGCAGCAGCAGGACCAGCAGGACCAGGATCAGCAGTAGCAGAGTAAGCACCAGCAGGACCAGCAGGACCAGGAGCACCAGCAGGACCAGGAGCACCAGCAGGACCAGGAGTACCAGCAGGACCAGGAGCACCAGCAGGACTAGGAGCAGTGCCAGCAGAGTAAGCACCAGCAGAAGCACCAGCACCAGGAGCAGTGCCAGCAGAGTAAGCACCAGCAGAAGCACCACCGCCAGAAGCAGCTTCAGCAGAGTAAGCACCAGCAGAAGCACCACCGCCAGAAGCAGCAGCAGCATCAGCTCCTCCAGAAGCAGCATCAGCAGAAGCCCCAGCCCCAGAAGAGTGAGCCCGGGCTGCAGAAGCCCCAGCAGAAACAGAGTGAGGGCCAGGAGGTGGGAGGGTGGCCCTGTCCCTCTTGCCAGGGCTGGCAGCAGATGGCTGAGGCTTTCTCTTCTTCCCCATGGTTGTGGGGTGGCAGGCAGGCAGGCAGGCAGGCAGGCTGGCAGGAAGGCTGGCAGGGAGGCAGGCAGGCAGGCAGGCAGGCAGGCTGGAGAGCTGTGTCTGGAAGCAGGTCTTTCCTCTGAATGTTGACCTGCTTGGGAGCTGCTTCCCTTTATATCTGCGGGGCTGACGCAATGCATCCTCCCCGCATGCTCAGTGAATGCTAGGCATCCGCTAGGCTTCCACTAGGCATCCGCTCGGCATCCGCTGTGCATCCGCTTCATCCGCTCGGCATCCGCTGTGCATCTGCTTCATCCGCTCGGTGTCCGCTCTGCATCCGCTCTTTCCGTTCCGCGTCTGCTTTGCTGCGCTCCCCCGGAAGCCTTGCGGATGTGCCATCCACTCTCATCTGCTTCCATCCGCTAGGCTTCCATGGAGCATCCACTTTCCATCCTCCCTACATTCTCCCCCCGTCCATTCCTTTCCGTGTTGTCCGCTCTGGTTATGCAAATTTTTGCCCCTTTTGAGAGCGGATAACAATGGATGGAACATTTTTCTCGTCCGCTGTGTCCTTTTTACAAATGTTTTGCATCCGTCGGCCAGTGTGACAGGGCCTTAATACTGCTACAAGTGTTGCAAATCCAAACACCCGTCCAAGTACTGCATAGCCAAGGTGCGATGCGACTTATGCCATAGTAACCAGCACCCAACCGCGTTGCACCCAGACTCTGAGCCACCACTGCAGATATCTCGTAACTCTCCTTCGGACAAGGAGCCTCAACAAAACATGCATGCAAGGCTCCTCGGCAGACTGACAAACCGCAACCAAAACCAAGGCTGAGTGTCAACTGCACAGCACTGTGCACTGAATCAACACACCCTCGTTCGTGTCTTCCCATCTTCCTAGCCAAAGTGTATCCTGAAGGACACCCTGAAGATGCTGTGAAAATGTACATGTGGATAGAGACTCAAAGCACCTGCACCCTGGCCAGACCCACATTCTTCGACCTCTTTGAAGTACAACAGGAAAAACTTCCCTTCACTACATTTCAACATGCCATGGATCAAGAACCACAGCAGGGAGGAGAGCTACTGGAGTTTCCACTACTGCCCATATTTGAATGATGGGGTACCGAATGACCACAGTCAAATTGCAACACCTGAGGTCATAAGTAGTATGCCTCACCGACAGCACCTGGCTCATCACTTTCCCGCTCTAGGTCCGGTGGCTGAGATCCTACTCTTGCTGGGAAATAATGCCTCACGTGCCTTTCTCTTCTCTGAGTCAGTCAGCGGCCCTGTAGATGGCCCAGTGGCCATCAAATCTCCAATAGGATGGGTGATCATCAGTGTCAAAAAGATTCTGGCTCCAACCCAGACAAATGCCTTCGCACCATCCATTCCAACAGCCTTCGGACGCCCTTTAGCACCATCGAAAACAAGAATGACGTTCCAGCCTAAGAGGCCGCTGCCAATCAGTACACTTTTGCTAGGACACCCTAAATGGCCGCTAGCAACCACCAGCAGTCCACTAAGATGCTGTACATGAACATATGCCTCTGCAACACCCTTTCCAGCAGCTTCCCGATGATCTTTGACACCATGGAAGCAGGAGTACCATTCCAACCCTACAAGGCCAGAAGTGACCAGCAAACTTTCACCTTTGCCACCAAGAGTACCTGTACACCCTAAAAGGCTGCCAGTGGTGACCAGCAGACTTTCATCTTTGCCGCCAAGAGTGCCTGTACACCCTAAAAGGCTGCCAGTGGTGACCAGCAGACTTTCACCTTTGCTACCAAGAGTACCTGTACACCCTTAAAAGACCACCAGAGGTGACCAGCAGACTTGCACCAAGAGGCTGAACTTGAAAATTGAACCTCAAGCTTTGCGTGCTTTGTTTTGTTTGATGCTTTATTAATGTTTACTGTTTTTCTTAGTTATATAGATAACTGTTTATCTTAGTTATATAGTTATATGCTATTCAGTTAGTATGATTGTCTACTGCTTATCTTAGTTTATAGTTAATTTTTTTTTCTCTTCTCTTAATAGTGAAATTTACAATTCCAGGCAGGGAGTGTGCTGTCCCAGCCAGTCTATGGGAATTGGATAGTTACTTAGGAATTATGAGCTGTCCCCTTAAGGGAATGCATCATGGTAAATGTAGTTAAAGGTATCCTGGGAAATGTAGTTCATGTCACGTGGCCACATCTGTAATCCTGATTGGTCACTAGTTTGACCCTTGATGGGTTGGGAAAGTTTCCCTCATTCTTTGTCTGAACTCTCTAACTCATGGTAGCTTCTTTCTATCACTACAAGATGGGTTAGAAGATAACCATCTTTTACTACAAGGCAGATATACAAAGGATTGGTCATAAAAGAACTTCATCACAAATGTGAGTTATGAGGATACCTGATGAACCAATAAATGTTCTTTGTTATGGATGTGTTGTTGAGTTATCTCTCTGCATCTGTTCAGTTTATAAATCCACCTTTGTACAAGATACAGAAAACTTATTGTTAGAAAATGTCTCCTTAATTATAGATTGGTTCTCTCCTTGATTAGTTTCCATCTATTTGTTCTTTCCTCTGGTGTTTTGGAAAATAGTTTGCCTACCTCATCTTTGTGGCAGCCCCTCAAATATTGAAACACTGCTACCGTATCATGTCTCCCCTAATCCTTCTTTTCACTAGACTAGACATACCCATTCTTGCAACTGTTCTTCATGTTTTAGCCTCCAGCCCCCTAATCATCTTTGTTGCTCTTTTCTGCACTTTTTCCAGAGTCATCCAGCATTTGGGTCTGGGTCATATATCAACATTTTGATATTGTAGTGACCAAAACTGGATGCAGTATTCCAAATGTGGCCACACTAAGATTTTGTAAAGTGGTACTAATAGTTAATATGATCTTGATTCTATCCCTCTATTAATACAGTCTAAGATTGCATTGGCTCTTTTGGTATCTGGCTCACACTGTTGGCTCATTTTTAAGTGATTGTCTATTTGAACTCGAAGAGCCAAGGTGCAGTGGTTGGAATGTAGTACTGCAGGCTACTTCTACTGCCTGCTGGCTGCCTGGAATTTGGCAGTTCAAATCTCATCAGGTTCAAGATTGAAGCGGTATATAAATCTAAGTCAGGGGTGGGATTCAAATTTTTTAACAACCAGTTGGTGGGCGTGGCTTGGTGGTCATGTGACCGGGTGGATGTGGCTTAGTGGTCATGTTATTGGCTGGGCATGGCCAACTCAATATCACTCACATCGAGGCACACCTCTTCTTGCCTGGCCTCTCATGACTCTGGGGAGGCTGCAACAGTCATAAGATTGAAAAATGGTCATAAGTCACTTTTTTCAGTGCCATTGTAACTTTGAATGGTCACTCCACACAAGCAAAGTACCAGCAAAGGAGGGAAAAAAACTCCAGAGACGTTCCTGAGACAGGAAATCTAGTCCTGCCAAGAATATAAAAAGGGTTAATAGAGAGGCAGTTTCTGTAAGCAACTCCAGAATGTTTCCTTCCTGCCTCCCTTCCAGGATTAGGTCAGTAATTTCTTCTAACAACCGGTTCTCCGAACTGCTTAGAATGTTAATAATCTGTTCTAGCCAATAGGTATGAATTGGAAGAATCCCACCTCAGTCTAAGTGCTATTTCTATTGCTCTCATTTTTACTGGCATTGAGCCAAGTTTCACATAGTCTGTACCTATACAGTTGGTTTTTCTTGCCTAAGTGTAAAATATTATTTTTTTCTATATTAAATTTTATTTTGTTAGATAGGACCCAGCGTTCAAGTCTGTCAAGATCTTTTGGGATTTTGAGCCTATGTTCTGGGGTGTTGACTATTCCTGCAGCTTAGTGTCATCTGCAAATTTGATGTGTTCCCCTTCTATTGCCTCATCTAGATCATTTTTGAAGATATTAAAGAGTACTGGGCCTGGACTTTCAGTTTGCAGGGCTTCAGCGACAGGCAGGAATCCACGATCATGCGTGGTTTCTGCCTGGGCTTGCCGCTGGAATGCCGCAAGCCAGCTGGCTTCGGGGCCAAGCCACCCCTTAGAGGTGGTGAAGAGGGTGGAGACTCCAGCAGGGTCGAGGAAAGCCGCATCTTTCCTCCTCAGCTGGCTAAACTCCATTTCCCGAAGGCGGTAAGAGCGGCGGTCAGAAATGGCCGCCACAAAGAAGCACTCAGCTGGAAAAGAAAGTGTAGGAGGAAGTTAAGAAGTGAAAGTTTTGGCTGACCAGGATAAGAAGCAACAACTGAGATATCCTGGATTTTAAATTTGATAAAAGATACATCACTCCCAAAGAAGATTTGGAAGCTTCAAATGAAAGTAGAAAAGGGAAAGTTTTTTTTCTTTCACTCTCCTTCCTTAAGTTGACAGCGAAGAGAGAAGAATGAGAAATTGGAAAAACCCGCTTTGGCAGCAATAGGTAATTAAACTGGAAAATTAAATGTCAAGGGGACAATAAAGATTTCTGAACACTTAAAAAAAATTTTTTTGCTTTAAGTGGGAAGGGAGAGGAAAAGAATAAGAGCAGGATTTGGCAGGAGGAGGCTGCTTGGAATTTTAAAAAATCTAAAGTTAAATTGTAACAAAGCTTCTAAAAGACATATCTTAACTGCAACTTTGTAACTAAACCCCAGGAAGAGAAAGTGAAAAAAGAAGAAAGTGTTAAATGAAACAGTTTATGTCTATTTGGATTGTTTGGTGACTTTGGGATTTCTGGAAAATATATTTGAGTGATCAAAAAACAATTGGGTGGTTGTTTAAAATTTTTTCTTTCTACAGTGGCATCACTTGTAGATGAACTGAAAATGGAATTTAAAAAATATAAAGAAGAGGAACAAGAAGGGAAGGGCTCTCTTGACTCCATTTTTCACTTCTTAGAAATGGTGATTGGTACCTACGAGAAACTACAAGAAAAGACTGAGCACCAAGAACACTGGGACAAAGAAGAAGCCATCTTTAATGAACAAGTAACTTTAGTTGGGGAAGAAAGGGGAAAGAGGAGCAAGAGAATGGAGAATTTAAGACCTAAAAAAACAATCAAAAAAGGGAAAAAATAAGGTGAAAAGTGGATATAATGTCAGAAAGCAACAGAAAAGGACAACACAGAAGAGGGAAATGGAGGTGGAGAGACAAGGGGGTAAAAAGGGCAGAAAGAAGAAGCAAAGGAGGAAGGAAGGGAAGAGAAGCTACAAAGGTTTGGAGCAAGATATAAAGTAACAGGACTTATTCACAGACAATGGGTAAAAATTTAACTGAAAAAGAGATTCTGCAAAGATACATAAGATTGTACTGTTATGCTTATGTTAGAATTAATGTTAGAAAATTGGAACAACGTATGATTAAAAAGTGGGATAAAAATACTTAGTGTAATTTAGTGAAACTTTTTTGAATAAAATAAATGAAATGAAATAAATGAGAGAATTGAATTAGGAAGGAATGGGAACACTTTAATTATACAATGTTTTAAAATATAAGTGAAATGGGGGAGAAATAACTGTAAAATTTATAAGGGTTCCCATAGAAGTATGATTCCTATTTGAAAAGTAATGTGTGAAATGTTTAAGATTTAAATGAATATTAATTTTAATGATAGAATTGAATTGGCATGGATTGCTGTTTTAATTATATCATATATTTATAATTTCTTCTTTTTTAAAATATTGTATGTAGCTTTAGAATGTACTAAGCAGAATCTAAATGAAAGTTATGTATTATATTAAGTGTTATAAATTTAGGGGAAAGATATAAAGGTGTCATACTCCAATCAGTGATAACAGGAAAATTTTTGCTTTAATGAGAAAAGAAAATAGACAGATGAAACAGGACAGACAAAGGATATAAGTATAATGATCTAAATTGAGATGAAATAAATAAAATAGAATTAAGAGAGGTAGAAGAGGGGAGAAGCTATATAGAAAATGTAGAATGGTAATAAGATATGGTATGGTATACAAAAATGAGCATGAACTTGAATTGGTGTCTGTACGAAGAGATGTAACCTGGGATCAGGTTGCTTTTAAAAAAGATGTTTTATGTTTTTTCATGTTTTGTGTTTTATTTGTGTATGTTTGTTGTTAAAAAAATCAATAAAAATTTTGAAAAAAAAAAAAAGAGTTCTGGGCTTAAAAAAGAAATTTGGTACTCCACTACTTACTTCCCTCCATGTGGATGTAGTTCTGTTATGGACTGTGCATTGAGTATGGTTTGTCACATCCATCCATGGTGGTGATGATGCTGTCTATCCCACATTTTTCTAGCTTACCAAGGAGTAGGTTGTGGTCTACTTTGTCAAATGCCTTACTGAATTTAAGTATGCTATGTCCACAGCATTTCGCTGATTCACTTATTATTATACTTATAAAGTCCAAGCCTCCCTAGAGGGAATATCAATGACACTAGTGTGCACACTTACCCTTTGAGTAAAGAGTGGTATATATGGACAAGAAGGCTATGTATTGCTCTACAATCCTCTGGATAATGGCAAATTTATTGAAGACAACCTACTAGCCACTGTTCAGTTATTCTCTCAAATTTTTAATATTTCCAGCTTTGTATACAGGTTAATTGTGTATATATGTCAATGTTTTTTAATCTTAGCAACTTTCAAATGCATGAACATCAACTCCCAAAATTGGCTGGGGAATTCTGGGGTTGAAGGCCATACATCTTAATGTTCTGTCCAGAAAGAAGCGCATGAGACCGGGTTCCAAACAACAACTACTTTATTTAACTCACAAGGCAAAAGATACGGAACATAGCCCAAGCCGCGGCAGCCCTTTATATAGCGGCTTGCCTGCTGGCTTGTGGCCAATGACACTAGTTTAATTCTTCCCGCCGTTTGGCGGCTTCCCGAATTGATTCCTATTGAAACAATCCGTAAGTGGCCTTTTTGGCCAATCAGAATGAGGGACTTGGAACCTACCAAGTTCCATACAGAACACCCCTCCCCCTTTAGTTCAGTCCAACATGGGTGACGTAATCGCGCAGGTAGGTGGAGCTCTTTCTAGTCCTAGTTGACCTGAGTGGCTCAGTCTTGTTTTGGTCTTCTAGTGGTTCGGATGGGATTGCTGCTTCTCTCGTCCTTTTCCATGGAACCTCCTGGAAGGGTGAGTCAGCCATGCTGCTCCCGCCTGAGTCTCTCGGACTGGTTGAGATGGCTTCACCGCTCCCTCCTGGTTTGACTGGGTTGGTTGAGCTGGTCTGGCTGCCACCTTCCAGGAAGGCCTCACTTCGCTCTCCTGCTCCCGGACTTCTTTCTTGGGGTTCATCTAACCGTGAGTGCTCTTTTTGTTTGGCTAGATTGTCGTTTTACAGAGTTTGTTGTCTTGCTGTGGGAGGTTCGTCTCTCCCTTTTTTATTTATTTGTACTTTCCCCCCCTCCTTGGTTGTTTTATAGTCAGAATTTATTATTTTTGGTTCTGTGGCAGGTTTTTGTTCGAGGTTGCGGGAATGAAGCTGGTCTATGTGCCACTTCCATTCCCTTCCATCGTCTAAAATTAGTTGGTAGGACCTGGGGCCTGTGATTTGTGTGATGGTGGCTGGAAGCCATAGAGGGTCCCTGGTAAGGTTCTTGGCATAGACTAGGCCGCCGATTTTGAAAGTACGGTATTTGCTGAAGGAGTCGGGGGGGTTGTCCCAGGTGTAAGTGGGGTGTAACCTGTCCAGGTAGGACCGTAGTTTCCTATCCATTAAAAGTTCAGCTGGGCTTTTATTTGTTGTGCTACTAGGGGTAATATGTTGCAAGGTTAGTTCTCGGTTTAGCTTGTCCTGCACGTACCCCTTGTCCATTCTCTCTAGGCCCTCCTTAGTATACCTAACCATGCATTCAGCCCTGCCATTCGCAGCCGGGTGGGCCGGCGCTGTTAAGGCATGACGGATACCCTGGGCAGCCAGATATTGTTCAAATTGCAAGGCTGTAAATTGAGGCCCATTGTCCAAAACCAGTAAATCAGGTAGCCCATGTGTTGCAAATAGTTTGTCGAGCTGTTCCATAACAGCCTCGGTGGTTGTGGAAGCCATGACGATGACTTCCAACCAGTTCGAATATGCATCAACCACAATCAAAAAGGTGTTCCCCTTCGTTGGCCCAGCGAAGTCAATATGTACTCTAGACCATGGACCCCGGGGAGTTTCCCAGTCAATAATTGGTGCCTGTGGGGGGGGTAGGCTTCGCTTTTTGACAGTCATGTCATGTTGCAACCCAGCATTCAATGTCTTTGTCCAGCCCTGGCCACCAGACGTAACTCTTGGACAGGGCTTTCATTTTGACTATGCCCAGGTGACCCTCGTGCAACATGCCCAGGATGTCTTCTTGGAGGCTGCTCGGAATTACCACCCTGTCACCCCATAAAATGCACTCCTTTTCAACAGACAGTTCGGTCTGTCTGGCACGGAATGGTTTAAAAGTCTCAGTTTTGTTTTCTTCCAGCCAGCCTTTACCTACCCAGTTCAATATACGTGCCATCAAAGGGTCTTTGGCTGTGGCTCTCACGACATCGGCTGCAGTCAGCAGTAGCTCTGGGCAGGTCTCAAGCTGAAATGTGGAGGCAGTTGGAGCAGGGTCAACCTCTGTGATGGGCAACGGGGAATGGCCCAAGAAGTCGGCGTGTGGGATGGCTTTGCCAGTTCGGAGGAGCAGGGTGTAGGAGTAGGCAGCGAGAAATTCAGACCACCTCGTCATTCTAGGTGACAGAATGTTCGGGGTTGGCTTGTTGCCTGCTAGGATTCCAAGAAGAGGCTTGTGATTGGTTACAATAGAAAAAGGTCTACCATAAAGGTACTCATGGAATCGTTTTACTCCAGTGATGATTGCGAGGGCTTCTCGATTGAGTTGACTGTAATTGCGTTCCAACTTGGAGAGCATCTTGGAGTAAAAGGCAACCGGTGCCTCTCTGCCATCTGGGAGTTGGTGACTCAGGATGGCGCCAACCCCAAAAGGCGAGGCATCACAGGTGACCGTGAGAGGCAAGGTATTGCTAAACTGGATAAAAACGGTGTCTGACGTTAATAGGTCCTTGATACCCTGGAAGGCTTTCTGTTCCCGGTGGCCCCATGTCCAAGCGGTTTTTTTATCTAGCAGTCGATGTAGGGGTTCTGCTATTTTTGCTTTATGGGGCAGGAACACGTTGCTAAAATTTATGAGGCCTAGGAACGCCTGGAGATTAGTTTTGTTTTTGGGTCTGGGAGCGTCTTTGATAGCCTTCAATTTTTTTTCGGTTGGGTGAATGCCTTGTTCATCAATTAAATAACCCAAAAATTCAACCTGGTTAGTGGCCAGTTCACATTTTTCCCTCTTTACTTTGAGGCCTGACTTCCTAAATTTTGTTAAGACTTTTCTTAACCTGGTCTCTAGCTGGTTGACATTTTTTGCTGAGACCAGTACATCGTCAAAATATGGGATGACACCTTTGATTCTGTTTAGCAGGCATTCCATGAGGCTTTGGAACACGCCCGGGGCAACACTAACACTGAATTGGAGGCGGTTACATTTGAATGCCCCTCTATGTGTTACTATAGTTTGTGCCTCTGCTGTAATGGGATCAAGGAGGAGCTGTTGATAGGCCTGTGCTAGGTCGAGCTTTGCAAATATTTTTCCTCCACCTAGCGAGTGCAGTAAATGTTGCACTACTGGCACTGGGTATGCGCTTTGTTGGAGCGCATGGTTCAGGGTTGCCTTATAGTCCCCGCAGATGACCCATCTGGCTTCACCGGTGTGATGATAGGGGTTTCCCACCTGGCATGGTCGATTGGTTCTAAAACCTCTTGAGCTATTAACTTATTTAGCTACTCGTCAATTTTTGGTTTTAGCGCGAATGGGACATGTCTGGCCTTTAAACGGATGGGGGCTATTTTCGGGTCTAGGCTAAATGAAATTGGGGTCCCCTGATACTTGCCTAGAGTCCCATAGAAAACATCTTGGAATTCTTGGAGAAGGTTCTCCTCCCAATTGGATGTAGCGATGCAGTTGATCCCGGTCATCCCGATTCCCAGAGGCGCAAACCATTCGATCACTAACAGGCTGGGCGGTCGCGGTCGACGATGGTCAGAGGCAAGATTTTGGCGTAGTGTTTAAACTCAACTAAAAAATGTCCAAGGCCTACTATTGGGATACGATTTCTCTGATAGTCTTTTAACACTACTTTTTGTTTCTGTAGTTCTCTCTGTTTAATGTTCGGTATTAGGCGCCGGATGGTATTCCAGGATAACATTGATAGGAATAACCCTGAGTTGACTTCCATCTCACAGGGTCTCTCCTCAATGCTCACCTCTATCCGAACCTTCTTTCTGCTTTCCGCCCTGGCATTGCCGATGGTTTCTTCCCTGTCACCGGTTCTCTTATTGCGGATCCATCTGCTGCCGGCTTGTCTGTCATCATGTCTGGGGAGGGTGCTGCCCCGTCTTTTTGGACTATAGCTCTTTTTGTTGCGGCAGACTCTTTCGATGTGCCCCTTTTTATTACAAGCCCGGCATATTTCATTGAGGAACCTGCATTCAGCCCACGGATGATTGTCTCCGCAACCCGCACATTGAAATTCCTGCCGATTCCTCCTCTTTTCATGCCATTTTCTATCTGAATAGAGTTTATGGACATCTTTGTCATCATCTTCAGTGTCACTCTGGGTTTCAATATCCTCGTAGTGGGTTGTCGCTATGGGCTGTTTCTTTCCTCCCTCTGCCTTCTTCTCCCTGGTTTGGGTTGGCAGGTCTGGAAACGCATGGTGGCTGCTGACTTCTTTGCTGCTTCGGTGGTGGTTGCCTCTGCAATGGCTTCGGCCACGGTTATGTTCGGCCTATTCAGTAGTTTGCTCTGAAGGGTAGAGTCCTTCAGGCCAAGGACTACGTGGTCTCTCATCGTCTCGTCCATGTTCTGGAACTCACAGGCTCCTCCGATGTGTCGCAAGGCTGCTACAAAATCTGCCATGGTTTCATCCGCCTTCTGGTCCCTCTTGTAAAATTCGTGCCTTTTGATAAAATTTGAGACCACCGGTGCGTAGTGTGCTTGGAGCATTTGGTTCAGGTCGGACCAGGTCATCTGTTTGACATCTCTAGGTTTTGCCAGCACCTTCGCCATTTTGAATACGGCTGGTCTGCAGTGTGTAAGGACAGTGTGTAAGGACAGTATGTAAATCTCTTCCTTTGGTCTGAGATTTCTTCCATCTCGTTGCTTTCCAAAAACATAAAAAGTGATCGATATACGATTCCCAATCCTCTTCATCAGGATTGAAGGGTGCGGGCGGCGCGTTGCTACCGGCCATCTCTCCCACTCAGTTCAGATCACTGCGTGCCTCGGTCTCTCCTTCTATGATGATCCCACCTTGTCGCCAGTGTTCCGTCCGGAAAGAAGCGTGTGAGACTGGATCCCAAACAGCAACTACTTTATTTAACTCGCAAGGCAAAAGATACGGAACATAGCCCAAGCTGCGGCAGCCCTTTATATAGTAGCTTGCCTGCCGGCTTGTGGCCAATGACACTAGTTTAATTCTTCCTGCCATTTGGCGGCTTCCCAGATTGGTTCTTAGCGGACCAATCCGTAAGTGGCCTTTTCGGCAAATCAGAACGAAGGACTTGGAACCTACCAAGTTCCATACAGAACAATTAAAGTTGTCAAGCATGAGAAAGACTGGTTTATTCTCAATAGTTTTTCAGTATGACTTGGGCGGATGATGCCCAAACATTTTAAAAGAATCTGTTTATCCTGTATCTAGGCATTATCTAAACTTTCCAGTTTCTCTCCCACAAAAGAAAACCAAGAAGGCCATATCTTTCAAGTTTAGTGAATAATGATTGCTTATTAACATTAATTCTTTGGGTTAGTATCTATATAGTGCATTAACTAATGCTTTTGTCAAGGCTGGAATATTCACATAACAAAGTACAGCACTGAACTGAAGGGAGATGGAATACACTAAAAACACTGCAGAGAAAGGGCATTGTGTTGTATATGAATAAAAGAGGGAGGGAAAAAGAAATTTTATTCCCATATTATTTTAGTTTGTAACTCTGATATGGCATTTAATCAGGTACTCCCAATTCAAGCCCAGATATTTAAAGAGTAGATGAGTTTCATCCACTGTTAGGACAGTCTTATTATTTAACATTCAAAATCAGCCAGAGTCTATACATATAATTGAATCCAATGAAACTTTTAGTTACCATGCACCGGTTCCATGGAGAAAGTTTTTTTCCACAGACTGGAAGGGGCATAGTTTTTCATGCTGCCTGCATCCCACGGATGGGGCTTCACTTGTTTGAGCAAATCAGTTGCTGGCATGCTGAGACACATACAAGAAAATAATGTCTTTCTGCTTGGTTTTGCCCTTAGTTCATTCACTATTAACTACTATTTTTGTCCCATTGGTCTGCAGTCACTTTTCTCCGAATTCACAAGGATGTACCATTTTTACCTCATGCAGATTCTCTCCCTCCTCCAATACTGAGATTTATGGGATAAAGAAGCACAGCAAAAGGATAGTGAAATATAATCATTGTAGTTTTCTTGTATTTTAGAAAGCAATAAAGTGTGGAGAAGAGGTGGACTTGAGAAGAGGTTTCGTTATTGCTATATATATTGTTTAAACTGAAAGATACCTGAGTGTGACATGATAAACATTTGTTGGATTAAACCTTGGTCTCTTGGATAACATCTACTCACAAGTATTATTTTTGAACTATTATGCTTAATAGTTAATAGCCATTATGGGTTTTATTAAATTCTCCTTTAGCTCTGTATAAGTTAGCAGTTACTGTATATCTTTTGGAAAGTAAATTTCATAAGTGAAGTGGTTTTTTTTATCTGTTTAAAATTGAGGTCAGTTTCTTTGTGAATCCAAGTTACAGTATTTTGTGGCATGATTATCCAGGTCTAACTTGGCCATGGTTAACTGATCATTCATGTCTATCTATAAGTTTCTTTAGACTAAGAATCCATGCATGCTACCACATTCTCTAATATTAAAATTTAAAGAACACAGTGGGGAAAAAATAGACTAAAATGAAGATCAGAAACTGGTTAGCTTCTGATCCCACTCAAGTGATACAAGTGAACTTTCAACATTCTTTACTATAGTCCTTGATAGAGGAATTGGTGGAAGATTTCTCAGAATTTTTTAAGAAGAAGGAGAATTTTTCAAACAATTACGTGTAGGATTCCACTTTAGAGGTAATATAAACACTACTGAAATGCCTCTTTGAAAATAACTATGTATAATGTTACAAAGCTGGGAATCAGAATAGGAGGAATCCTGTTTCTCCTTTTAGTATAATGAACATCACCATCCTGGTCCATGGGTTAAAATGCATGGGACTGGAAGCAGTTATTTAGGAAATTTAAAGTTTATGAAGTATGAAGTCTCCAATGCAACATTACACTATACTTTTAATTCACTAAATGTGATAAAATAGGAAAATGAGAATAGTTACTTTAAGAAAACAAGCTTAAAATCATATTTAGAGAAGTGCTTTTGGTTAACTATTGTAATGTAGAGATCAGACACAGATAACCTCATAACCTGAACATTCTGTGTGAGATCATTTTATCTAAAGCTATCATCTGACACATCCATAAATCAAATGTGGATTTAAAATACGATATGATGCAATTAGACATTCTAATTAATTTCACATTTTTTGATATTTAATAAAGTTAATTGCCATAAGCTTCAGGCTCAAATATAGACAGTTATTTTAATATATGAACAATATATGAACAAAATTAAACACCTGAATTTTTGAATTGGACCCCTATGAATGAACAGATTAATTCTGGGGAAATGATGAAGCAAAGCCTCTGTAAAGGTCTTCTAGAAATGCAAAGATAAAGGATGGCTCTTCCACACAAAATAATCAGATACAAAAAATAATTATTTAGAAGCAGCATACCTATGAGTACTTTAATCAAACATTTAGGTTACCTGCCAAAAGAACATGATCTCTTCAAAATGCAATGTGGATTAAAGTGTTATCTACCATGAACAGAAAACTAACCTTAGAGTGGAAGTTTGAGATGCGTTCATCATAATTTTCATGTCTTTCGATAGAAAAACCGGCCTTTTCAGCTAGACTGCAGAACTGGTTTAGAGTATTTCCTCTAAGTGGAGCAAATATCAGAGCTTTTCCCTAAAACATTCAGAACATTTATATGATTTTATTTAAATTGTAACATAACATTAATAAAATTGTTAGCAAATTATTAAAATGGACAATGGTATGAAAAATAGGAACAGGAAGATCTTGAAATATATAAATAGTATGAAAAAAACTTCATCAAAAATGAATAATTGCACTTGACTGTTATCAAAATTTATTTTATCTTTTCCTCAGAATTTTGTCTAATTATTCTATTAAATCAACTTGCTAAACAGAATTGTTATAAGCTGTAAAAAAATAGGTTCATAGTCATGTTTAATTTTTCTTAGAATTGAGGCAATTGTAAAAATGATATTGTATGTAAAACTGTAAATGAGATGTGCTTTCACGATGAATTTTCTACATTTCTCCTCCCATTTCAGCTATCAGAAAAGATTCTTCTAGTGCTTGTAGGAATTACAAAAAATATCTTTGATAAGGAACAGAGGAGCCATAGTGGAGAAAGGGATAACTGGAAAAACTGGATAGAAACATCTTTCATAACCTATGCTTTGCTTGCTTTAGACATTTACCTCAGATTTTTTTCCAATGAATGTCTGCTATCACTGTCCCATGTGCCACATATCAGGACTTTGCTATTGACCCCAAATATCCCTGAAAGTTTTGTCAGAACTGGAGTGGAATGGAGAATGTAGAAAAACCCATGATCAGAGCATCTTCTCTTGGCATAAATTTAACCACTCTTTATCTATTTTATTGCTTCAATATACAGTAGATTTTCATAATGAAACAATACTGATAATGAATTCAACTTGTATTTAGCACTTCTGTTTAATTTACCAAGAAAATGCAAGTCTCCCTATTGGTGCATTTTGGTATGAAGTGTTCCATGATGGAGAAATAATAGGTTCATGATACAGTAAGAAACCCCTGTAAAATTTTATTAAAATTCATCACTGAATTAAAAGGCTTCTAGGAATTATAAGTCAACAGAAAGATACAAATTGTATTTACTGGGATCATATAGACCATAGGTGGGAATTGTGCTTCAAGAAGCTCTCAAATCAGTTTTACTAGCCCAGGACCCCCAGGATTGTATCACTGAAATTTGGCAGCAAATTGCCAAACACCAAGCTTGAGATTTCCAATTGATTTCTGCTAAGAAAGCAAACAAATAGTACATGTGAAGCTTTTGAATCAATAACAAGAAATAAGAATTTCCTCTCACTGGTTTGCTAATTTGCATGAATCACTATCATCTATCCCATGCAGACTCAAGGTGTTCTGATGAATAAATATTGCCTGAACCTTAAAAAGACAGAGATTTCATAAAAATAAAATAGGGTACTTTAACAATTATGGCTCAAAATCGTAATTCTCAGATATGGAAGAATCTCATGTCCTTGCCAAAGCAAAGCATATAATTTCTAAACCAAAGGCAAGTTTTAATTAATACTGACTCCAACTTACGTAAATAAATATATCTTTGGTTAAGTCTTCTGTACTAGATTTAGGAATACTGAACTAGGCATATAGAAGGCAATAATGATTCTGCAATTTTGATCTATAATTTCTACACCCATGAATCTGATGATCTAATCAAGGAGAATAATAAATTTGGATGTTTTTCGGAGAGGCATTAGGAATTGGCTTTGGTGATCATCCTGCTGAGGCCTTGAATTGTGTTTAGAATAAGGAGTTTTCAATAGATTCACTCTTAAAAATCCTCAACTCAGGTAAGAAACTATGTCAATAGCTTGGAATACTACATAACTGAGGACAGTGAATACCAGGTTAAACAAACAAAATACAAATGATGGAAGATTTGTAATAAGCAAAATTGGATATGACTGAGAATACATTTTTTATTTTATACTGTAATGATGGTGATGGAAATCTTATTTTTTGTTACTATTATATTTGCCCAAGGCTATTCTTTGGAAATTTGTGGGGAATTGATTGAAATACAACTTCTGGTTGATTCTTTTCAACTTATGGGATATTTTTCAAATAAAAAACCATTCTTACTGTTCCTGATTTTATTTCAGTAGAATCAGAGATGGATGTTCTTATACATATTTGCTTAAGGAAAGCAATTGTGATGCCACCTTATGAAGATTAGAATTTATTGCTCCTGATAATTGCTATCCAGTGTTAATTTTGCCATTCTTAGATAATGTATTGGAATGTATTGTGATTATTTCATTGTTGTTTATTTCGAAATGGAGTTGAAGTTTGGCTTCAAGGCAGAAATGGCCTTCAACACACTAATGCAATGGTTCTGGTGCTTTCAATATGCAATTGCCATTTGTCAACTGGCATGCATAAATGGAAGGTATCAAGCTGGGAATGTTGCCTAGAAAATTACTTGCATTACAAAATAGTTGTTCCGTCCGGAAAAACGCGAGGTAGACCGGGTTCCAACAACAAAGTCTTTATTTGAAGTACAGTTGCAAAACGGAACATTGGCTCAAGCTGCGGCAGCCTTTTATAGTATTTTCTCTGCCGGCTTGTAACCAATGACAGGCATTTGATATTTGCCGACTTTGAGCAGCTATGTGGATTGGTTCTTTTTTAAACCAATCCCCATTCAAAATATTTGACCAATCAGAACCTTGCATTTAGGAGTCTACTATTTTATATACAAAACACCCCTCCCCTCCTGGTTTAGTCCTACGTGGTGACGTAGTCGCGTAGGTAGGTGGGGCTTCTTTTGACCCGACTGGACTTGCGCGGTTCATTCCTGTTGAAGACTTTGATCGGTTTGGATGGTGTTGTCTCTTCAGTCTTTCTCCATGGAACCGCCTGGAAGGGTGAGTCAGCCATTTTACTGCCACCTGAGTTTCTTAGGCTGAGTTTCTTAGTTTCTTGCCGCTCCCTCCTGGTTTCTCCGGGCAGGTCGAGCTGGCCTGGTTGGCCCCTTTGACTGGACTCCTCTCGCTCGTTTCTTCTAACTGTAAGTCTCTCGTTTGCTCTTTTGGGTATTTATTGTATTCAGTGTTTAATTTAAATGGTTCTTTATTATTTTCTCGTATTTCCCTCCCCTCTTTGGTTTGATTTTCATCGATTTTTAATATTAGTGGTTTTGAGTTTGTGTTTCTCTCAATGTTATGGGACCGGAGCTGGTCTATGTGCCGCTTCCATTCCCTGCCGTCGTATACGGTCAGTCGGTAGGACCGGGGGCCTGTAATTTGAGTAATTGTTCCCGGTAACCATAAGGTGTCCCCGGTAAAATTTTTTGCATAGACTAGGTCGCCTATTTCAAATGTCCTAACATGGGTGGAGGAATCGGGGGGGGTTTCTGGTGTGTAGTTTGGGTGCAATCTGTCTAGTTGCGACCTTAGTTTCCTCCCCATTAGTAGTTCTGCCGGACTTTTGTTTGTTACGGTACTGGGTGTGATATGCTGGAGAGTGAGTAGTCGATTTATTTTCTCTTGGACATCCCCAGTGTCCATTCTTCCTAACCCTTCTTTTGTAAATCTAACCATTCTCTCTGCCCTGCCGTTCGCAGCCGAATGGGCTGGCGCGGTTAGGTCATATCTTATACCTAGGGAGGCTAGGTATTGCTCAAATTGAATGCTTGTTAGCTGTGGCCCGTTGTCGGACACTAAGATGTCCGGCAGGCCATGTGTTGCAAAATGTTTGTCTAATTTTTTGATAAGGGTTTCTGTTGTTGTAGATGGCATAAGTTTAACTTCTAGCCAATTCGAGTATGTGTCCACAACAATGAGAAAAGTATGTCCCTTAGTTGGACCGGCAAAATCGATGTGGATTCGTGACCAGGGGCCCCGTGGTGTTTCCCAGTCCCTTATGGGTGCCTGTGGTGGGGAAGGCCTATTTCTCTGGCATTTGTTACACGAACTTACCCAGTATTCGATATCCCTATCTATACCCGGCCACCAGACATAGCTTCTAGCAAGGCTTTTCATTTTGACCATTCCAGGGTGGCCTTCATGAAGCATATTGAGTACCCTCGTTTGGAATTTGGAGGGAATGACCACCCGATCCCCCCACAACAAACAACCTTTCTGAGTTGAGAGTTCAGTTTGTCTGGACCGGAAAGGTTTAAAGTTCTCAGTTTTTTCGTTTTCCAGCCAGCCTTTACCTACCCAATTTAGTACGTGGGCAGTCAATGGGTCCTTTGCAGTGGCTCTAGCGACATCATTTGCAGATGTGGGCAGATTTGGGCATGTCTCTATCTGCAAGGTGGTCATCGTTGGTGCCGGGTCTTCCTCTGTAATTGGTAACGGAGTTCTGCTCAAAGCGTCAGCATGTGAGATCTGTTTCCCTGGGCGATGTGTGAGAGTATACGAATAGGCTGCTAGGAATTCTGACCATCTTGTCATTCGCGGGGATAAAATGTTCGGTGTTGGTTTGTTTCCCGCCAAAATTCCAAGTAACGGTTTATGGTCCGTTATTATTACAAATGTTCTTCCATATAAGTATTTGTGGAAGCGTTTTACTCCGGCGACGATTGCTAGGGCTTCCCTGTCCAATTGACTATAATTTCGCTCGGCTTTAGATAAAGACTTTGAATAGTATGCGACGGGTGCCTCTCTTCCGTCTGGCAATTGGTGGCTCAGGATGGCATCGACTCCGAATGGTGAGGCGTCGCAGGTTACCATCAATGGCAGAGTGTTGCTAAACTGGATAAGAACGGTGTTTGATGTTAATAAGTCTTTTATTCCTTGGAAAGCTTTTTTTTCTCTACGCCCCCATGTCCAAATTGTTTTCTTGTCCAGTAATCGATGCAATGGTTCCGCTATTGTGGCTTTTTGGGGTAGGAACACATTATAAAAGTTTATCAGTCCCAAAAATGCCTGCAGCTCAGTTTTATTCCTTGGTTCTGGTTTTATAGCTCTGACTTTTTTTTCGGTGGTGTGTATGCCCTCTCCATCAATTAAATATCCTAAAAACTCGACGCAATCAGTCATTAGGCAGCACTTTTCTTTCTTTACTTTAAGGCCAGATTCTCTGAATTTATTTAGGACCTCTTTGAGTCTTTTTTTAAGCTGTGTTGCATCTTTGGCTGAAATTAGGATGTCGTCAAAGGCATGACCCCTTTTATGCCATTTAACAGGCGTTCCATGAGGCTCTGGAAAACACCTGGGGCTACGCTTACTCCAAATTGGAGTCTGTTACATTTGAATGCCCCTTTGTGAGTCACTATTGTTTGTGCTTCCGCCATTAAGGGGTCTACTGAGAGCTGTTGGTACGCTTGTGCTAGGTCTAGTTTATCGAAAACTTTTCCTCCCCCAAGAGAGTGCAGTAGGTGTTGCACAACTGGCACCGGGTATGCGCTTTGTTGCAGCGCGTGGTTCAGGGTAGCCTTGTAGTCGCCACAGATTCGAACCGACCCGTCTGGCTTAATTGGTGTCACAATTGGTGTTTCCCATCTAGCGTGATCGACCGGTTCTAAAACCCCTTGATCTATTAATTTAATTAGTTGTTCCTCTATTTTTGCTTTTAAAGCAAAAGGAACCTGTCTGGCCTTTAGTCTTTTAGGGGTTATCTGTGGGTCTAGACTAAAAGAAATGGGGGTCCCCCGATACCTGCCTAGGGAGCCGTCGAAGACGTCCTGGAATTCTTGTATCAGGTCTTCTTCCCAGTCAGTTGCGGCCACCTGGTCTATTCCGGTCATCCCGATGCCCAATGGTGCGAACCATTCGATACCCAGGAGGCTTGGTTGATCTCGGTCGACTATCGTTAATGGTAGTACTGCGACATGTTGCCTGTAAGCGACTTGAAAATGTCCCAGGCCAATTACAGGAATTTGGTTTCCCTGATCATCTTTGAGGGTTAGTTTTTGTCTCTGGAGTTCCTTAATTTTGATGTCTGGAATTAGTTTTTTGAGGGTGTCCCATGACACCATGGATAGGAACGATCCTGAGTCAACTTCCATTTCGCAGGGGCTGTCTTCGATTTTTACAACTATTTTTACTTTCTTCCCGCTTTCCGTCTGAGCGCTTCCGATAGTGAAAGTTTGGAATGCTTTCTCCCGGTTAGTGGCTTGCCTGTTTCACTTGCACTTTCTCTCGGAGAGTCTTGGCTCAGGCTTTGCTGGGGAGTCGTTTCGTCTCTTTGGGCTGTAATTCTTTTTGTTTCTGCAGACTTTCTCGATATGCCCCCTTTTCTTGCATGCTCTGAAAATGGCATTGAGGAATCTGCAATCGGCTCGGGGATGGTTTCCCCTGCAGCCAGCACATTCCCGCCGATTTCTATTTTCGCGCCCTTTCTTGTTAGCGTATAGGCGGTGGATTTCGTTGTGTTCCTCCCCGGATTCTGACGTCTCCTCGAGTTCTTCGTAATGAGTGGTTGTGGGAGATTGTTTTTTTCCTCTGGCCGGGCTTTTTTCATCATTGCTTGCATTCATTTGTTTCATCTTATCTGCCAATTTTTTGGCGGCTTCAGCAGCCGAGGCTTCTGCAATAGCTTCGGCTACTGATATGTTGGGTTTGTTCAGTAGCTTGCTTTGTATAGTTGAGTCTCTTAAACCCAATATCACTCGATCCCGCATCGCTTCATCTAAGTTAAGAAACTCGCATGCTCCCCCATTTGGCATAGGGCGGCTACAAAATCAGCGATGGTTTTGCCTTCTTTCTGGTCTCTCTGATAAAACTCATGCCGCTTTATTAGGTTTGACACCACCGGTGCATAATGGGCCTTTAATGTTCTTTGGAGCTCGGTCCACGTCAATTGTTTGACATCTCGGGGCTTTGCCAAAGCCTTGGCCATTTTAAAAATCGCGGGCCCACAGTGTGTCAAGAAAACAGCTCTTTTTCGCTGATCTGAGATTTCCTCCATCTCATTGCTCTCCAGGTACATCTGGCAACGGTCTCCGTAAGATTCCCAATCTTCTTCATTGGGGTTGAAGGGTGCGGGCGGCGCATTGTTTCCGGCCATTGCTCTTTGTCTGGCTTGTCTGTCACCGCATGCTCAGTCTCGCGTTTAGGATGCCAGTGTTCCGTCCAGAAAAACGCGAGGTAGACCGGGTTCCAACAACAAAGTCTTTATTTGAAGTACAGTTGCAAAACGGAACATTGGCTCAAGCTGCGGCAGCCTTTTATAGTATTTTCTCTGCCGGCTTGTAACCAATGACAGGCATTTGATATTTGCTGCCTTTGAGCAGCTATGTGGATTGGTTCTTTTTTAAACCAATCCCCATTCAAAATATTTGACCAATCAGAATCTTGCATTTAGGAGTCTACTATTTTATATTCAGAACAATAGTCAAGGAAGAGAATGTAGATATAGCAGCTGCACTCCAAATTTGAGGACTTTTGTGCCATGTTAGGCATTGCAAATGAAGGTGAATATACATATACTTATCCCGGGACAATGTTGCAGGATCCAGTCTGAGTTGGTCACCAAGACCAGCAGGTTTTTTTCTGAGCTTTCAGACTGATATTGGAGCCCATCTTCAGGGAACTTATTTTTAGGAATGTGTGCGTTTTTGGAGTGTTCTGTGTGTGGTATTTATATGGTACCTATTGTATGTGGCTTTTTAGATGTTGATTGGGGTGTTGATGGCTGGCTATTAAGTCCACTGCTGTTTGCTTTTGCTGGGCAAGGAGGACCCAGATTGTTGAGGGCAATATGCTGACTCTGTAAACCGCTTAGAGGGGGCTGTAAAGCACAATATGTTATTAAAAGCAGTAAATGCTGTTGATATTACTATTTTCCTACTATCTCTTTTACCAAAAGACCAACTAGGCCCATGACTTTTAAACTGGTAAAAAGCAAATTAATGCAAAAACAATGAATAGAGTCATAATTCAGTATTGTGTAATTCTGAGAGAAGATTTTTATCTTCACATAGGATATAACATACAAACATTTCATTATGGATTGTTACAAGTTCCTATGCTGCATACCATTTTCTTAATACAAATGATTTTATATTTTAAATATATAATTTTAAATATTACACCTCACTTAAATGGCAACATCTTAGCCCCTTAAATTATATCTTTTCTAAATAAATAAAGCTTGTTAAGTTAGTACTGTACAAAAGACACCAAAGATTGTTGCTGCATTCTAAAACATATTTTGAAATAATTTAAAGGAATAGTGAATTCTGGAAGATTTGGGAAATGCCTTGCTTTAGTTAAGTACGCCCTGTGCCATTCATCCAGACCTTTTGTTTTTCTGAGAGATAAAATCAACCTGAAAAGATTTATCTGAAGGTAGCTGGTTTGAAAAACATTGCCTTTTAACAAGATTTTTGCTCAGTTCAATATAAACCTACCCTTCCAGCCAATCAAACTTTGACAATTCTACTACTTGCATTGGATTTCCAAATTTAATGTGATTAATCATTCTGGTATGGCTGAATAAATTGCACAGTTCTTGAATTTTGGTCACCATTATTGCTTCTATTACAAAATTATTTGATTCTTATTTACTGCTAAAATCCTAGGAGAATCCTATAAAACTGGAAATTTACGGACATATGCAAAATTTACGGACATATGCATTCCTATCTTTCTGGAGATTGCTCCACAAATGAAAGATCTGATATAAATGCTGCGCTATCAGCATACTATCCCTGAAGCAAGGGCATAGCAACTACTGAACTGTTTACTTAGGGAAAGTGTCATCAAAATAAATCATATAAAAATGAACAGAAGATCACAGTGGCAGAATGAAATTCATTTGGGAAAAACACAAATGTAGTATTAATTTTCCAGGAGTGACTACTGAGGAAGATATCATTCTATAAAGAATAATGCTGGAAAATGAAAATATTTAGGTGTTCTAGTGAAAATTGCAAGTATGAATTAGACATAAAACTATACTGTAATATAGATAATAGATTTTGGCTCATTCTCAGATATAGTAGAAAAACACAAGTTGAAGACCATAGAGGCAAATATTTCACTAATGCTCAGAACTAAATTTTAATAAAATCACTGTTTTTATGCACCTCTGTGAAATGAATAGCCTTTTATCAAACCATAAGGAGAATCGTTTGGCTCAGTGCACATATTGTAGGACCTGGATTTTCTGTAAGGATGGATGGTAGCAAAAAGGTTTAGGACATACTGCTCAGGAGATCAAGAGTTTTTACTTCAAAGGATTCAAATTCTCAGTGACCTGTCAAATGTAAAACTCTGCAATACAGGTATGTCAAAATTACTCTATCAGCTCTATATGCATCCGCCAAAGACTTGCACTATGATGAGTTGTTCAGAAAACAATACTATCTTTCCAATCAGAAATAATTTTTTCTAAGTTCAATGGGAGATTGAAGTTTAAGTCTCTCATGCAGACTTACTGACTACAATTGAAGCCAGCAACCCTGTCACTAAGTAGCATGATCATTAAGTGAAATATTATGTAACTATGCCCAACTTCTGTCACTTCTGTTGAGGTCAATAAATGAATCACCTGCAGTCATTAAGTCCAATGTCATGTAACTGGAACTTACAACTTACTGTTACATGACATTGGGCTTAATGATTTTGTTTGTTGGAAGCTAGCTGTGAAAGTTATAAATGGCAATCACATCATTGTGAGATGCTGCAACCATTGTAAATGTGCACTGGTTGCTAATCACCCAAATAATAAATCTATGACAGTAGGGATGTTTTTACAGCTATCATAAATCTACATTTTCAACATCATCATAAGTTTGAGCAGTCATTGAGCGAGTCATTAACCAAGGACTACCTGTATATTCTTCTGGCATTTCAGAGAACAGTCATCATCATTTCCAGATAAGCATATAAATAAAATTCTTAGAAAATACTTGAAGTAAGAATAGGAAACACTTGAAGTGACAACTCTGAATCCATAAAGTTAGGGAATCAATTCATGAAACTACAGAATATGTGCTTTCAGTTGGGTCCTCAGAATTTACTCTTCTTGAAACAAGCAGTCCAATAGCATTTGGGCTTTTAACATTTTCATGTGTTCTGGATTCCTGCTCAATCTAGTTGTTTGTTGAAGGTCAAGAATGAGAAGGCGGGTGAGTCATTTTCTTTAAAAAATACTATTATTATTATTTAGTTGTTGAAATATAATAAACAACTGCAACAATAATAGACTAGACCTGGTGGTTGAGACTGGCAATGCTTCTCTTTAGAAAAAGTCACCTTTGATTTGTTGTTATTTATCTCACTTCACAAATATGGTTTTGACAAGGTTAAGCTTTTTCATTCTGGCAATGACAGAATAACTTCTTTTAAGCATAGACTGAATGTATATTTCATATTCATTTATTTGCTAAGTATTTCATACATTCAGAATCTGTTTCCAACCATCTTTGGGTCAGGTTAAGATTTAACTTCTGTATTTATAAGGGCATGAAAATATTAAGGGTTTTGATATAAAAGAAAATTTCAACGTATCAAGATTATTTATTCACTTCCTACAAAATTACTGTACTATACAATTCATTTATAAGTAGCTGTAAAAATAGGACTTTGTAATAAATAAATACACAATGACAAAGGTTACTATTGAAGGGATTACACATGACAGAAGCTAACATAAAAATTTTCAATATCAGAATTTTACTTTAATATGAAGACATTGCTATCAAAGGAAAATACTCAAGAAATGCTTTGATAAAAATAATCTCCCAGTATCTTTGAAGCGGTTTCATTTATTTAACTTCCCACTGTGTTCCTTATCAGAAGGCCAAGTATAAGAAGTTTTCTAGTTTATGATTAGGAAGGAATCTGATAGATTAGAAGACTCAATTGAAGTTGGACATAATAAGTATTAAAGTATTACATGACGTTAATCCTGCCATTCCATTACTCTCTCAATCATTGTGTGCAGACTAATTATTCTGAAGCCCATGTTCAGGAGAAAATAGAAACATACTTACACTGTGATGAAGTAATCTCTTTATTGCATCCACCAGGCTAGCTCTGTACTGGTCCAGAAATAGGCTGACATTGAAAATGGAACAGTATTCAGATTAAAAAGGGATTTTATTTCTAATGATTTTAATGCAGATAAGTATAAGGCTAATTACATATGTTTATATACTGCTATGAAGAAAAACTGAATCTAAATTCTTCCCAGTTTCTAAACAAATTCTGAAACTTGTAACCATTTGTCTGAAACTAAAGACCAAAGATTACCAAGACACATTTTTAACTGAAATACTTTTAAGATAAGTAATTAGGTTATACAATCAGAATTAATACAACATACAGTGAATAAATTCAATTCTATTTCTGGAGGAGAAATTAATATTAAAACAGGCTGTCCTCTACATTTTATAGAAAGATTCTATTTATTTTGCTTATTTCTAAAAATATGTACATATTTGTACAGTAGTTTTTAAAACTCTCAAACAAATCTATCTAAAGCTAAGGAAGACACTAGAAGACAGAATAAATATAAATATGGCAGTGCCAAATTTATTTAACCAACTATCACAGGGGATTTACAGAATAATTAAAAAAAGAACAAGGTTGCCTCATTGATAGGATAATTCATATTTGCCCAGTATATCTTAAGGCCCCGTCACACTGCCCAACGGATGCAAAATGGACACAATGGATGAGAAAAATGTTCCATCCGTTGTTATCCGCTCTCAGAAGGGGCAAAAATTTGCATAACTGGAGCGAATAACACGGACGCGGGGAGGATGCAGGGCGGATGGAAAGCGGATGCGGAACGGAAGCCCAGCGGATGGAAGCAGATGGCACATCCGCAAGGCTTCCGGAGGACCTCAGCAAAGCGGATGCGGAATGGATACAGCGGATGCAGAGCAGATGCAAAGCGGATGAAGCGGATGCACAGCGGATAGACAGCGGATACACAGGGGAAGCCTAGCGGATGCCGAGCGTTAATTGCGCATGCGGGGAGGATGCATTGCATCAGCCCCGCGCATATAACGGAAGCAGCTTGGAAGCAGGTCGCCATTCAGAGGAAAGACCTGCTTCCAGACACATCGACTGCCTTTCCTGTCCTGCCTGCATGTCTGCCTGCAAGCCTTGCTGCCAGCCCTGCTGCCAGCCTTGCTGCCAGCCCTGCTGCCAGCCTCCCTGCCAGCCTCCCTGCCAGCCTTCCTGCCAGCCTTGCTGTCTGCTTGCCTGCCAGCCTTGCTGTCAGCCTTGCTGCCTGCCTGCCTGCCAGCCTTCCTGCCAGCCTTGGTGCCTGCCTGCCAGCCTTCCTGCCAGCCTTGGTGCCTGCCTCCCTGCCAGCCTTGGTTCCTGCCAGCCTCCCTGCCAGCCAGCAACCCCACAACCATGCTGAAGCACAGCAAGTCTCAGCCATCTGCTGCCAGCCCTTGCAAGAGGGACAGGGCTACCATCCCGCCCCCTGGCCCTCACTCTGGTTCTGCTGGGGCTTCTGCAGCACGGGCTCGCTCTTCTGGGGCTGGGGCTTCTGCTGCTTCTGCTTCTGGAGGAGCTGATGACAAGCACTCCAGAACCAGCCACCTCCACAGCACCTGCACCTTTCACCCCTGAGACCGAGCGACCAAGAGGAGTGCCAGAGACTCATTTTTGTTTCATAGCTTGTTGTTAATAAAGTCTATTTTTGATTCACACACTTGCTTCATTTCTTTTTTTTAATAAAGTCTTGCTGGAAACTTTTAGAAATGGTTTAAGCCTTTGCATGCTTGTGGGATGGATTAAGATAGCAGTGGGATGGGTTGAGATAGCTGTGGAATGGGCAGGGATACCTTTGGGATGGGTAATAGCTGTGGGATATATAAACCTCCAGTGCAAGCATAGTGGGACTGTATGGTCCACCCTCCCAGGTGCCACACCTATGGCCCTTTATTATCAATAACAATGTAATCATTGATCCATACATTTCAACATAAACACAACTCTTTATTAAATGCCCTGTTCATTGTCAGGCCACTCAACATACATGGCACAATCTCATCAGTGTGATGAGACAGGCTCAAGGAAGCATCCATTAAGCATCTATCATCCTGTCTTGCCACTCCACTGCTCCAGCTGGGGAGTTGCACCAGTGTTTCAGGAGGTTACGCTGCTTCTTCCCTTCACGTGAGGCTCTGTTGGGGCCTTGCACATCCTCAGTGTCTATCAGGTTTTGCCCTTGCCTCCATTCCCCAGGCTCCATGTCCCCATTGCCTTGTTGGAGGTCCACGAGCCTGTTCTGCAAGACTGGGTAGCGGGTGCGCATGAGATTGTGCAGGATGCAGCAAGCTTCCATGATCCTCCTCACGGTCTCTGGGCGATGCTGCATGGTGGTGAGAAGTACCTGGAACCTGTTGGCCAGGATGCCAAAGGCATTCTCCACTACCCGCCTTGCCCTGGACAGCCTGTAGTTGAAGATCCTCTCTTCCCGGGTGAGGCATTTGGAGGTGTAGGGCTTCGTGAGGTAGGTTGTGAGGGAGAAGGCGTCATCCCCCACGATGAAGTAGGGCACATCTTGTGTGTCATTGGGCAGGGGTTCTGGATCTGGGAAGCCCACGATGAGGTTGTGTTCCAGCTCCTCCTTGAGGTGACTGGCGTTGTATACCTGGGCATCTGAAGATGAGCCGTTGCCTGAAGCATCGATGTACATGAACTTGTAGTCAGCATTGACCATGGCGAAGAGGACGATGCTGAAGAAGCCCTTGTAATTGAAATAAGTGGACCCCGACTTGGCTGGAGCTTTGCAGGCCACGTGCTTTCCATCTATGGCTCCAACGGTGTGGGGGAAGTTCCACTTCTGATACCACTGCTCTGCAACTTTCTTCCATCCTTCTTCAGTGGAGGGGCACTGGAGGAGCTCCTCCTTGTATTCTTCAATGATGGCCTGCACCACTTCTCTGACCACAATGCTGATGGTGTTGTGTGGCACCCTCCAGCCGTACTGCATGCTCCTGTAGGTGGTCCCTGAGGCCAGATGGCACAGAGTGAGTGCCACCTTGAGCCCAGGTTCCAGGCTGGGCCGGAAGTTGGTGTTTGCCTTGGTCAACCTGGGTGTCAGCCGCTGCACAACTTCGTCAAACATGGCTGGAGGCATCCTCATGAAGTTTTGGAATGCATGAGTGTCTTCGTTCCTGAGCTCCACCATCAGCTTGTTGTACAGTCCGTCCTCTGCTCTTCTGGCGAACCATCTTCGTACCTAGATGCTTCTTGTCTGCCCCTTTTTCTTCCCGTAGTAGAGTTCACAGAGCCTGTAGATGGTTTCGCACTGTTGCAGAAGGATGGTGGCTGCCAAAAGGACTGTGTTACGATCCACGGTGGACATGACTGGATGCTGTGGAAGAGGAAGAGGCAGATGAAGGCTGCAGAGGTCTGCAGCAGGGCTGCTGGTCTGAAAGTGAGATCCAGATGTGTTGCTCCCCCTTTTTATAGTCAGTATAGGTGTCCCTTTGCATCCTCTAGGCATCCTCTACGCATCCTCTAGACATCCTTAATATCCGAGATAGATCCCCTCTGCGAACGTTTTTTTCATTTTACATGCTTTGTTTCCGTGCTGCATCCGCTAGGCAACCGTTCTGCGTCTGTTCCGCTTCCTCCCTGCGTCTGAGCGGATGCGAGTTGCGTGGATGCGTAGCGGATGCCTAGCGGATATAGCAGATGCGTAACGGATGCAGAACGGATGCGTAGCGGATGCAGAATGGACAAATTGGATACATTTTCTGCGCAAAAGTTTTGAGCAGCTCAAAACTTTCTGAGCGGATGAAACGTCCATAAACGGATGCTGGATTGATAGAGAGGAAGCAAAATGAGTACATGTGAGTACATCGCGTTAACCAATGGATGGCAAGCTTTTTTGTCCGTTTTACATCCTCTTTGCATCCGTTGGTGCAGTGTGACAGGGGCTTTTCATGCTTATTTATATATTTATATCTGCTAATGCATTTTTTTTGTATATAGAGCACCACCATGGAAATGACTGTCATTCTTTTTAAATAAATCTATTTTAATCTTATTTAAAACAAGATTCCACTACTTTTACCCAGGAAGCATAACCAAAATTGCGAGAAAATTCATTCCTTCTCTCATCAATTTGCTGGAGAGATTAATTTGATTCCATGGTAATTCCAGCAAGAGTTTCAAAGAAGTCAGCTCTGTGGAAAGCATTACAATGTTGCAATGATGCAATGAATGTTGCTATTACCATATTTACATGAAGGGGATACACTGCTTTAATTACATTTAATTATAAATTAAACCCAATTTAGTTTTCTTGTGTCCCCATTTTTTAAAAATTGTAGGAATATGACTTCAGGCATGCCACTCCAAGCCCCCCCAAATCTGGTGAACTTAACTGGTATGTTAATTTTTTTCTACAAAATATGAAAAAGAAAAAAGGAGAGCATCAATTGGATTCACTTCCAATTGAAGAAGTTATTCTCAACTCTTTCAATTGGGAGTAAAACCAATTGATTTTGCATCAATTTGTATATCTCTAATTGGGATTAAAGTGGTATGATTTTCACTGGGCCAGGAGACTCACCAATTGAAATGAAGTTGAATATCAAAATTGCAACTTCTGTTGTTCTCTATGCCATTTGAATAAGAAGTGTAGGGAGAATGATTGAGTGGCTTGGCTTAATTAGCAAATAAGAAAGCCCATTTAGGGGAGAGAGATTCCAGAAAAACGAATTATATGGAGGCAATTTGGCATTCTATGTTGAAGCCTACATTTTTTTGTGAATTATTGCTAGCATTTGTGAAGCACTGATATCTGTTTACATTTAGTAAGTTTCAATGTCACATCTTTTTATTTTGCATGTAATATTATAGCCAAGTGCCACCATCCATGATGCTTCTGACACAAATGTGAGTTGTTTGCTCTTCATTGTCATTTGCAGTTCTGCATAACTTCAATAAACAACAAAGCTGTCATGCATTGAAACACATTCATTATTGGGAGAAATAGAGTTCTTATTTTCACACCATCAGATCATTACAGAAAATGAAAACAAATGGGAAAACTTGATCAAAATTAACAATAAATTATTATTATAAAATTTGACATCCTCGTGCATGTTCTTGGTGGTGTGACCTATCATGTATTTTATAACAATATGCTGTTAGTGCTAACTGCAGTGAGAGTTATTGGAGGAAATCAGAAATGGAATTCACATGAACCAGTCTTGAAACTAAAACCATCTGCAAATGGATGGACTGATGTCTGAAATAAATGTATACTTGTATTCATATTAACATTGAAGAAGTAGAGATACTTCCTCTATTAAAATCCAGGTGATAATCTGTAACTCCCCAAACCCTCTGACTTCTTGCCATCCCATTAGCTCTGTGCTTTCTGACAAAGAATATCACTGTTTTTATTTATTTTGTTTTCTAGCAGAAATTCTCTTAAAAAACCTTCCTCCTTTACATTAATCAAAGCCACAAAAACAGTTCCTGTTCCATTCTCAGATACCAACAATTACTCCATTGTTTATATAATAAATTGAACTAACTATTTTTTTTAAAAAGCCTCAATATTTGGCTCTACATGCTAAATTCATAACCACTATAGTCACTTTTTAAAACGCTGCATGCCATAGTTTTGATGCAGTAAAATGCCACTGTGATAATCCAGCTTTGCCCATAGATCCATCAAATTTCAATAGCCCATAGGAAATACAAAAATACACCTGACTTAATGACTCAAAGAAAAAAAAAGATGGGGAATCAAGGCTTCCCCTTCTAGACAATGCTTTCCCAATTCCTGGATGTTAAATGGCATTTCATCTGCAGTGGCAAAGTTGTTCTGGTAGCTTCAGGTAAGTCAAGCCATGATTGAAAATATCAGCATAAATTTACAGAATAGTTTGAGATTTGATACAGGATTGTTGCGGGTACAATCTGATAAATGAATGGTATAAAACAGTTAACATGGACAATTTACTTCTAGTTATTCTTTATAGAATTGTTGAAGAAACCATTTCCTGTCTTATGTGCCTTAAACTATATGAACAAACTTGCCTAAAAGTATTGCATTCCTTTTACCTTATTATTCTGTGTTGTAAGTACACAATACTATGAAATATTTTTTGTCTGATATTTGTTTTATTTTTTTTGTCTGAATATTCTTTATTCAGTACTCCCAAAATTTATTCAGTACAACCCATAATTGTGGGTTAGCTAGTTGCAAGTTATTTAATCTTGTTTTTCTATTTATTTTATACCTGAATTAGGTCATAGACATAGATTACATAAATTTTAGTAATTACTAAATATTGTAAACCTTTGTAAATGTTCTTTCTATTTCTGTACATCAACTATTTCAATATCAGAATGCAAGCATAGATATAATTTAAGTATTTTAGCAGAACATTTGGATTTTATAATCATGCATATTTTACTTGAATCTCAGTCTGACTTCAGAATTCATTTATGAATGGAGCTTGCATTATTCTGATTTTAATAAATGGAATCAAGTAGTACCAATAGCTAGTTAATCAGAGCATCGTACTATGCCAATTTTCTTGAAACAGCACAATAGGAATCTGTCATTTCCCTTAATATTTGAACCAAGGTTTCGGCTGTATTCTAATTCCAGAGCTTAGCAGCTGACAACGATCTGGATAATGTTGTTAAATGGATATTACAAAATTATCATACCTATTTTTTGTTTTCATTTCTACACAGTTTTGAAACCTCTTAAACATTAGCACATGCAAAGATAGTCCATATATAACAATGAATTATTACTCAATGTTACTGTTTTAATAAAAATTCCAAATAGAAAAAAAATGAAAATATATTTTAATGTCAACCTCATAATTCAGATTATATTGCACTATAAACTCTGCAAGTTATTTCTGTTAGAAAAAGAAAAATGCAATATTTGGCTCCTCAAACTAATATGTGGATATGCTTATACAGTACTTTGTCCCAGACCAAATGTAATTCAGTTTTTTAAATGTTAAAAGCATCTGTTGTGCTATTATTTTAATAGGCATTAATAAAGCATGTTTGTTTTAATACTGCGGTAAATCCACAGAACTAGGTGCATTTCATATCTACTAGTGAATGTCTATCTATTAACCACAATTCTTTTTTTTCTAGTGAGGCAACAATTCTGGGAATTCTAGCAATTTATTCATTAGACAATAGAATAATAGACGACAATAATACATAGTTTTAAAAAAGTTAAGTTAAATCTTTCTTGTTTCTGATATTCTCTACCCAATAAATAGGATGACAGGGTAAGTATTAGGCATAAATGAGGTACAAAAGTCAGATTGATTTGATATTTGTGTGAAGAACAAATTTAACTCAAAATCTCTTGGCAAACCTTGCTTCACCCACATAATCTGGAGAACATCCCCATGCAAGCCCTGTCTAAGCCTCTGAGAAGACTGCTGCCCTCCTGCTCACATCCGCCAGAATCTGATCTGACTTTCATACTTAATCTGATCTAATCCTGTCCAGCATTAACTTCATCTGTGCAATGAAACCCAGAGTATCCATTCTAATATTTGGTGAGGAAGGCATTTACTAAATTACTTGCTGAAATCATATGGTGTTGTTTAGCTCCTTATTTTAATCAGATGATGCATCTCTGAGGCACATTATCAGTGATTAGTTAGAAACCCATGTCTGTCCTTTTTTGGAACAAAGAAGTTTTGCTGAAAGGCTATGCATTGGGAAAAGAAAGCCTGTTTCATTCATTGGTTAGTCATAAAAGGAGAAAATAAAGGACAAAGAAAAGCATTATAAAGAACTAGAAATATATTATTAAAGGAAGCATTTTCAAAACCATGTCTATAGCTTATGAATTTAATTCACTATTTTAAAGGATACAATTGTTAGTTTCTTCCTTAAACTATTCAGTTTCTACAGTCACTTAGAATATTTTTATAAAGAACTTCTGCATTAAAAATGCGTATTTATTCTTCTTATCTTGCATGCCAATTGCTCTACTGAAGTCAATAGCCAAAATCTTGTGGACTGTCATGAACTGGTAACCAAGAAACTACACAAAACTGAGTTATGTATTTATATGAAATAATATTCCTATTAAAATGTATTTTCAAAATATACTTTAACTGAAATAATTGTGGACTTTATACAATTAGATAAGCCACCAGAAATAAACATTATTTTATTTCAACAACCAAATTTACTTAGATACATAACAAAGCATTCTGTAACTTTTCAAATAAACCAATGATAAATGTTTTTCTCTGATTTCTTTTTATTGCAATTGATTTACTATTATTTTTTACACCTAAGTATCACTAAGAAAATGCCTGTTGTTATTTTCTTGAGCAGCTTTAAAAAATGGAGAGAAAATTCCCAAAGATTTAATGGGAACACAGAATATATATCCTCTTATACCAACAGGCAGATCTTTGCTAAGAAGTAAGCTAATTGAGCTGTTTGTGTTGATAAACTCCCTTTTCTCCAGTCTGTTCCTCACTGAGCCATAATTATTTGCAATTTGCCTAAGTCGTCCATTTACTGATACATCAAGCATGAAACAGAGGCAATTCCTGAAAATGGAAATGCTTCTCAAAATCAATCTTTGGGAAATAATGTGGTAGAAGTTACTGTGAGATAGAAGACTACCTTAGAACTGTCATATGGAGATGAATATTAATTTGTTGAGGTTAAGATGGCTTTGTGCTTCATTTGTTGACTTTGCTTAGCCATCAGCAAGCAGCACAGTACAATTACTTCAGCAAAGCTATTTTTTTTCTCACATGAATTTTATTATTTTTATGTACTTACCAGTCAGCACACATAACCATGTCAAAATGTCCTTCCAGTTGAGAGACATCTGTCTCATTATCCCATCGTAAAATGCTAGAAAGAAAGAAAATATTTTTTAAAACTGGACTTATGTGTTTTATCTTTTTCTTTTCTAAAAAAAGGTACATTTAGTATGACCAAGGGTCAAAAATTGATTGATTAAAAGTACATAACATGATCATAAAGAGTGCATATAGACATATACATTAGTGACATCCACTATAAATATAGCTTTATATGAATGGCTGGTTAAAGAATTCCTGTAAGTAAAGTGATATATACAGGAAGTCTGGAGTTTTGCACCTTAGTAATTAAATTGGTATACAATAAATTGCAGTATTGCTTATTGAATTTACAAACCAAAATACTGCTTTCTTGCTTCTCTGTTTATTGTGGTAAGTGTTCACTGACTTTCTTATTGATAAAGCCACTGTTTCCTTTAGCTTTATAGGAAGAACAGAGAATAAGCATTCTTGAAAATATGTCAACATTATACTATTAAGATTTGTTCTTGACTAGCTCATGTTTAATTCCAACATCTGGAATATAAAAAGAGCTTTAAATTTCATTTCCAAAACAAAATTATGAATAACCAGAATGAGAGGTTATTTCTTTAAAAATAATATTTACAGTATATGCATATTGTTTAAAGTCCTTTCGTTACAAAATTTATTGTGTTGTGGTTTTTTGTGTTTTGGGATCAAAAGAATACATTTCATTTGCAATTATTGGTACAAAAGCTAAGAAAAGCTAGAAAGAAAGGGGAATATATATCCTGATACATATTTATCCTGATACATATTTATTACTGTTTTAGGAGTTTTTTTTCACTATTGACAACCGTTTCTGGTTAAGATCATCTGCAGCAGTGGTTTATATGATTAATGTTTATGGTTTATTCATAATATTTTCTTTGCGAAAGATGGTTTTTATTGTTCAACAATATGTCTTATGTACATAGAAATTAACATCCTTGAAAAAAACCATTGTTGATGTACAACATCATGGGGGAAGGTTGTGTAGAATATCAGACTAACAAAATAATAATGTGGAACTCACTCACTAATTTACCCTCCTGGAATGTATTGTGCCATTCCAAGGGGGGAAAACAGTAGGTTAATTTAATCACTGCACAAGCCCAAGTACATACATGCATGCATATACAGACCCATATATTCACAGCCATTTAAACTATAAAGCGGGTACACATTTTTGAAACCTAGGTGGCTTTGCAAACTGGCACTTTCAGAGCTCAGCAGGCATCCACTAGTGGAAAGTGACAAAGGAGAGTTCTCACTCTCAGCTGCTGACTGCCTGCTGGCTACTGGCGGCTTTTTCAACCCTGTTTCCGTGGAAACTTAGGTTACAACAGTGAAAATTAGGTAAAGGTAAGTTGGTGGGGTTGCTAGTTTTCATTTGATTTTGATTTTTTTTAATAATAATAAAAAACCCTGAAGCTGCAATAGCAGCTAGTGGTTGAGTTGCTAGCTTTAAAGGCCATTGCTAGTGTGTAATTCCACTGAAAGGCAATCCATGAAGACAAATAAGAACTGCAAAGTTCATTATTATTTTTTTTTCTAAATCCTTTTTATTAGTCCTACATATATTGAAGATGACTCAGTAATTGTCTAGCATTAACTACTGCACTTTGAAGGCTTCTGGATTCTTAACCTTTTTCTTGCATTATGTATATTTTTTTAATTTCAAAAGAACCATACTCTAAAATATACATTCTAATAAAATAACTGAACAAGTTGTTATTTTATGCTTTTAACTATTTCAGTACACACACACACACACACACACACACACACACACTCAGAAAAGCTAGGTAACTGGCTCAAAATACATTAAATGCCCCTCTCCAAATTTTGAACAAATATCTGTGATTCCTTTTCAATTACATAATTTCAAACCAGAAGAGAGATTTAGTTTTTAGATTTGAGTAATGGAAGCGGCTTTTGAAGGTGATAAGAAGAAGTGACACATGCTTACTTCTGCCACCTTCTGATATTTCCCCTTAGCCATTTTAACTGAGAAAGTATCAAAAATTCTTTTGCACCAGATATATACAGAATTTATTTCCTGGAGCAAGTTCAGGATAGGTTTTTTTTTCCAGGTAGCATAAAAATTATCACAGTCAATTCAATATCCTTAAGACACATTCAAATGTAAGAAAGTGAGAAATAGCACACTTTGCTGGTTCTATTCTAGAAGTTCCAGATGCAGATCCAAGATTACATCTTTGAAAACGTTCAAATAACCTTTTAATAATCCCATGTTAATTTTCCTTATGTAAGGGCAGTAAACCATAGCTCTTTAGTGCAGGACATGCAAAGAGTTCTCAGTTTCAATTTCAGTTAAGGATAAGGAAATTAAATGGATAAAAGAAGCAGGTGATCTCTGCTGAAGATAAGAAAATCTGCCTTCAAAGCAGACCACAGTGCAACTTAGGAAACTTCTTTATACAAAGTCTGATCCCTCTGATATATTTGTTTCATTACTGTGAGCAGAACTGAAGTCATGTTGGATGACCCATTGAATTGAATAAGGAAGTGTGTCTCAAACTCAGTAGCTCTGCTAAATAAGAAAGTGTTCCAGTTTGTGCACAAGAGAAAAAACAAGATAAGGCTAGAACAATGGGGAATTGTAATAAAGTGCTGCTATGTCAGAAACCGTGTAACTGCTTTTGCTAGATAGGGAGCTAGTATGAACCTTCGAAATATATGTGTCAATTTGAAAACAGAAAGAATGTGAGCCAAGCCCTCGTACGAGGGGGCGGACAGTTAGGGTATAAAAATGCTGCCTAAATTTTTCTCTGGGTTCCTTCAATGCCTGAGGGAACCCGTCTCTGCAGACATGTGAATAAAACCTTGTTTTCCTTGGATCAACGAATCTTTTGGTGGTTTTTTATCTGCTTCCACCTCACAATTTGGCACCCAACGTGGGCCCTGATGGAATTTCAACTGGAGAAAAGGGACTGGGTAAGTGTGGTGCCACCGCCTCCCATTGTAGAGGGGCCCCTCCCTTGTCTCAGTTGGATCCCGGGGTCACTGCACTCAGCAGACGATCCTTGGAAACAAGAGCGAGAGAAGCCGGCCTGACGCTCTGGGAGTGTCGTTGATCACCTGAAGTGGGGATGCCCACACTCCTTTTGTCTCTGGGAGACCAGGGGTGTATCAGGTGAGTTTGTTGCCTTTCGGGATAGAAGAAGGGATATACTGTCCTTAAACTCTGGGAATCCAGCGACTGCTGGAGGACAGTGAAAATCCCTGAGTTGGGAATCTCTGGGAGATTGTTGGCGGGCAGCGTGGAGAATGGGAAAGGGACAAAGCAAGTGTGAGACGTTCCAAGAGGGAACGGATATTGAGATAGAAAAGACCCCAAGAAGGCTGATTCCGACTGACTCCCCATTGGGTCAACTACTACAACAATGGTCATTGCCCCATCTGAGGACTTACACTCGGAGTCTAGAGAAAAAGAAAATGATCTACCTATGCCAATATAGGTGGCCGAAGTATCCCCTAGTAGACCCTGAGTTTCCTTACCACTGGGATCCCGAAGGGAATACCAGCACGTACTGGATAACTCAGTTGAAAGAGTATATAGTGAAACACCGGATGAAGGAGCAAATACCCTATGTGGAGGTATGGTATTTTGTTCACTTTGAAGGTCCAGTTCCACCAGAAACAGAAGTAGGACAGTTTGTCAGCAAGGTGGAGGAAAGCGAAACTGAGGATTGGATGGGAAGTCCACTGGCATCGGCTCCGGCAGTCCCGGCACCACCGCCCCTGCTGGCTCCAGTTGCCCAGCTCCACCTCCACCTGCATATCCAGGACTCAGAAAGGAACTGGCTCAATTAAACAAGGACCTAGAGAATTTGCCTCTAGGAGGAAGGTCGGTCAATCCCGTGTCAGCCTTTCCAGTCAGAGAAGTCCCAAATGGCATGAATGCGCAGGGGAATCCAGTCACTGTTTTTGTTGCTGTCCCCATAAAATCTGCTGAGTTACGGGATCTGAAAAAGACCCTTCCGAAACTCCATGAGAATGCTCATGAAGTGGCGGAACAGTTGGAATTGTTTCTGGGGCCCAATGAATACACATACCAAGAACTGATGTATATTCCTGGAGTCCTTTTCACCCCTGAAGAGAGGAACCTCATTAGGAGGGCAGCAATGGCTGCCTGGGATAGGAGACATGCAGGGCAATGGAGCAGTGGCTGCAGACACAAAGTTCCCTATAGCCGATCCAAATTGGAACATCAATAATAACGCTCATAGGGAGCACATGAGAGATATGAAACGCATGATCATTGAAGGAATTAAATTGGCCATCCCTCAAGAGAAAAACTTGACCAAAGCATTTGAAATAACACAAGGAAAGGATGAGTCCCCGGGGGATTTCTGTGCTCGGCTCCGTGAAGGGTTAACCAAGTACTCCGGAGTGGAGCCAGAAACCCCTGCCTTCGAGATTCTCCTGAAGATGCAATTCGTCACCAAAGCATGGCCAGATATCCAGAAAACGATCCAGAAGACAGAGGGATGGACTGATTTGGGCATGACAGATTTGATGAGAGCAGCCCAACAAGTTTTTGTGAAACGAGACTCAGTTAAAACCAAACAGAAGTCTCAGATGATGGTAGCTGCTATGCAAACGACAGCCAAGAATGAAGTTAGGAAAAACAGGGAGACCCAGATGTCAGATCCGAGGCCAAGGTGGAGAGATGAAAGATCTCCCAGCAGGGAGTGGAGACCCCCGGTTAGGTGAGGAGGTCCAGGGGGCAATTGAGGTGGTCGATTCCAACGGCCGTCCCAGAGTAGAACTTGCTTCAGATGCGGGAAAGAGGGACATTTTGCGCGCGAATGTCCCAAAACCCCAGAGGAATGAAGCTATGCCCTATACGATTAGGGAAGTTCCGGCTCCCCAAGAGGGACCCGTGGGGAGCCATTGGTAAATGTGTTAGTGGGTCCTGACCATCAGGAACGGCTGTTCCTGATCGACACTGGCGCAAGCCGGACATCTGAATGCGATCCGGTAGAGGGAGCATGCAGGTCAAAGCAGACTTTAAAGGTGGTTGGGGTGAGTGGGAAATCCCAAGAGGTCAAGATTTTGGAAGAGGTGAGATTGGAATTGAATGATGTGGTTACTAAAACCGAAATATTGTATATTCCAGATTCAGGGGTGAACTTGCGAGGAAGAGACCTGTTGGATGTTTTTGGAATAGAATTGTGGGATAGAAGGAAGGAAGTTCACATGTATATGTTAACAACGGAAGATGAGGAGAAGATATCATCAGATGTGTGGGCAGGAGGTGAAAGAGTTAGTAGGAAAAAAAAAGGTGAAATATTTGGGACATTACATTCAGCAGGAGGTTAGGTCCTTGGACCCTGAAAGGGTGAAGGGGATCATGAGCTTGGCTCCTCCCAGGAACAAGACAGAGGTGCGGAAAGTGTTGGGATTATTGGGGTATTGTAGAATCTGGCTGGACCAATTCACAGTGTTGGCACAGTTTTTGCATAGAAAGTTGCCTGGAAAGGGATAGCACATAGAATGGGAGGAGGGAGATAGTGAAAGGTGGGAAAAGCTGAAGAAGGCTTTGTCAACCGCTCCGGTTTTCGCCTTGCCAAACCTGAAATTACCGTTTCATTTGGATGTGGCGGTGGCTCAGGGAACAGCAGTTGGAGTCCTTGCCCAAAAGAGGGGGGGGCAGTACCAGCCGGTAGCCTTCCTAAGCAAGGATTTGGAGCCGGTTGTGAAAGGATGCCCAGTTTGTGTTCAGGCTGTGGCAGCAACAGCGATGTTGGTGGTGGAGAGCAAAAAGTTAACCTTTGCGGGAGCTTTGGTGGTGCATTTGCCTCATCCGGTCAACTCAGTGTTGAGCCAGCTGGCTACCACTTGGATGACCGAAGGGAGGATATTGAAGTATGAAACCATTTTGAGAACCAGTCCTGATGTGGTAATAGGAACAGACAAGAATCTAAATCCAGCAGAATTCTTGGAGGGGAGAAGGCAGGCGTGGGAACCGGAAGACCATGATTGTCTATTGCAAGTGGATCTCATGACGAAGGTTAGAGAGGACTTGGAAGAGACTCCATTGGAGAAGGGAGAGAGGTGGTTTATAGATGGATCTAGCAGGGTGAAAAATGGAAAGCGAAAATCTGGGTTTGCAATAGTAACCGGGGAAGGTGAGGTAATAGAGAAAGGGTCACTCCCAGCTGCTTGGTCAGCCCAGAAATGTGAATTGCTAGCCCTGCTAGCCCTGACCAGAGCCTTGGAATTGGCTGAGGGGATGGAAGTAACGATTTGGACTGATTCCAAGTATGCATGGGGGTGTGTGCACACGTTTGGGAAAATCTGGAAAGAAAGAGGGTATATCAAGGCGGATGGGAAGCAAATAGAGCAAGTGCAGTTTGTAGAACAAGCCTTAGAGGCATTGCAACTCCCCAGCCGAGTATCAATTGTCCATGTGATATATATACAATATATATTTATGCATACAGATATTTTTTTAATACCAGTATTATTCATGAACATTCCTATTCCCAGATAAGTTAGAAAAATAAAAGAATTAAAACAATAAAGGCAACTATTGATTTATAATTATGGTAAAGAAGTAAAGAGAACCAATTGGTGTAGTAATTAAGGTACCAGGCTAGAAATTGGGAGAACCTAAGCTCAAGTCCTGCCTTAGGCACCTGGTGGGTGACTTTGGGCCAGTCACTTTCTCTTGCCTAGGAAGGAGGCAATGGCAAACCACTTAAAAAAAACTTTGTCAAGAAAATCACAGGGATTTCTCTAGACAGTTGCCATGAATGAATGGATGGATGGATGAATGAATGAATGGCAGAGAATAAGAAGCTGCCATTTCTCCCCATACTATCATGTACTGTTAATCCAGGGATTTGGGGAGGTGGGAAAAGGAGGAGAGAGAATTATCAGTTGGCAGCCTCTAAATAGTCTTTTTTTCCCTGTGCAGTTGAATGGTCAGCTAAATCAAGAATGAAGTACATAGGAAAATGTTGCCACATGTTGTCTGTCTCCTTCTATCACAAAGCTCAAATGTTTATATCACTTCATTAATAATTCATTCATCTTTTGCTTGCCCAGATCATTCTACTTCTAATTTTAGTCTTCCTTTGGCTCTACTAAAGGTTAGAAAATTCAGGTGTTTAGACTGGCAGTTAACAAGCAAAGATCAGGAAAAAATGAGGTATTTTATCATTATAATTGTTTGTTTAATAAAATCCAATGAAATTAGAGTAATTTAAGGCAATTTAATTCAATCCTTGAATAATTATATAATTGAATAATTATAAAATTATAGTTTTATTCTCTCATTCATGTGCATATTAATATCATGCAGTATCACTTCGTTCAAGTTACAAAAAGCAATATATGAATTTTAAATAAAATATGATTGTTAGAGATAAATAGATGATCAATATTATAATGCTAATGTCTGCCAAAACAATCTTTTTTATGGGTGGATAAAATGCTCAGATAAAGATTCTGATCTTTGAGGATCTTGAGAACAAACTTAAGCACAAAGACTGGATATGTTTTGGAATTAACTTTGTCCACTGTCCAACTGGGATTTATCAGTATTTTAGATAACAGATTTGCCCAGTTCTAGGCAAAAGGATTATAAGAATTTATCCTCAGATCTTTTGCAGACAAAGCTTGTATCTGCTATTAATATAATATTCCCTTATTTTTTAATTTTGATACAATTAAGGACAGAAAATTATATCGTATTTGTCATGAAGATATAGCTTGTTTTTTTAGAATTGTTAGAAATCAGAGATATTATTGAAAATGTTGATATTTGTATCCTCAAGAGATCGTGAATATTTTATTAATAAAACTAAAAGATTACACACGCACACCCAATACAGTTATGATCATATGCAGCTTTGTTTACAAAGAAAGCTTACTGTTTCTTCTGGCACTTTTATTAACACCTGTCTCATGATAAAGACAAGTGGAAAAATTTTCAGATGTTTATTGTGCTTTGATTGGCTGTTCCCAGAAATGATGGTAGACATCATGGATCACTTTTGCTGCTGGAAATCCCACATGGATGATAAATGTCTAACTTAATTGTGAAACTTAGCTCATTCCTTGAAAACTTACAATAAATACTTTTGGTAAAAGTGACACATGTTTAGCTTTGAAACTGTAAATATAGCCTCCATATTTTTATCAGTGAAGACCAATGTATGGTCACTAAGGATTAAAACTCTTACAGATTTATTTATTTTAGATTTAAAATAGGAAGTCATGTATTTCTAAATAAATAAGAGAGCCATCATCGGAGCCGTGGTGGCATAGTGGTTAGAATGTAGCATTGCAGGCTAATTTTGCTGACTGCCAGTTTGATCCTCATCAGGCTCAAGGTTGACTCAGCCTTCCATCCTTCCAAGGTCAGTAAAATAAGGATCCAGATTGTTGGCAATATGCTGACTCTATAAGGTACAGCTGTAAAGCACTGTGAAATGGTATAAAGCTATTGCTATAATCATAATTTGCACAACAGAATTCTTACAAGTAGCATAGGAAGTTAATGAATATTCTTCATTTTTATAGATGATTTTTTAGAAAAGCAATTAACCACTGTTACGCAGGGGTGGGATTCTACCAGTTTGCACCTATTCTCTAGAACCGGTTGTTCGAAGAAATTACTGGCCTAATCCTGTAAGGAAGGCAGGAAGGAAACATTCTAGTGTTGCTTACAGAAACTGGCTCTCCATTAACCCTTATTACATTCTTGGCAGGACTAGACTTCCTGTCTCAGGAACCTCTCTGGAGTTTTTTTCTCCTCCTTTTCTGCTACTTTGCTTGTGTGGAGTGACCATTTAAAGTTACAATGGCACTGAAAAAAGTGACTTATATTTTTCACACTTACGAATGTTGCAGCATCCCCACAGTCATGAGAGGCCAGGCGAGGAGATGCTTGTCTCGATGTAGGTGATATTGAGTTGGCCACGCCCAGCCAATAACATGACCACCAAGCCATGTCCATCCAGTCACATGATCACCAAGCCATGTCCACCACCTAAGTCACGCCCACAGAACCGGTTGTTAAAAATTTGAATCCCGCCTCTGCTGCTACGTATGATAATGTACTATTCTGGTTGAGGCTGAGGAAAACTGTAATTTTAAAAAAGGAGTAAATTGATGACCGATGACATGAAATTAGAAAGAAGAGCTAACATTTCAGGAAAACTGAAAAAAACCTCAACAGATAAAATTAAATAAGTATCAAACTATTGACAAAAGACTTTCACCAGTGCCATTAATCATGTCTTCTTACAAATATGGAACTTGTGGCAGTTTGCGGTGTCTTCTCTTTGTCTTCTGCTGATTTTTCATCATATTCTAATTTATGCTGTTTTTAATTATATGAAAAAAATGATAGTCAATCTGTCTTCTTAATTTGCTCCACATTCAAAATCAGTCACACCAGTCTCACACATCTGATACTCTTTTGTTCCTCATTGAAGGAAAGGGAAATAAGGGTTGCCAATGAAAACAATAAGTTACTGAAAACCTGCCAGAGCTTCTACTCTTAGAAGGTAAACACAACAACCTATTCCCCAAACAAAACTTCATTCATGCTTCTCAAACAGAGTTTGCCCCTTTGATATAGTATTGTGTACAGCAATAATTCAAACTATATCTAAAGCCTTGGTATTATAGGAACATTTATTAAATTGTATAACTTTGATTAAGGAATTTGCAGACTAGGATTAAACAGTAATCTAAAAATCATATTTAAGTTTTTTTTAGCTACAGATGAATTCTATTAATTTTTGCAAAATTTACAACTTATAGATATCAGTAGAAAAGAAGGAACATCAGGAGATCTTAAAGAATACAGTAGGCTATAAAATTCCTATTTATATGAAAAGTTTTAAATGTGGATGTATAGTTCATAAAAATAAATAATATGACCTATATTGAAATGCAACATCATGTATTTTTCTGTAATGAAATTATTTCATGCATAAAAGCAGAAAATGCTATTGTACTCAGTGTGTTAAACACTTGACATTTTCCAAAGCAGAAAATGCAACATTTCAGAAATCTAGATATGTTTATTAATTAGTGATTATTAACACCCAGTAAACAACATTATGCCTTGTAAAAACACAATCTTTCTTCACAGCATGGAGTTGAAATCTATTATTCACTGATTCTATATGCTGAAATACACTCAAATGATCACAAATGACCTTAAACATTAGATAAATGTAAATGAGGACATTGTTGAAAATGTGTTTTGATTGATATCTAAAAGACCAGATTGGAAATCTTGACAAGAGATGGTCCTCCATATACTGCATGGCAATTTGAAACCTACAGAATATATCGGTCCATAAAAAAACCTAAAAAGAGGCTTATTCACAATTAAACTGAAACTTGAGATCTTCTTGGAAATGAAATTTTGAATATTTGTTTGTGTGTGTGTGTATGTGTTTTTAACTATATATATAAAATCTCACACTATATATTCTAAACACACAAACATATACACATTTTATATTTAGCAATAATGACAAGAATAATTCATAAATATGTGACCATACAAATCTCAAAATATGAAATTATTGACTCAGAAACAAAAGTTTAACAAATAATAATTGCAGGTGGCAATGATACTGCAATGTGAATGCAAATATGGTTTTTTTTCAATTTCTCTTCAACCTTTGCAGCCTCTGGTTTGAAAGTGAAATATTCTGAAGATATTTGTAAAAAAGGAGTCATCTGCGGTGGATTATCAAATTTAGAATTATAGAAATCCACTTAGTTAAATCCTGCTCTTTTTAGTCATTCATAACTATGAATTAATCTTGGGCCAATCAATAATCTTTTGATTATTCCATGTTCAACACAAGCACACATAAGTCTATTCAAAAATAATATTTGAAGCTTTGAGTGCAATATCCTTATTACCAAGTAACTGTATTGAAAAAGCCACATGCAGGAGGAAAAAACAGACCAGCAAGAGAACTTTGAGACATGAGAACATGGATGACACTACAAAAATGGACTACGTGGTCAATCATTATCTGAAAATTGTTTGCTTCTTAACCTCTTTCCAGGCTAGTCCTTTGCTCAACATAGAAACAGATACAAATTTGTCTGAAATGAACTGGGCTAATGTTTCTTGATAACGATGGTTATCAAGGGTTAGGTTTAGGAAGCTATTATCCATTGTTTAATTTCATCAAGACATACATAATAAATAGCATTAAGAACATAGGGACATCTACATCAAAACAATGGCCTGGAGCTGGAGGCCACGATCATGTTAGCCAGTATTCTTCTGGAGTCACTTTGAGGTAGGAAATAAAAACCAAGGAAACTGCTTTATATAATTATTTAACTAAAAAATAATATCTACAGGAATTGCCAGCAGTTTTCCAGATTATGATAGATTGTTTATCTTGAAATGTTTGGGATTGACCAGGGGTGGGTTTCTACCAGTTCGCACCTATTCACTAGAACTGGTTGTTAACATTCTAAGCAGTTCAGAGAACCGGTTGTTAGAAGAAATTATTGGCCTAATCCTGTAAGGAAGTAGGAAGAAAACATTCTGGTGTTGCTTACAGAAACTGCCTCTCCGTTAATCCTTATAATAATAATAATACTTTATTTGCGGTCACAGACCAAAACAGAAGTACAACAAAAGAACATGGGTAAAATAATCATGAACAATTGGTTACCAAAAACTTGACTAATGGGAATTACAGCGTTCTTCTCTGATGGTTACAACTCTTAAAAAAAATTGGAAACCATCCCCTAGAAAATATAAGAACAAATTACTAACATTGGGTCTAGAAGGGTCCGTTTCAAGGAGAGACAAAGATCTGCCTGCGTTATACATAGGGCAATATAAAAGGACATGCTCCACAGTTTTAATCTCAGCTTTGACACACAGGCATAGTCGCTCATTAATCGGGGACCTCTTAAATTGCCCATCCAGTAGTGCTGAGGGCAGAACATTAAAGTGTGCTAGGGAGAAAGCTTTTCTATACTTGGGAATGGTTAGAGTGTAAAAATAAGAAGCCATCCTCAGTCCGTAATTATTAAATTGGCTGAAAATATGAGGGAAGCAAGTTTTGTTAGCTCTGGCTCATCGATATTACAAGTCAATGTCCACAAGCCGTTGGACTACCCTAAATTGGGTGTCCTTAAGGCCATAATCCCCCAGGGCATCCCCCGTAAAACCTAGCAGGTGTAATTTCTTCATCATCTTCCTCTCCCAATGAGAAATATGAGAGTCAGCAAATGCCAGTGTGAGGTAACTCCCAGGAACTGCCAGAAAGAGCACCCAAAACCACCATTTAAAGGTGTTACCTTTAATCCATATTACATTCTTGACAGGACAAGACTTCCTGTCTCAGGAACTTCTCTGGAGTTTTTTTCCCCTCCTTTGCTGGTACTTTGCTTGTGTGGAATGACACACAAGTGTCAAAGTTACAGTGGCACTGAAAAAAGTGACTTATGACCATTTTTCACACGACTGTTGCAGCATCCCCACAGTCATGAGAGGCCAGGCGAAGAGATGCGTGCCTCGATGTGAGTGATATTGAGTTGGCCAATAATATGCCCACCAAGCCACGTCCACCCGGTCACATGACCACCAAGCCACGCTCATCAATTAAGCCACACCCACAGAACCAGTTGTTAAAAAATTTGAATCCCACCTCTGGGATTGACTTTGGGATGAAATGCATAGATTAAGCAATCCCTGAGCTATGCTTGTTTCTTTATGAGGTACAGTTAAACAGAGAAATTTTTGCTCAAGTTCAAACATAATTTGTATTCAGTTTGTGGATAGTTACAGAAAATATTAATATATAAACAAAGTTCATAATTCTGTCCTTAACAATGTTCCTCATAGGTATAGAAAAGTTTTACATGACATTTTGTTATGTTTTAGCTGACATAATTCACACTTTGCACAAAACAGACACAAAGTAAAACAAATGTTTTTGTAAGTTCACTTTTCAGAACTTTTTAAAAAATCATACAGATGCACACAAATATGCACAGATAGTCAATATATATGGCACAATTTTTAATTTTTGCTTGAGAAATCTGATTTTTAATGAGGATCAAGCAAGTTTTCAAGCAAGCTAGCATTTTATTTCATTTTAAGAATAGTAATGTAAAATAATAGGCATGAAGAATATGAAACATCTTACCTGCTTGAGATGTCTTTGGCTTTGAACACTCCAGCTTTTTTATTTCTTGTGATAATATCACATACATCTATAACATAAGTTAAGAATTTTCTGTGAATACGTTCCAATCAAGTAAGCCTTTTCAACACAAAAGGACTCTTGAAAATTGCAATTAATTTTATATGTCTATATCTATCTATTGATTGATTGATATACTGAACATGTGTGTGTTCAGTGTATCTATCTACTGTGACACTCTTCACTCATGTATATACATGGAAAAATCTTAAGGAAATCTTGTTGACCTTTACTTCATTGATTTACTTTAATACTATTTTTGATTAAATTAATTATATCAGAAATGTTTAAAGTAGAATAGATAAATCTGCTGATTTAAAATAATTTCAGATACATTTCTGTAGTTTTTTTTAATTCACACAAGGCATTTTCTGATACACCTTTTTCTGGAATTCAGAAAATTGCAAATACATGTCCCATCAACAATCATCTAAGAATTCTTTGACTTAACATCTACATTTATGAACAGTGGTCCTTAGATTTAGGGCTTTTGCTTGTCTTTAGTTGTAAAGTATGCTGAACAATTTGGAATAGGGAAGTAATGATTACAGTGCATGCATGCATTCTAACTTGCCTATAGGTAAGTTCTAGACCAAAGGCACAAAACTTGATTGAAATTAAGTAGGACTAGATCTATGTAGTTCCTAGATAAATAAAAGCAGGATAGCATTATTTGTTCAAATGTAACAGTAATAAGAACAATGACACCAACATATAAAGCCAAAATTGAGAAAACAGCATTTGCCACCTCTGGAAAAGAAAAAAAGCTGAAGACACAGTGGACCACCTACTTAGCTGTCACAGACTGACAACACACAATCGCATGACAAAGTAGCAATAACGGTGCACTGGAAGTTTTGCAATAAATACCATTTGCCAAATAAATATTATTGGCATTCAGACAAGCACCTGCCACATAATACTCCAAACTTAGTAGTTGTTAACAAGACAAAAAAGTCTGGCTCGTGGATGTGGCAGTACCTGTAGAAAGCAGAATAGAAGGGAAAGAACTGGAGATTTTTTTCAATATATAAATATCTGCCAATAGAAGAACAGCGGCAAAAGAAAGCAAAGATGTGATAGTGATAGTGCTTTGGATGCAATTCCATAAGATCTGGAGCACCACGTGAACACCACTGGCATAGACAAAACCATCATTTCAGTTGCAAAAGACAGCTTTCCTTGGAATTGATCTTGTCCTGTGATGAAATATTTAACATCTCTATATCCAAGGTTCTTGGAAAGGACTCCATAGATAGTTAAAAGTACCGAGTCCAGTCTAAATATCTGGCTGACTCTGTAGCGAACCATAATAACTCACATAATAATGTGAGTCTGGCTAGAAAGCATTGTTTTAGTTTTTATCTCATTTTTCATTTAAGGAGGAAGAATTTTTTTCTTTAAGTTGATACATCCTTTACATAGTCATCTTTCTATTTACCTGCCACCCATCCAGCCAGAACTGCTGAAATTTCTTGGATGAAAAGTGAAATGTGTTCTTTCTCCTCAAGGCAAAAGAAAAAAAAAAAAACATACTCCAGTTGCCTTTTGAAAAAGTACCTTTGAGACATCCTTTCCGTATGGATTTTTTAAAATGGGGTGTGCTTCAGTTTTCATTTCAGTGGAAAAAAATTGTTTTAAATTTGTAAATTAATTTCTGATTTCAAATGGGCTACATTAAGAGATCTGACGTAGTTAGTGAGAATTATTTACAATTGATCTAATTTCTCAATTTCATGAACACCTAAACTAGAAAAAAAATTATGGAAACCACATTTTAAATTAAACTTTAATGTAAAATATTTTGATGGAACCAATGAAAAAGAAGAGCTTCTTTGTTATTAGTGTAAATTCTGATTTCTCCCTTTTCAAACCAATATATTTATTTGATATATTTTAAATATTATCATGATGGACATATCTTGGTAAAATATTGAAATACAGCAATCACTTAAAATATTGATTTGAAATGTATTTTAAATGATGAGGCCACAAAGAATAAAGGATTGCTATATGGTATTTGTTTGAGGAAAACTTGACCGAAGAGATCAGTTGCCAACCATAACATTGTATGTTGCTGAATATGAGAGAAAAATCTTTTCAGCAAGCAAGCAGGTAATCTCAAGATAATATGCCTTGAGTTTGTCAGCAGATTTATACCCAGTATCTCTGCCACATGTATGAGCCTATTTCTTATGAGAAATTAGTGCAATGTTATGTCTTTAGCAATCTGTCCAACTAGTCTCTTTACGACCCTACAACGTATTTTGGGAACTCCTGGGGCTGAATAGGACAATATAAGTGCATTAAATGAAGAATTAAAGGAAGAAGCATTTGTGCATCAGTTGCACCCATTCCTGGATCAAGAAGCTCTATACGTATTACTCATGCTTATTTCCCAAATGGACTACTGTAATGTGCTGTACATGGGATTTCAATTTATCCAGAAGTTTCAACCTGTGTAAAATATGGCACTGCGGCAGTGTGGGCAGTTATATATGCTCCTAGAATGGTACATGTTACACTTCTAGTCCACAATCCGCATTGGATGCCAGTTTGCTTCTGGATCCAATTAAAGGTTCTGTTTCTGCCCTTTAAAACTCTACATGGCATGAGGCTGCATTGTCTGTGGACCTGACCTGTCTCTCGCTAGTTACACCTACAGTAGATCAGGTCCAGCAGCAAGGACACATTAAAGGTTCAGTCTATTAAAGAGTTCCATCTGATAGGATGCAGAAGATAAGACTTTTCTGCCATAGTATTCGCCATTTTGAACATCATCTTCCCCAGTGTGAGATTAGCTCTGGCCTTTTTGTCTTTCCAAAAATCACTTAGAACATTTTAAATGAACTTATGGTTCCCCATGGAAATGAGGAGCCTGCGATATAGTAGCAACAGCAATAGATTTATATAGTGTGCCATAGTGCTTTACAGCCTGCTCTAAGCAGTTTACAAAGTCAGCATATTGCCCCCAATAATCCAGGTCTTTTACCGATCTCAGAAGGATGGAAGGCTGAGTCAACCTTGAGTTGGTCTGGAGCCAATCCCTGGCTATGGGCAGAATTAGCCTGCAATACCGCGCCATTATGAGATGTATTTATATTTTATTAATTGTTTTTAATGGTTAAGATTTGTTTTGTTTATCAATCAATGTGCACAGAGTCACATTAGTAAGATGGATGGCTATATAAATTTAAAAATAATTATGTGCATTCCACTGAATAGACTGATAAACTATTCTGAATGAGTGCCATTCAGAAATGCCTTAATCATCTTCCTTTTGCCTAAGTTGCTCAAAAGCTTATTTATCCTGTCACCAATATAATTACCTTAACAAAAATTAAAAAGCTAGAATCAGAGATAAGAATCAGGATTATTGTGCAACAACAGGTTTTCACAAAGTTCAAATGTGCTACACCATTCCTATTCTAAATAGATATACATAAAAATCTTTCTTCACAATCTAGCATGACAGTTGCTAACCTGGTGCCCTCGGATATTTGGATTACTGTTCCCAGGTACTCCTTGGTGAAAGATTATGGGTGTTTTAGCACTAAACATAAAACTAGCATTCAGTTCTCTGTCCTTGCCTTGATAGTATGTATCTATCTATCTATCTATCTATCTATCTATCTATCTATCTATCTATCTATCTATCTATCT
>BLBF01000018.1:47787115-47836708 GCA_015471245.1 Laticauda colubrina | reverse complement strand
TCTATCTATCTATCTATCTATCTATCTATCTATCTATCTATCTATCTTTGAAGCATTATTCCAGATGGAGAATAGATATTAATTTCAATTATAAATATGTTTTACATAGCAATGAAGCTCATTTTTTCCTCAATATTTCTAGGCATTTGAATCTGAAATTACATGATCAGGCAATAAACTTGATCTATTTCAAGTAAATGTATTTCCAAACCTGAACTGAATTAGTCCAGAATTGCCTGACAAGGGAGTAGCTATATAAATCAAACAAACTTTGCAGACACACCACTATTTCTACTAAAGTAGCAACAATATTTTGTACAAGTCCAAAGAAACAAATTTATACTTTTTATTGGCTACTGTCAAATATTCAGTAGGCATGATTGCACTAATATTAGCAGTTTATCTTGATTAGAATACCATTAGAAAAATGCTTGAATGTTGTTTCTTTGTTCACACATCTTTATCAACAATGGTTTATAAAATGACAATGATGGAGATGACGACGACGATGAAGGTATTAATGTTTACTTCTCTCCATAGCTTAGATTTGCCTTTGGAAATATTTCATGGAATTCTGTAAAATGACATTATCTAAATCATAGGGAGGGAAAAGACTTAAATATTGTAACTGAACACACCTACACCCACCTGTTAATTGAACACATGCTTAATAAAGTTCTCAAATTTAGTTCTTATAATACTTTTCAATGATTTTAATTTCAGTGATGTTGATTTAGGTATAAGGTGCCTTAGGAATTCAGCTCTGTACCAGATTACACACATACAAACATCCCACTGTAACTGAACACAAATCTCATTGTTACTGAACTATAAATAACTTGCATTGCTACAAAAATCCATATTCTCATCACACTCAGCTTCAACTTAGACTTTTATTAGATTAGTCAAAATTCCATACAAAATCCCATAGTATATGTAATAGCTACATTTATATTAAAGAATAACTTAATTGTATCCAAACATCCTTTCTTTCTCAATTTAATGGGCAAAAATGTTTATAAACACAGGAAAGTAAATAACATAGACAGCAGATGACCTTAAGGAATGTGTTAAATATATTTAAAACAAATATTCATATGTTCTATAAATTTGAAACTTTCTATGAAAGTTCACCCAACTTTTATTTTTTAACCACACTATGTAGCATAGAACCTTCACAATCACATCAACGTTTATTCTCATTTAAAAAAATATAAATCTTATGTTCAGATTGATTACTAAACTTCATTTTGGCACAGTTTCTTTCTCTTTGGATGTTTTATCCCAAACAATGAAACTCTCCAAAATATACCATTCAAATTTCTTATTTCTTTTAATAGAGATTGCAAATAATGTATTTTTAAAGTGCAGTTTCATTTGTTGCATTGTAGTTAAAAATATTCAGATGACTATGAACAGAAGTAGAATAAGCGAAATTTATTTACAGTATGTCAGATAGCATTACTCAGGAATATTAGGATTAAAATATGATATGAACCAAAATGGCTTAAAACCTGAAATAGTTAATATAAATGCAGAGGGGTTTTTCTGTTCCATATATCAATCGATATTGATTTTACATTTAGAGAGCACATGGTTTGACAACCCAATAGCAAATGAAATTACTACTCACACAAATGAACTGACAATAAAACCATCAATGACGGATCAGGCGTCAATATGTGACTTTGAAGAAAATATATATATCAAATCCTCCCTCTCCCAAATGTAAAATTTCACAAAAATGAACCCTTTGGTATCTCTTGTGAATAATACTAATAAGAGCAAAAATAATAAGTAGGATAATGACAATAATATAAAAATAGATGCTCAGACCCAAAGCAGTATTCCAAGTCAATTTTCAATGACATTTCTCTGAATCAGTCATTTGTTGCTGAATGTGTTCATCTTGCCAATTAAGAATAATTAGCAGGCTTGCTCAGTGATCTCCTGGCTTCTTACTGCGATTCCCCCTTTTCTCGGATTGACACCATTTTAACTTTTAGAAAGGTGGTTTTATATATATATGGTAGTGTCAGGGATTACAGGGTTGGAAAAGGAAACTGGCACATAATTTGGAGTTACAAAAAAGTTTAAAGAACAAAAGTAAACTCTATTTTTAATCAAGAACAACATTTTAATTTAATTGCTTCTTAATAAGATACAAAACTATTTAGAATTTTGAATTTTGAATTTAGAATTCAAAGATGCAGGATATTTAATTGGGGAGACTGTGGACAACTTATTGGTCACATATCTTGGAAATAGTACTGAAAGGATGAATACGATATATATATACAAAACTATTTTACTGGAAATATATCTACCTGAGTTTTCAGTTTAAATACATAATGCTTCACCACCCCATGTATTCTATTTTCTGTTACACTGTTGCATTTGTTGCTTTTTAAAAAGGTTCACATAGGAAATCTTTCTTAAATTACTTAAAGTTATGTAAGATTATTTAAGAGTGAATCTTAGTGCCAGGTACAAGCGGCAGATCACACCAAAATATAATCCAATAAAACTAAAAATAAAATTTAAGCCTCTTAATGCTAAATTAATTTGTGAAAACATTTATTTAGTATTATGAATCCAGCCAGTAAAATTTTATAGCAGATTTTGATGGATAACTATATAGACATCTGAAAGAGAATGCAACATTTAACATCCAACAGCACTAGCCTGAACATGGATACATAGAAGTTGATTACTGGGATCTATTTGTCTTATTGCTAAATAACAGTGTTTCAGATTCTATTTGGAAAAAGGCTACTTTTGCTACATTGTCTCCCATCTATTTATTTGTAAATATATTTATTTAATGTGTATGTGTGTTTTCATATAAAATGTAGAGCAAAGTATGATCCTTGACCATTGTGCCTACATTACCTATATTAGATATATAGATTTTATATTCTGAAGTAGGAGGAATCCTATTTTTCTGAGTAAACATTACAACAAGACTCTGCATTCCTTTTATTTTAAAGCTCTTGTACATCATATATTTTTTTAAAGGATGGACTGTGTTTCTAGTTAGGCCTGCTTTTATCCCTGAATTCTCCAATGAATTGAAACAGTTATAACTACCTTAAGTCCACAAAAAGAACAAATGTGTCCTTTAAATCTGCTAGCTAATATCCTGTATTAAACATGCATTGTAACCACATTTTTTCCCTTCTTAAAAATGTCCCTCCTAAAGCTTGAATAGACTTGAGCAAGAAGATCATTTGATAGCACTAACAAAGATTTATCTGTACCTTTGACATTAGAATATCACCTGCCAAAGGAAGGCCCTTAACATGCAAATGTCATTATCATCAAGAACCAAAGCAAACAAATACCTTCTGCAGCTCCTTCTCAATTTCTGACAGCCATTAATATTCACTATGGGATTCAGCTCTTGTGCTATTGTAGACACTTAGTTAACTCAGGGGGAATAATTTGCAGTCACATTAAAGTATAAATTGTTTACCTGCATATATACTAATAGGATTAAATATAAAATGAATTCAAATGTGATAATAATATAAATGTATGGAATGGATAGGAATATTTGAAAATCTTGGTCCAAGAAAAATATTGAACAATGTTCATTAACGGAATCCAGATCCATCTTGCATGAAGTTAGGGATAGGTTGCAAGGAGTGATACTGTGTATACCTGATTAAATACAACCCAACTGTAGAAATAAGATAAATATGCAAAAGGGACATATTTACATACTACAATATCTAAAAGCAAACTCAATGTAAAATAGCCAAATAAAAGAAACAGAAAATTTTATTGCAGCAGATGTTGAATTTTAAAACCTGCAATATCATCTGTAATTAATATTTTATTTTCAATATAGTTGGAATGAAATCACTGAAAATTGACAAATATTGATCTTAATAATAAAAATAAAATGGAATAAGTGAACATATGTTTAGAAAACTATATATTATTAACTTTACGCTAATGTGTATATATGTGTGTGTGTGTGTGTGTATATATATATATATATATATGTTTTCTTAGGTTTTCGCGGGTACTTACATGTGTGCTGTTTAGCTTCCTTCGGGTATTATCCCACGTCATTATAGTTCTGTTAAAGTTGTAGCAACGTTTCAGCAGAATCTCATCTGCCATCTTCAGGCTTCTGTATGGATATGGGTCTTATATATATATATTTTTATATTATATATTTGTTTTTTTTAAGCTTTCGCGGGTACTTACATGTGTGCTGTTCAGCTTCCCTCGGGTATTATCCCACGTCATTGTAGTGCTTTTAAAGTTGTAGCAACGTTTCAGCAGAATCTCATCTGCCATCATCAGGCTTCTGTATTTTTGTATACATTATGTATGTTTTCTGTATGTATTCTGTATGTATTTTCTGTATGTATTCTGTATGTTTGTATGCATACAAACTCAATATAGAAGCCTGATGATGGCAGATGAGATTCTGCTGAAACGTTGCTACAACTTTAAAAGCACTACAATGACGTGGGATAATACCCGAAGGAAGCTGAACAGCATACACACACACACACACACACACACACACACACATATATAGTATTCAGCTTAAGAAAACACACACACACACACATATATATATACATTCAAATAATTATTCACGATGTGAGTGGGTGTTTTATATTTAATATGAATATGTATGCATGTATGTATGTATGTCTGCATGTATGTACGTATATCCCCACACAATATAAATAATGCATATTGTTACATAAGCCCTTGTTCTATTTTTATACTGAACATGAACCCAACAAAATGGAATGAATCCAACACATCAGTTTTCTAACTGAATAAGGATACTTTGGATAGCCTTTTCATTTCCATCAGTTAACAGAACTTCTTTGACATCTGCAGAAATAGCAACCTGGAAAGGGAGGAGGGGGAGGGGAGAGGGAGAGAAAAAGAGCACAGCAAACAATGAGCAAATATGCTTGTCTGTGTGGAAGTGAAGACAGGAGTGACAAGCCTTCAGTATCATGCTTCCTCACCTATTTCCCTGTAACAGTCTTCAATCTTTTTTCATTTTATGTCTGCATTATTTTAATCATTCAATCAAATCAGTCAATACTTTTATCATTCCATTTGCGGGAGCCTCTATCTTGCTATCATTCAGTTCCGTAATTGCATTGTGACAGCGGATGATGGTATTCTGAGAGGCTTTCATTTGCGGGCTTCTGTTTATCTAGTAGAGCCATCATCCGAGGCTGTCACTCTGCCTTTCAGCTTGCTTCTGTCTGACTGCCTGATGCCCTTCATATAACTTTGCATTGCAGGCAGATGGCTTTGTAAGGGTAATTTTTTTGTGAGCTTTGACATGCTCGCACATTGGGCTGTAACCTCGACACATTGTGTAAGAACGACAGGTTTGTCAAATGCCAATCAGTGTAACAATATGCTTTTATTTGTAGAGACATAAAAACTTGTCTAATGCACTGCACTGCTACATAATATCTCCTGAATACATGACTCAGAAACCTAGAGAATGGTGAATGACGCTTCTGAATGGCCAATCTAATTCAAAAGAATCTAATTACCGAGAGCTCTGGATCATGTTTGTTGGTGTAATAATGCAGGCAAAACATTAGCAGCTATATCATGGTGCTCCAACTGTGATTCGCCAGGCTATTCCTGTATCTTAGCAAATGGTGAAGTATAATCTGAAAGGGGGGGGGGCATGGAGGAGCGCTAGCTATGGCTCTGAAAAATGGAGTGTATGTGGCCTGGAATGTCACAACAAGAGATATTGACTACACTGAGGTAAAATGTTTCTCCTCGTCGAGGCAACCGTAAAATCGATATAATATGAAAGCCAGTCAGTCTAGAAGGTCTCTGAAGATTCTGCAGCTTGACTGCAGCTGATTCTGTTGACAGTTCTCTGACCCAGTCGTTGGAGGCACTGGAACATTTTTCCCTTTTGTTCCCCCCTCTGAATAGAAATGGGATTGAGAAAAGACCTACCATAAGCCCAGCCAAGCATGTCATGCCACCCCCCAGCTCGCACACAGCAAGGCCCCTGAAAGAGAGAAAGGAAATGGTAGAACCCATACAAATTAGATGAAAATGGTCAGAGAGACATATATGTTACAAGAACAAATTGCCATCTGTAGTGAACACCGAGGTAGCAGGAAGTAGAAGAGGCATGACTGGGCTACCTCATGTCGTTTTGCGTTTTAAAAATAATTATGAAATAGAAAAGTCACAAAGCAGGCAAACCAGTGGGGGTTCCCTCATTAGTGTTCAGCGCAACATTACCACCGCTGAGCTGAAAAAATCCGAGAAGGTTCTTTTTTTCTCCGTTGTCAATGGCTCTGTCTTTTAGAACTAAACTAGCTAGAGTAGCGAAAGATAATTGTTAGGAAAGGATAACACCGTTAATTCACATTCATTCCTTCAAAAACAGTTAGACAAGTAAATGGAGGAATTAATATTATTTCTCTTTCTCTCTCTTTCTCTCTGTCTCTCCCCCCTCTTCCACTCCTTCTCTCCCTCCCTCTGTAGAACTGTACAATGAAATAGTTATGAGTTGTAACAGACATTAGAAACATTTAGAATGAACTATGTACCTTAAGTTAAAAAAATAATAACAACCTAGAGGTGAAAAGGTAGCTTATGTCTTTTAAATTGGAAATAGATTACAAAAGATTGTTTTAAGAAGTCTGTTAGAACAAGCCACTTTGCCAGTAAAAGCACTTGCCAAAAATCCTGTTGTCATAAGTAAGATTTTTCAAAAGTAAGCATGTCTGTGGCACAGCTGAAAACTTACTGCATATTAGTCATTTGCTCATAGTGGACTTGAACATGTACACATGGAATACCGATTTGAAAGTATGTTTTTATTTTTTTAACCTCTTAATATGAAACAACTCACTATCCATGTTTATGGTAAAATACAATTTCTATGCAGCCTGGTACTAGTAGTCATGATAATTAAATATATTGCTAGTGATATGTTATAAAGAAGGGTATCTTTACAGTGATTTTCTGTTTTCCAAGTCTTAACAGCCTTCTAGGTTTTTTTTTTTATTGTACATTTTATTCTTTCCCTTCAGATTTAGACAAAGCTGAAAGGGTTTCCAAGAAGTAGAGTGTCCCTATCCAAACATATCCAGAGGTTCCATAGCCCAATGGTAGAATACAACTTTGTGTTTAGAAAGCCCTCTACTAATCCCTATCATCTCCAAGAAAGACTGAAAACTAAAATCCTGACTAAAAACTTGAACAGCCCCTGTTAGACTCTAGAGATAATACGGGTTAGATGGATTAATAATTTTATTCAGTGTAAAGAAGCTTCGTAAGTTTTTGTGATCAATATTGAAAAGGCAGGGGAAAAGAGGACCAAACTCTACACATACATATTAACAAGTCAGAATGTTGTCAAGCATTCAGCCAGAAAAAATTAAATGACCTTAGTGGAATGTATTTTGAAAGTAACACAAAGCATCTGTTTCTTCCCCTGGATTTCTTTGGAGTTTGAGATGTATCAGAGTGACATGTGTGTTTGGATGAAACAGTATTTTCAAGTCCTCAGCACATCTTTCTTTTAAACGTAGCAACTGCAGTGAAGTTTTTCTCAAAAATTGTAATGTCTGATAAATTGCATGCACAAAAGCCCATAGATCTAATCTGTTCCTGGGGAAATTTTCTACAAAGAAATGCTAATGCTACTATTCTTCTTCTCACTCTTTCACACCTAAGACTCTTTAATCATTCAGAACAAAGCCTATCTACTCAGCTGAAGTTGAGCACCTGTCAAATGTTCAATCTATGCCAATTCTTTTCCCCCTTTTTCTTCTAGTGGGTGGACTTATAGTAGAAAGATGGCAGCATCCACCTTTGTGTGAGTTTTGAAAAGCCAGACTGGCCTTGAATGATGCATCAGAGTTTAGTAACATTTGATCATCATTTAAAAATGCACATTGAAGTTTGAATTCATGGTGATCCTGCTTTTGACATCTATGCCACCCAAATCAAATTTGGGTTTTTTCATATTTTCATATTCAAATTTTCATATTAAGGAACTTCAGTTCAAATACTGTATGTCCCAAGACAGCAGAAAGGAAACTTTTATATGGCTTGGATATTCAATGAACTCTCATGTTTAAACACAGCAGATGAGGATATTGTGAAAGCATTCATATGCAGGTTTCTTGCCTCAGTTAGTATCAGGATTTTTATGAGCAGCTTTAAAAGCGATATAAAAATGAAGGAATGTGTTAGAAACAGTAAAAAGTTATTTCCTACAACTGAACTTAACTGGACTTATAGAGGGATGTCTAAGAGAGATCTATGAGTGTATAAGATCCTCTTTACATGTGACAATAACAAAGAAATGATCCACAAATCTATAGCCCAATAAAACATTCAGTGTTTGATTGGAGCATTGGATTTTATTATGATGGTGATGTTATTTGAAGGTGCAATCTGTGATAACTTTGATGACTGTTTCCTGGTGAATCTACAATAATTGGAAATGAAATTTGAAATATGAAATTGGACTCTCAATTTCCTTTGGAAGAGACATAAATGGCATCAAGAAAAAATGTTTCTTGTACTTTTGTATTAAGCAAAGTTGAATGTCGACTGTACTAACTTCCAGTAAGAGTTTTGAGAGTAGATTCACTCATCTATGAATTCAGGGAAATTCCATCACTTAATAAATGGCTTGGAGATGTTAAATAGGTACAAAGTCTGCTCCTAAAGTCACCTTTTTTCATTGTAAGGGACAACTGCCTTCTATTGGTCCTGAGATTTTATATCAGTTTCTTAACATATCCAGTAAAGCAGTCTCATATAATCATATAACATTATGAGTGTAGAAGAGCAGTATAAGCATCAGATCTCAGAAAACTCAACAGGGTCAAGGTCAATAAAGTGGGAATAGACTGGAAGGTGGCAATATGAAAAAATAAAATAATAGCTCAAATGTTCAGTCACAGGAAAAACTATACATATTGAAAAGAGAACTAGAAAGGAACTGTCACATGCTGAATTGGTTAAAGTCCTGATGGCAGCAGTTCCAATTTTTAATCTGTCCCTAATAGTTATTAGGTGTTTTTCCAAGGATATAGTCATAATCTTTTTGATCCCATACATCTATATCCATTGTCTTTTCCTTTGTCAGTCCTTCAAGAAAGATGAGGTCAGAAAACAGAATTCACAAAAACTATTGGAACTCTGCTTTACTGTTGGAGAATTCAATAACAGAACCTTGAAAATATGAAAGAATTTTCTTCTGTCCCTTCTTATACCAAACAGTATTAAGGTCGGGTTATCTTGAGTACCTTTCTCACTCTCTCTTCTTTCCCAAGGTTAAATTGACATTTACTTAACAGTTCTCACATTCCTTCCCAAAGGATATCTCCATACACCTGAATACCCTTCTTCTATTTTGCTCAAATGTAATAATCTTTTTAAATCTATGCATCATAGGTTCCAAGTATGTGAGTTTTGCATAATAACTCAAGGAACACCCTACTTTTATTTGCTCCAGGACCCGTGGTACTCTTAGTAACAATGGTAACAAAATCCATAATTCAAAGGAATCTGATTTTTGTTTTACTCTTTCTTAGTATTTGCTTTTCATAGGCATTATCCCTGTAAAGAATAATAGCAATAGCACTTAGACTTATATACCAATTTACAGTCTTTACAGCCCTCTCTAAGCGGTTTACAAAGTCAGCATATTGCCCCCAACAATTTGGGTCCTCATTTTACCCACCTTGGAAAGTTTGAGCCTGGTGAGATTTGAACCGCCAAATTGTAGGCAGCTGGCAGTCAGCAGAAGTAGCCTGCAGTCCTGCACTCTAACCACTGCACCACCGTGGCTCGGTATATACAATGCTTTCACTATGACCGTTATGTCATAAAAATATTTTGACCTTGTATCATGATCTTTTCTAAGTTGTCATTACTTTGCTTACATGTAACCCTTACAATTTATGCCCCTTTCTTCTCCAGTTGTGTCCTGTCTATTTCTATTGCACTACTTCATGTTTTACATTCTATGATGATCTCACTTTGATGCTATTGATTGCTATGAAGGGAAACAAAAAGACACTGTTGTGGAAATGTGCTATAGACCACTAAACCAGGCATATCATTTGGATAATGCCCTGCTAGATCATGTTACAGAACTTTCAGAGAAAAGAGAGATTACAGTAGCGGAACCTTCAACCATCTAGTCATCCCCTGAAAAAACTAACTCATGCCAGCCTGCAAGGTCCCCAAATTCCTATGTGGTCTTGCCGATTGTTACATTTCCCATAACAATGACAATTGAAAACTATACTTGATCCTAACCAGTTAGGAAAGAGCTTATTGAAGAGGTAGAAGCAGTGGAGACTTTGGAAGAAGTGGTTATTTAATTGAAATTACTTCAGAAAAAGAAACCAGAGAATGGTTATACACATATATTGATTTTAGAAGAGCTAATTTCAACAAGTATTGGGCAGATCCCATGGGAGGAAATCCTCAGATCAAATGAAGCACAGAGAGTGGGGAAAAATAAGGTAGCGGAAGTGAAATAGCCCACCATTTTGATGAGAAAAACATGGGATCATGGTAGCATATTGATGTAAATGTGTAGGATGTTCTTAACTGAGCAAAAAATGGATATGGATTTCTCTGGTAAATGGATTTAATTACCAAAGAGATATATTAGCAAGTAGCTAATATCTGCTAAAAGAAAGTGAGGAAGACTAACACACAACTTAATATAATCTCACAAGGGAAGCTAAAAGAAAATAGAGTCTTACTATGTCAATAGCAAGGGAGGTGGGGAAGGAAAAGGTCCACTGCCAACATCTGCAATTGCCACATAATTTCTCAGTATCCTTCTCCATCATGTTTATAATGCACGAATGTGTCCTTTGTATGGATTGATATCCTAAATTGTACATTATGTAGGACTCTTCATTGTGAACAGAGAAAGGGATTCTTATACCTGAGCAAGTTAGCTCTGACATCTGCAGAAGATAATACATTCTCAGAATTCCAAAAGTTGGAAGGTACATGAGAGTATTTGGTACCAATATATTCAGAAATGCAATGGAAACTTCAAAAACTGGATAGAATAAAGAGAATAAAGGACTTTACTGAGGGCACAATTTATTTGTAAGGACTGAGTTTGGCAAGGTGACATTTGCCATTGCAGAATTGTTTATCAACTGTATCTTATCCCAGATTAACATGACACAATTGTCCCCACAGGTAATAATTTGGAATAATGTTAAAAACCTCAGCTGTTTCTTATTCTGGCAAAATAAAAAATACAAAGAAAACACCCACAATAATCAGAGTTGTGTGTGATTACTGCCATTTTCCCAATAAACTTCCTCAGTTTTTTTTAAAGAAATAAGCCCATCTTATACTAACCATCTCCCAGTATCAATTAATCAAATCAATTAATTGAAGGAGCCAGGAATATACCAATCCTGCCAGATCATATTGGCTGGGCAGATATTATGGGAGATAGGCAGTCCCTCAAATAACCAGATGTGATAGAATGTAGCGGGTCAGATTCCCAGGAGGGAGAGAATGCATTCTAGAGGAATAAGAGACAACTCAGTTAAGATATTTTGTGTGAGATACAGAGGGTGAAGATGGTTGCTTCTTCATAGTTCTGAGAGTTTATGCGTTATGAAAGTAGTAGTCCAGAGCTGTGATGGTATAAACTTTTGGGGGCAAAATAGATTTCTGGATTTCATCAGGGTCTGGTTCTAGATCCACAGCCAATAATTCATAAGATTGCAGATCTCTGTATGGTCCTACAGAAGAGGCAGAAGAAGTTGTGTGAGAGAACAATAATAGTCCAAGATTGAAAGCATGCTCTCTTATTCACATAATGCCAGTTATTCATTTCTTGTTAACTTTAAATGCAAATGATATGTAATTTATTTCTTAGAAACAGAATATTTCTAGCTATTATGAGATATTAAAAAGTCAATGCCACAAATGCCGATATATAGCTCACCCCCCGCCCCCAATGAAATAGCATTTACTATAATGATTTATTGAGTTCTTCTATTCTGTTTTATTTTTAAAAAATTCTTATAATTTTAGGCTCTTTCTCATCATTTGTATATGCCTACTAATGAGAATCTTTCTCTTTTCAAGTATTGAAAAACATAAAAACACCACATAAACCCCTTAAACAGATTAGGAAAGCACATCTGCTACTTAGAATTTTCAAAGGATTCTGTATGTTGTGTCCAATTAAAGAGAAAATTATTATTATTTTAACAAAAATGTTTGAAGTATGTATTTATAAAAATATTAAATTAAATTTGCATTTACTGATTTAATGTTTTCTTTTGTGGCAACCACTGTGTGGAATGATCTCCCCACTGAGATTTTACTGTTCCCAATCCTATTAGTTTTCAGGAAGACTTCAAAGGCCTGGCTATTCTCTAAGATTTGGGCAGGATGTTAGATCAGTTTGTCCTGGGAGGTGTAGTATATTGTATGTTGGTGTGACACTGTATATGTTTTATTGTTATTAATTTCTAGCTGGTTTTGCTATTGACCACAGTAAGAAATGGTGTTTTATTGCTGTACAATGCCTGGAATTGTACTTTTGTGAATTAGGCAGCCATGCAAATTATTTAAATTGAATAATAAATACATTCTTCTGTAATGTATGCATGCATGTTCTAGAGAATTGTTGACCATAATGGAGGGTTTGTTTTGTTCTATTTTATTTTACAGGAGGCAGCAGTGATGCAGATACGATGAAGGAATACAGACTGTGTGGAAGGAATAATGAATAGGATTGGAGAAGTGAATTGGAAAGAAGTGTGTCAACACTCATGGAATAGAGAAGAAAGACTGATCAGTGAAGGTTGTGAAAGCAAGACCCCAAATAGAAGTTGGATGTTGGGTGAAAGAAACTATTGCATGGTCCCTGGACAATGACAGAAGTAGTAATGACTGGTGAGTACATCTCTTTTAGAAGTTACTGCCATTGGGAGATGGAGGCAGAAAATGGTGGTCATCATAGGAGCGATGGAGGGGATTAGTGACAGAAGAACTGGCTGAAGCAAATGAAGTCCAAGCTAGAATATCACCTAAGTAAAGGCTGGTGAGAATGGTGATTACCAGGACACTAAGTGAAGAATTGTTGTCTTATTTATTTATTGTTTATTTGAAATGATATATTTTACTTTCAGGTTCTTTTGTGGCTTCTCCTAAACTGCCCAGAGTTGTAGATGTAAATTCTTTTTGAAGCTGTACCTTTGTTGTATATTGGATATTCCTCTGGTTTTCTGTAATTATGCAGACAAGCCTATTCTGGCAAGCATAAAGGTAGGCAGACACCACTCATAAATTTTGTTTACTATTTGAAAAATCCCTTTTGAGGAATGATATCTTATCTGGCAATCCCTGTTTTGGAATTCTGTATTGCTCTCCTAGAAGTATGATGTTTTATTCTTCTGATGCACTTTGTTTTTATAGTCAGCTACTTGTTTGGATTGAGAGGCTTGCCAAATTCAGCTGAAGAAAAGCGAGTTTTAACAGTCCATCCCCACAATATCAGAAAGCAACAGAAAAGAGGAATACACAAGCGGGTGGAGATTAAGAGACAAGGGGGTAAAAAGGGTAGAGGGGAGAAACAAGGGAGGAAAGAAGGGAAGAGAAGCTACAAAGGTTTGAAACAAGATGTAAAGAAACAGAATTTATTTAGAGATAATGGGTAAACATATAACTGAAAAAGAGATTCTGCAAAGGTACATAAGATTGTGTTGTTGTATCTGTATTTGAAATAATGTTAGAAAATTGGAATAATATATGATTATAAAATGGGACAAAATATTTAATGTAACTTAGCGAAATTTTTTTTTAAAATAAAATAAATGAAATTAAATATGAGAGAATTGAATTAAAGAAAGTAACTAAGCAAAATCTATAAGTGTTCCCATAGAAGTATGATATTTATTTTGAAAGGATTGTGTAAAATGTTTAAGACTTAAATGAATATTAATTTTAATGATATAATTTCAATTGCTATGGATTGTTGTTTTAATTATATTATATATCAAAAAAAAAAAAACTTTTTTCTTTCTGTTTTAAAATATTGAGTTTATTTTTAGAATGTATTACGCAGAATCCGAATGAAAATTATGTGTTATGTTAAGCTTTAAAATTAGGGGAAGGATAAGTATGACAAAGCATTATACTCCAATCAGTCATTACAGAAGAAATTTTGTGTTAATGAGAAAAAATAATAGACAGCTGAAACAGGACAGACAAAAGATATAAGTATAATGATTTAAATTGAGATAAAATAAATATAATAGAATTAAGAGAGTGAAAAGAGGGGAGAAGCTATATAGAAAATGTAAAATAGTAAATAAGAAATGGAATTGCTATATAAAAGTAAGCATGAACTTGAATTTATGTCTGTACAAAAAGATGTAACTCGGGATCAAACTGCCGTCCAAAAAGATATTTTATGTTTTCTATGTTTTGTGTTTTGTTGGTATATGTTTGTTTGTTAAAAAATTAATAAAAAAATTTTCAAAAAAAAAAAAATAACAGTCCATCCCTTGTTTATTATTACCTTTCCCAGATGGAACAAGATTATTGAAATTTAAAATGCCTATTAACTGAGAGCATATGGATTTATTTTCCTTAACGAAAATATCATGCAAAGAAGAGAAGGGTGATCCAAGAAAAAGGGTAAAGAAAAAAACCTAAGAAGAGCTTTTTAAAGCTAGATTTACTGCATGTATGGGTATAGCATAGAGACTGTATAAGAAAGTATATGTACTGTTAGAAATTATGTCACCACAGAATACAATGCAGTATTCATGAAAGGACATTGCAGAGGGCCAGGGCCAGGTGGGACATCTGAACAATAAACTATGAATGGGAAATAGCAGTAATGGAATAGATTTCCAATACACAGTTGCTGAGAATACACTCCAAGAATATGCCTGTCACACCTTTGATTATAATTATAACAAGCACTTTGGCCTTCATTCTAGGGTTTTCTGCCCTGTAGCTCTAATTTTCAAACCTCCTTTGACAGTCACTAGCCAAACAGTAATGCTAAAGAGAGGAAGGAACATATAACTGTAACTAGCAACCAAACTATCTTTGCCATTACCCAAAACAATGTGGAGCATACAATGTACAAGAAAGGAATTCAATGATCTGAACCTGGCAAACTTCATATAGAAATAGAATTTATTGCTTTTTTCATACATAAAGATTTCAAACAAGTTTTCAAAATTCCAAAATTCCATCTAGAAGTCTTCATATGCTAATTATTTCATTTATCTCTCATGTATGCTAGGAGTTTTACCTTGGCCATTTCAAGACTTGTGGACTTCAACTCCCAGAATTCCTCAGCCAGCAGAGTGGGTCATCCATATATTAGCCATTACTAAGATGACCTTTTTATTTGCTGAATCATCAGGTCCATTGATTATATGAACTGGCCATGTAGCTTTCAAACTGTGATGACAGTGTTATCGGTGGATGCAATTTGTCTCTGAAGAATAAGCTGGTTTCCCTCTTGGCACTATTCTAGCAAACAGTCAGTTGCAAGAATCATGGCTTTATCTGCAAAACTGCCTATAAGGGGTTATCCTGGAAGAGGATTCTGTATCTGTTTATTCAGAACCATGGCTGAAATTTTGTCATACACATGGCTGGAATCTTCAACCTTAGCTCAGAGTCTCAGCTGGCATGAAGGAGGATCCTTACATGATACAACAACAGTTATTGGAGAACGGTGACAGGATCTCTTTTTGGCAATGTCATCTACTGGAGAGAAGAAGCTGCAAGTCCAATTTAAGGTACAGTCAGATTACCACAATACCATTTTCCATTAAAGTGGCTCCTCTTTACTCTACTCCTCAAATTTTCCTTAACAAGCATGTTGAGTGATAAGTTATTGAGCAAGATGCAGGCTATAAAAACTTTGGCCAGAAACTGCGTTGGGGAGGAGTATGTGTTCCTTAAAAGGGATAAATGAATACATGAAGATTAAACACTGCAAGATGAGCAATGTATGTTGCCCTGTTATAGATTTCTGCCATGTATCTTGTTTGCAGCTTCAGAACCTCTCTTGACAAAACCAGCTGACAACCATTTATCCCATCTTGGTGTACTTTCAAAAAAAATGAAGTTACAAAAAGCTTCTTTTATAAACAAACAAACAAAACTTACAATAAAAAGGGAGGATGGGAGGCAGCTAACTTTCACCTAGGACTAGAGGAGACATGATAGCAGTGTTCTGATATCTCAGGGGTTGCCACAAAGAAGAGTGGGGATCAATCTGTTCTCCAAAGCACCTGGGGGCAGGACAAGAAGCAATGGGTGGAAACTCATGAAGGAGAGAAGCAACTGAGAACGAAGGATACATTTCCTGACTATTAGAACAATTAATCAGTGAAACAGCTTTCCTCTAGAAGTTGTGAATGCTCCAACACTGAAAGTTTTTAAGAAAAGATTGGATAACCATTGTCTGAAATGCTACAGGGTTTCCTGCTTAGGCAGAGGGTTGGACCTCCAAGGTCCCTTCCTACTCTGTTATTCTATTCTATTTCTATGCTACCTATGGTAGCATCAGAACAAACTATCTGCTCCCTCATCCCCAAATTTGGCATTTGTGAACAGTGTTACTTTAAGGCCCAGTCCCACTGGCTGATGGACGCAAAACATATGCATAAAGGACACAGCAGACTAGCAAAATTTTGGGGGTGGCTCCATCCGTTTTCATCCGCTCCAAAAATTGGCAAAAATTTGCATAAACAGAACGGAAAAGAATGGACATGGGTAGTATGTAGCAAGGATGTTAAACGGATGTTCATCAGAAGCCTAGCGGATGAAAGTTGATGGAAGCAGATGACACCTCCAAAGGGGTTCCGGGGGAGAATTTCGAAGTGGAAGGGGCGGATGCATAGCGGATGTAGCGGATGCATCATATACGCCTATAGGAAACAAAAGGGATGCCACACGGATGTATATCGGAAGCAAAGCGTTCACTGTGCATGCGGGGGGTATGAATTGCATCAGCTCCGCGGATATAAAAGGATGCAGTATGCACACAGTCAGCATACAGGGGAAAGACGTGCTGCCAGATACATCTTGCAGGAACACCATGGTTCGTCAGTCAGGCAAGAAGAGGAAGTCCGTGCCTACTCGTTCAAGCCCTGGCAAGGTGAAGAAGGCCAGAACCAGATCCCACCCCCGGCACTGACTCTGAAGCTGCTGCTGCTGCTGCTGCTGCTTTGGTGGACCAACCCCAAGGCCCTCAAGCACCTCAAAGCCCTGCTGCTGAAGGCCCTGCTGCTCAAGCCCCTGAAGGCCCTGCTGAAGCCACTGCCAGAAGGAGGAAGAGGCAAGGGAAGGAGAAGGGAGAGAGGAAACAGTACACCATTTCCAAGGAGCATGAGGATGAAGTGCTGGAATAGCTGAGGGAGAACGAGTACCTGTGGAGAAAGGGCCACAGACTGTATTGGAACACCAAGAAGAAGCAGGCAGTAGAGAATCTCTTGGAGAGACAAGGCAGAGAGCCTGGGGTACACTGCAGAAGTACTCCTAGGATGGTGGAAGCACATGCACTCCTGGTATGTCAAGAAATCCGGGCAGGCTGCCCTCAAGCTCACTAACTGGGAGATGTACGTCATAGCCAAGTGCAGTTTCCTGGAGGGTGAGATCCGCCACTGAGGAGCAGCCCCTCTGAGACCCCTCTCCCTCAGACAGCCCACAGACAGCCAGTCCTCTTCCAGCCAGGAGCCAGCTACCCTGTCCAGGCAGGGGTCTTCAGAGGGCCCCACAGCAGAGACCCCCTCCACAGCTGCACTCCCCATGCCGGCGGACTTGGAGGATCCCATGGAGGATGACGCCCTGCTGTCACAAATGGAGGAAGAAGCAGCAGCCACCAGAAGCCAACCCACCCCCACCCTCAGCTCCAGAGGATGCAGGCAGAGAGGCAGAGTGGAGGGCCAGGACCACAGTGTGCTGTTGGAGACCAGGGACACAATGAAAACCAGCACAGAACTTCTCTCTCAGCTGGTCCACTTGGACAGAGCATCCTCAGGCCGGAACAACTTCATCACCTCTGTGCGCCAGACCCTGAGAGACCTGCCCAGGCCGAGTACCAGGTGATGAAGCAGAAGATCGCAGCACTTCTGCACAACCCTCAAGGCCCAGCTGAAGCTGCTCTTACCCAGTCCAGGTCTGCTCCTCCACCCCAGGCGACATCACAGCCCTTCCACAGCTTTCAACAGCCCCTCACCTACCAAGGCTACGACTACCAGGATTTCCCACAGCACAAGCAGAACTTCCCAGTCCAGGCCCAGGTTCATCGGACACCACAGATGCCAGTCCTCACCCAGCTGCAGACCAGACAGCTGCAGACACTCCTCCCAACCCTTCCTCCACCCCACAGCCAAGCCCGTCAACAGACAATCTGTCATCAGTATTGAGCCTGACATCCCAGGTCCTTGATGAAGGGCCTCTCAACCTCACGGGACTGAGTCAGCTCTCGGATAGCTTCCTGAACACACCACCACCTGTTGTACCCTCAGGGCCAAGCACCCCAATAGCGCCTCAGACCAGCACTCAAGCCACAGACACCTCCACAGTCACTGCCCGCTTCACAGCTGAGACCATGGACATGGCTCAGAGTGACTCAGAATAGTCTCACAGATTGAGTTGTTTACTTGTTTAATAAAGTTTATCTTTGCTTAAAACACTTAATATGGTTTACTTGGTTCATTTTGTTTACTTAATAAAGTGTTGGTGAAAACTTTGAAAAAATGGTTAAGCCTTTGCATGCTTGTGGGATAGATAAGGATAGTTGTGGGATAGATAAACCTCCAGTGCAACCATAGTGGGACTGTATGGTCCACCATCCTAGCTATCCAGATGATTTTCTCCCCCTTTTTATAGAAAATATCGGTTGTCCACTAAGTGTCCTTCTACATACTGTAGACATACTCCAGACATCCTAAATATACGAGATACATCCCAGATACAAACGTTTTGTCTGTTTTTAATTTACTTTATATACAAGATGCATACGCTTACATCCTTTCTATTTCCATGCTACTAACGCTGTGTAGACGTTCCGTGTACCTTTTGTTTCCTTCCTCTTTCTGTTTTCAGCTGCAGCGGATGTGAGTTGAGGGGATGGCCAGAGGATGCAGAGAGAATACAGCGGACATTTAACGGATGATAACAGACATAGAATGTTTGTTGCCCATATATGTCGCGGATGTACATCATACGCGGTGGAAAGTTCATCCATTTACAAAGTTTTGTGCAGCTCAAAACTTTTTGCGCAGATGAAATCGCAGTGGACGGATGCTCGAAGGATAGAACATATGAAACATGTATGCAGTGAGTACACAATGGATGCATAGCATTTTCCAATGGATGGCAAGCTTTTTTTTACGTTTTACATCCTCTTTGCATCCGTAAGTGCAGTGGGACCGGGCCTAAGAATTTTGCTCAGCTACACAGAACAGCATGGTAGGCAATTTAGGCAACAAGAGCCAGTATGAACATGTGGGGAATCTTTTGAATCACCAGTGAGAAACACTATTTGCAAGGGCCTATAAAAATCAACCTGCTTTTGTTTCACATGAGTCTGCTCAACCCAGTATTTCTGACTGTCACTAAGAAACAGATTTTTAGGGATTCCTCCAAACATTAATTCTTAAGACCCACAAAACTAAGAAATCCTAGAAAGGTGTAGAGCAGAGGAGTTGATGAAGCATAAGTATGAAAAATATATGGACACATAATGATAAAAGAGACAACACCAGAGTTCTCTGATGCCAGAGTTTTCCTTTAAAACTACAACCTATCTTCTAAGAGAACATTTTGCTGACTTTCAGAATAGAGGTCAATGTGAAGAATGTCTTTATTTTTCTACTAAACTTCACAATCACTATCAATCGATTGATGCCTCACTTTTGTTTCCCAAAAATCAAAGTGAAAGAAAATGCCTTGAGTGGAAATCAAAAGTCTTTGACATATAGCAGAAAGCTTGCTCTGCAATATTAGTACCCAAAGGCAGCTCCCAATTCTTTGTAATAGCAACATGCTTTCACCTTGAATTTTAAAAAAACTGAGTCTTAGGATTTAAATCCTAGCAAATTTTACTAGGCAAATAAAATAGTAGTGGATGGAAGATGGTCTTTGATGTTTTGGTTTAATACCTGAAAATTTCATGGTGCTTGAGGCAGTAGTAAGCTAATATTTCTTCAGAAGGCCAGATACCTATAAAAAAACAAGAACAAAGTAACATTTTAAGGCATATTTTTATATCTCCATAAATTGATCTTGTGTTAGATTTTTAAACATACATAGTTCAGAACACAAAAGGTCAAAACAAAAAGAATATCCTCCACCTCAAGTAAGATGTTTTGATGGAAGGGATTAAGAAAAATCAAGAGGTGTCATGATCAAAGCTCCACCCCTTTTGATCATGTACTATGCGTTTTGCATGTTAAAAAGGGATATGGCTTCCATCATGTATAGATGTAACTGGCTCTCACATCAAGTATCAATATTTCTTTTAATAACAGCCAGGGGTGAGCAATTTTGCCCGCTCTTATTTGTTATTGGGGATTGCTCTGATTTAATCCTGAATTCTGTTTTTGCTAAAAAAAATTTTTTTTTTAATTTTATACTTTATTTCATTTGAGACTTCCTCCACTTTATATTATCAGCATGTATGTATAAAATGGATTGATATACATGAAGAATGCATCCACAACTTTATATCAAGAAAAAAACAGGAAAAAGTATTTTGATATACCACTCATCCTTCTTCGAAGGTATCACTCATCCTTCTTCGAAGATATCACATGTTATTAGATCAGCCAAGCTTACAACAGTAGAAAAGCTGGTCACTTGTATTTCAAAAAATATTTTGTGGATTATACTTTAACTTTTACAGTTAAATCCCATTTAAGTAATTGGCTAATTTACAACCATATGGTGCTTATTTTAAAATGAATATATTTAAATCAACATTTATGTCAAACCAAACATGACATAAAAAGTCAATTTATTACCATTTATTATTCATATATTGCTTTCATGTTTCCCTTTTAAATTAAGCTACATTTTACCTTGGTGAAACATACTGTATCTCGCACCTTGTACACAAACTTTGGATTATTCTCATTGTACATCAAGTACCTGTCATCCACTAATCTAGGTAACATTCATTACCCTTTACTTGCTTTTTACACCATCATCCCTTTTAATCACATTACTTTTAATTCATGGTTTCACATTTCTTTTTTCATCTTTCCTCTCAGAACTGTGGAAGAAGATCAGACTGGATTTTCTATAGTTCTTAGGCAGTTTACTGAGTAGAATTAATTAGTCTACCTATAAACATAGGATAAAAATAGCAGCAGATTGAAAGGAAAGCACAAAATATCAGCAGAAGTGTCTCTGACAGACAAAACTGTGCAGAGTGTTTACACAGCCTTCTGGGACACCTTCCCTTTCTCCTTCTGAAGGGCTTTTCTACTTCCTTCTCTCCTTGGTTAATGAAACTAAGCTTGAGATCAATATTGTTTCGTCTTTAGCCTTGTTCCTCATTCTCCTTTTGTCTCTTTATTATTGCTAAAAAATAAAGTGCCTGAAATGACAGACTTGCCTTAAAAACATTTTCCACTTCTTTTTAAGCCATATATGTTAAATTATTTAATAACCAACCTGCAAGCTAAATAATTTAATATTAACACAATCAGTTTTGCAAATACTGCCCATTTTTCCAGCCTTGGCAATATTATATGGTTGGTGTATTTTGCAGAAAGACAATATATACACAGTGACAACAGTGCAGCAAGAAGGTATTGTGCTGTCAAAAAATACCAGTAGAGGGAGAAATGCCTACATTTTGCTTGGAAGTTTTCTTTGCTGCCCTGATACAATTCAAGTTAGAACTCATTAGTAGCTGTTGCTAATAACATTAGCAAGAAGATCATGAACAGGATCGTCTAAATCTCACCGAATTAAGTCAGGTACCAGCTATGTAAACTGCTTCTTTCCCTTATTCTCTAGGACAAGATGCTATGTCAGTGTTAATTCCAAAAACTGCCAGGTAAAAAGACAGTGGTCAGGGGGTCTCTTATAAACAGGTTTCAAATATGGAAGGGCAGAGTGTTACCCAGTAAAGCATTAAAGAAGCAGCAAGACTACCTTTGTTAATTTGAGTAAAAGGAAAAGCTCCTCTTGCTTGAACAGGTAAGTAATCCTCTTTGATGGCTTTCAAAATAGGGATAAGCTTAACAATTCATGTGGAGGAGTTTGCACTTTGACTTCTACTCTGTTGAACTGACCTATATTTTGTAATATGCAGGGCTGGAATATATCTTTATATCAAGAACCTATTCAGATAAAAAATGATCTCATTCATCTCAAACACTGCAGTCACTGTTTATGTAAAGCATTATGAGCCTTTCATTGAAATCTGTGGGGAGGACTAATAAACCTTCCATTTCTTATTGAAATAAAAAATGTTTTAAAATACCAAATGTTGTCCAAATTGTACCCAGTGGCTCTAATGTAAATGTAAATCAAGTCAATATGCTTTGACAGAAGACTGTGTGGTTGTCATACTCACTCAGTTGATTCTATTGCCATTAAATTGGAGTATACAGCTAAAATAGTCTCATATTCTAATGTTTATTCTTGCCTTTATTTCCTCCTTCTTCTGTAGTCTCCCTACTGTCATTTTCTGTACTGTAATCCACTTCAAAAGAGAACAGGCCCTCTCATTCTTTGTAAAATGCCTCCACACAGATGACACTATATGAATAATGCTAATAGCTACTAAGGGCAAAACTAGATACATGAGAAACATTGGGCTCTTAATCAGAAACCTCTTATAACTGCAGGGGATAAGGAGCAATTGCCCAACAAACAGTTGTTGAGAAGGGGCTTTATTCCTTCCTAATCTATTTTCCCTTGCAAAAGTGCATCCCAGGTAATTTTGATTTTTTTTAACCCCATCCCTGCCTGCTTCTGAAACCAAGAGGGAAAGAAGCCTCCTCATGAAAAGGAATTTGCAAGAAACTAAGAGGGATCAAGCAATGTTCATTATAACCACTGTTCTCTTTTGTATTGTTCTATAATATTCCATTTGATTTTAGCAAACATGATGTTGGGTCTAAGCATTTTTTCAATTTGTTGATTAATTAACACCTCAGCCATGACTTTTTCAGATTATATTAATAAATCTATACATGTTCACTGAAATTTAAGATAAATTGTAAAAACATATCAGTTTATCAGACATTGCAATAAAACTTCCATTTTCCACTTATGTTTTCTAGTTAGACTTTTTTATATGTGAAAAGCCTTCTGCAACTTTATGTATTCCTTTTCTTGTGCATTTGATATTTCACTTTTGCTCTAATAAAATCACATTTCTATTTTTAAATGCAACTATCGTAAGTAGATATATTGTAAAAACTTCACATATATATAAAATATTCATCTTCCAATTAAAACACTGAAGAAGAAAATGACACTGGGTGAAATTTTGACAATAAAATAAACTGGCAAAAATAACAAATACATGAGTGATGTTTATGTCTTATGAAGTTAAGATTTTTTTAAAAAAATGAAATTGGTATTTCAGGGAACACTTAATAGCTCATTCAGGAAAAGGAAGGGGGCATTGCTAATTGGTCCATTATAACTGTTGTGTCCTTTCTTAAAGTAAATTATAACTGAAAAGATTTTATTACATAATGGTATTAGACATAGTACTCTCACAGTTCTCCATTTTGCCTCCTTCTTTAATCCTCTGATAAGCTTTGCTGCAATGCCTCCTTGAATTATTACACTACATGGACTGTGAAGTGTTCCCTTACACACCAATTGAAACAACCAGCAGCCAAAAATAAAAGGCCTATATCATATTTTTAAACACAATTCAGAGGATGCCAAACTGGCCTCTAGGACAAAGGATTGTACAGTCACGGTGCAGTAGCAGAAATGCCCCTCTCGTCGTCATATAAATTGGATTTCTGTTACTGTTTGGATGTAAAGGAGAGCAGTAATGTTAGAATGGTCCTTATCAGCATGTAAAACTTTGGAATTTTCAACCTTTCTGCATAATTATGATCTAAATATGATCTGTTTTACATAAAAGTCCCATAACTCGATAAAGAGAACTCAAACAAATGAGTCAAAACATCATATTTGTTCATTGATTTATTGAGGAAAATGATCCAAAACTACATATTTGTGTGTGACAAAAGTGAGTGTCAACTATTATTCTCTCTGTTTTGCATTCTGTATCTAAAAGAGTTCGTTGTAGTTATTTACTTTTAGATATAAATAAGATTTGTGTTACCATGACCAGATCAGATCTCACCAGTAATGGGAGATGAGTTGTTTGAATTTAACAAGGAGAAACTGGCAAAAGCTGCCACCTGAGCCTCTGGATACAAACCTGAAATCAAGAATACCACCGAAGTATGTGCTTTGTAATTTACAATGATGGAAACTTCAGTAAAGTATTATAGGTTGTAGGTAATATGGTATATCATAGTAATATCACTTGAAAGAGAGGAAGTAGAAATTTGAATTATGTATATCTATTAAAAATAAACTTTTCCTGACCTAGAAATAATCTTATTCTTCATTATCTTGTCTAAGTTTGTCATTGCATTCCTCCCTAAGATTAATTTCCTTTACTTTTCAAACACACTATGCATCTCTATCTTGTGTCCAAGAAACAAAACTTCCAAGACACAAAACTATTTACAATTTCTGTCTTGACATCAACTGTAAGTCCACTTAGCTTCTTATTTGATATTACTATGTTCTTCTTTATATTTATATTGACCAAGATTTTACAGTTTCCATTTTTATGTTCACAGTGAGCTATCCTAAGTATTCCTTTTCTTTTTTCAGTTTCCATTTTTATGTTCATAGTGAGATATCCTAAGTATTCCTTTTCTTTAGTTAAGAAGGAATTTTGTCCGAATGTATCAAAGCATTAGTATTTTAGCCTCCTCTATCAACTGTCATCTTTTTCACTCCTACCATTCTTATATTGAGTTAAATAAGTATGGACAATAACATCTTTGTCTCATCAATCTCCTGTCTTTTGTCATTGCATATGTAAGAGGTGCATCAATTTACATAAACCTAATATTCAAAAGATATCCATTAGTTCTAGGAAGTACATTTATTGGGATGTATTGTAGTTGATCAGTGTCATGATTTCATGCCCTGAAAAGCATGTCATGTAATTTACAGTGGCCAATTCTGTTTTATTTTAGTTTATTTACATCTAAAACACCTGCTTTGACCATCTGAAGTTTTCTTCAGCTCTCAGTTCTTGCCTGTTCTTTTAAACTGCTGAAATAATTTGATTCTAGGCATCTTACAATCAGTGTCATACAAGTATATGGTAATACACTGGATAAGAAAGGATTAACATAACAAACAATTACCGTGTTTCTCACATTATAAGGCCAGGCCTTATATTTTTTTGACCCCCGAAAAAACAGCTAGGTCGTCTTTTCGGGGGTGACTTAATTCCCCCCCTTGCATCCTTGGGTGGGCGGGCGGTGACATCTTGGGGTTCGGGAGACCTTTTCCTTCTCCCTTGCTGCTGCGGCGTTAGAAGAACGTGGCGTTTGGCGCAGCCACGTGTGGCCAGTCAGGGCTCCTCCCTGCAACCGGAGCCCTGAGGAGACACTTGGCTTCAGGCGCTCCCGTCGCCACGTTCCGAGGGAAGTCACTCGCCCGAGAGGATCTCTCCCTCTCTCTCTCTCTCTCTCCCCGCAAGGTCAACGTCTGCACTGTGGCTGAGGAGGAGGAGGCTGCAGCCAGTTCCTTCTGCTTGCTGAGAGGTGAGGAAGCCGTGGCTTTGCACAGCTAGCAAAGCGCTGCTCGCCCGGGTGAGATTTGGGAACAAGGGACAGGAGGAGGCACGCATGCATCCGCGGCTCACTTTCCTGGCTCTGCCCAGCCTGCTTGGCTCTGGCGCAGCCCTGGCGGGATGAGCGGAGGGTCCAGCGGGGAGGCGCTCTCTGCCTTGGTGAGAGCTCTGCTGCCGGGAAACATGCCTATAAAACATGGTGGGGCTTCCTATTGGTGGAGGCCGTATTGTTGGAGAAACATGGTATCTTTTATCAACATAATTATCATAATAAAATTTCCTCTTCATTCTGAACTCTCGAAATGGCTGTAGGAGATACATGTTTATCAGATTAGGTTTCTGGGTATTTCCAATCTGATTCAAATGTAGAATAGACATGCATATTTAACAAATTCATATTTAATGTCTGTTACTTGTTAAAGGAAGTCTGAATATATAGTAACACTATCCAGATTGGTATCCAGTCCCTCATTTTTCATGTTCTTATCGATCTCATCACATTGTAAGAGTATATGCTGAGTGAGGGAAAGAATACAATCAATTAATGAGAGATTCCATTACAGGTATATCAAATAAATTGACTCTTAGTACAGGGGTCGCCAACCTTTTGGACATCAGGAACCCCCAAACTCATAATTTTAAATCCCAGGGACCACTAACCAGTTATGTGGGTGTGGCCTAATTTGTGGGTGTGGCTTGGTGGTCATGTGACTGGCTGGGCATGGCTTGTTTGTAAATATTGTAAATATTTATATAAATATTGAATTTTTTTATTAAAAAAGAGCAACTTTTACCCATAATCAGGCAAAGCAGGCAGGTAGATTGAGTTGCAGAATCACAGATTCATTCAGAAATCTATCTATCTGCCATTGGCTAACTCAGTCTGTCACATAAAATTTGCTTGCAAGCAAACTTACAAAATTAACTCACAACACACCATGTATGTAAATATTGAATTTTTTATAAAAAAAGAGCAACTTTTACCCAAAATTAGGCAAATCAGGCAGGCAGTGATCTATCTATCTGCCATCAGCTAGCTCGGTCTCTTAAATTTGCTTGCTGTGAGTCTGCACTGAATAACAGAACCTTCAGTCCTAAGGGAGGTTCAGCTGTGCTTAAAAGCAGAGCCGAAGATCTAAAGACAAGCTAGAAAGCAAGAAATCCAACCATTTCCTGCTTCCTAGTTAATCTAAATCTCCTGGCACAGCAGAACAGATGATGGTCAGAAAAAGGAAAAATAGCAATTTAGCAGGCAAGTTTGCTGGGTAAGGAGTGAGAGGGCAGGGACAGCTCCCGCAGGCCATGTGTGCTGCGCAGCCTTGTGTTTCTGTGCAGCCTAGATTAATTGCTTTGGGGGGGTGCTCTGGGGGTGATATTTTTCTGTGGCCCATCAAAATTTTCTCACCATCCACCAGTGGGCCACGGCTCAACCGCTGTCTTAGTGTGTCATACAAACATTCTGGCAGAAAGGAAATCATCAGTGAGACCATGGCTTAATGAACTCATGAATAGTAGAGAGTTGAAAAGTTTCTATCTCACTTCTAAACATCCTGTACTCTAATCCCTAATTCTTTGCATTAAAATTCATTAAAGGAAGTCTATATGAATCTTGTGTTATACAGTTAAGTTTGCTACAATTTTTTATGGTTTTTTTGGATGAAGTTTTGGTTATTTATTTGAATGATTTTCTTATTTACCCTAAGAATCCTGCCCACCACAATAAACAAATATGGACAATTCTTCAGTGCTACCTTTTGCTACAGCTTGTAAGCTAAATTATAAATATTGGCTTTAAGATTTTGATTTCTCTGCAATGCAGTATTTGTGCTAATACATTTCCTTGGAAAGACTTCATATATATCTACGTTGGACTATTCTGTCATGTGGTTGCATATACATATGGTGTTATGGATGGAAAGCATTTTCTAGAGTTGGCTAATTTTTATTGCAACTTGTTCCTAATTTGGTTGCTCTGATGATCTCTTTCATTCATTTTCTCAAGAAGACTTACTTCTGATTAAAGGCATACACCTCTCAACCTACCACCTAAATTCAACATGCTTTTTTGTGGAGCTGGCTCATACTCGATTTCACCTGGAACACTCCCTTTTTCAGTTTATTTCAGTTTGATAACAGCCTGTGCATTGATTTTTTTCTTGAACAGCTATTTCCAGATGGGTGGAGTTGTATTTACAATCCCTGCATTGAACATATACAGTGTATCTTGTATTCAACTGTTCTCTTTTGATCCTAGAACACTCCACAAGCACCATATTATGCAACTCCACAAACACCCTAGTATGCAACTCTTCAGTGGGTAGGGAAGATGCATTTGAGGTGAAACCTATTTTGGACTCCGAGTGCAGAAGGCATAATCTGGAATATTTAATTCACAGGAAGATCTATTCCAACATAGAAAGATCCTAGAAAGCACCCAAGAAAGCACCCATTACTATTTTGCTTAGTAATTTCTTTTCCCATTTTTTTTATAAGTCACACCAAACCACCTAACACAATCACAAAGATTTCTATATCCGTCAGAAGTTTTAAAGACTGGGAACAAGTAGCCAACCATTTCAGCTAAAGGAGGAAAAGACCAAAAATACAAACCTTAGGACCAGCATATATTAAAGGCAGAAATCCTGAGTGCTGCAGATTGAGAACTACTTCTATGTGCAGCTTCTTAATTCTATCGAATAAAATTGATAATTTACACTCAAATTAGCTTTGGAATACAGATCAGGGAAAGTGTCTAATCAATGTACTAGTTCAGTGATGGTGAAATGTCAGCCTTCAAGATTTTTTCTCTTTGCTTTGCATCTTTCGGCTGTCATAAGTAACGGAGGGAGGAGAGGGGAATGGTTATAGGAAGTGAGCTGGAGGTCTTACAAACCAGAACTGTATAAGCTGGGGGGGGGGGGTACATTCTTGCTTAGGTTTATATCCTGTGCTATGTGCAGCTGCAACCCTTTATCAAACAATGTCAAGGTCAACGGACAGAAGCCTCATCACCACCTGGAGATGCCCACATGATGAAAAAAACAACTTTTAATTGGATGAGCCAATTGAACTATTGGGGGTGGGAACGTTACCATTACTTTGTATGTGTGATTTACACACCCATTTTCTCAGATTCAGAATTCTTTTGTTGCTACCACTTGATGTCCAGTAAAATATATCTTTTCTCTGATTAAAGGAGTCTAAGTATTTCTTTCTTGGATTAACTATACAAAGGGGTGTTGGTTTATCTTGATGATCTTCTTATCTACACGGAGTCTTGTGATGAACATGTGAAACTAGTGTGGTCAGTTCTGGAAAAACTTCGAGCTGCTAAGCTGTATGCAAAGTTGTCCAAGTGTGAATTCCACCAGGAAAAAAATTGACAATTTAGGTTATCGCATCTCACATGATGGCATAGAAATGGATCCGGGGAAGGTCCGTGTCATTTTGGAATGGGTCTCTCCCCACACCAGGAAACAACTTCAAAGTTTCTTGGAATTTGCTAATTTTTACTGTCAATTTGTCCTTGCTTTTTCAAAGATTGCAATGCCTGTCACAAATCTCCTAAAAACCAAAGGGGAGGTGAAACCAAAGCCTCGTAAACCACTGGAGTGTTCCATGGAATGTTAAGCCACTTTTGAAAAGCTGAAACAACTGATTGCTGCTGAACCAGTACTCAAGCACCTGGACATGGATGCTCCTTTTGTAATCCAAGCCGACGCGAGTGACGTAGCAGTCAGGGCGATGTTACTACAAGCAAACGAGACAGGGACTCTGCAACCATGTGCATATACTTCTCGTAAACTAACTGAAACTGAAAGAAGATGGGCCATCTGGGAAAAAGAAGCTTTTGCAGTTCGCTGGGCTCTGTTAACCTGGAGGCATTTCTTAGAAGGGGCAAAACTCCCATTTGAGGTGTGGACGGATCATAAAAATTTGGAGGATTTGAAAATGCCTCAGAAGCTGTCTCTCAAGCAAGTCCATTGGGCGCAGTACTTTAAGTGCTTTATTTTTCATTGAAGTACATTCCAGGGGGGAAGAATTTCATGGCGGATGTTTTATCTACATTACCTCAATATAATAATGCTCACCAAGAAGTGGTACGGCCGATTGTCCCAACCAAACAGTTGGCAGCTCCAGTGGTTACCAGAGCCCAGAAAAAGAAGGAGGTTGATTTATCAAATGATTTGACTGCAAAATTAAGAGATGCTCTAAAACATGATGGTTGATTCCTTGTTCACTCAAATAACTATACGGTTAGAGATGGATTGGCATGGGTGGGGGCCAAATAATATGTGCCAGTGAAGCTGAGAAACCAAATATTACAGCAAGCTCATGACTCTAAAGCCGCTGGTCATTTTGGATTTGTGAAAACCTTACACTTGATTAAAAGGCAATTTTGGTGGCCTACCTTGAAAAAGGACATTGAGACTTATGTAGCTAGTTGTCCTATCTGTGCCTCAGCCAAATGACCTCCTGGTAAACCAGCAGGCTTACTACAAAATGTAGCTAGACCAACGGCTCCATGGAAAGAAATCTATGGATTTTATAGTGGAATTACCTGAAAGTGGGGGGAATACAGTGATTTGGGTGGTAACTGATTTGTTTTCCAAACAAGTACATTTCATACCTTGTCTGAAAATCCCATCTGAAAAAATGTTAGCTAAACTGTTTATTTTACATATCTACAGGTTACATGGGGCTCCTGAATGCATAATAGCAGACAGGGGTGTCCAGTACCTCAAACGTTTGGAAGGAGTTCCTGAAGTTATTGAGCTCCGCCCATCACCCACAAACCAATGGGGCTTGTGAGAGGACTAACTCGGTATTGGAACAATATCTTCGATGTTATATAAATTATCAGCAAGATAATTGGGCTGACCTATTGCCATTCGCTGAGGTGGCATATAATAATTTGGTACATAGTAGAACTGGGTTTACTCCATTTAAAGTGGCTTCGGGACAAGACTTTGTACCCATACCCGAACTTCCACGGGAGAAACCAACATTCAGCCATTAGATGAATGGATAACACAGCTCCAGCTTACCTGGCCGATTACCCGTAAAGCATTAGATGATGCTCATCAAGCTCATAAAAAATTTGCAGATAAAAAGAGAACTCCACAAAAACCATATCAAGTGGGTGACAAGGTCTTTTTATCCACCAGATATTTGCAGACCACACAAAAGTCAAAAGAGCTTGGACCTAAGTATGTTGGACCTTTTTCAGTTGAACAAATTGTGAACCCTGTGGCAGTCCAACTGAAATTACCAAAAACTCTTTGACGGATCCACCCTGTTTTCCATGTTAGTTTATTAAAACCTAAACATACCTCCGACTTGAGACCAACTCAGGTTGATCCCCCTGTACCATTGCTAATTGAGGGTGAACAACATTTTGAAGTTAAAGAAATTTTGGATTCTCGAAAACAAAGGGGTCGACTCCAGTATTTGGTTGCTTGGAAACATTTTCCACCTTCCCAGGCTGAGTTGGTGAATGAGAAGGATGTTAGAGCTCCTATACTTACCAAGGCATTTCAGACTAAATATCCTGATAAACCCTAAAAAATTAGTATCTTGCTGTTACATGTATATTTTCTATTACCTTCTATTTTTATCTTTTTTAGGACTAACGTCTCTTTTCTAGGAGGGCTGAATGTCAGCCTTCAAGATTTTCTCCTTTTGCTTTGCATCTTTTGGCTGTCATAAGTAAAGGCCCTGTCACACTGCCCAACGGATGCAAAACGTTAGTAAAAAGGACACAACGGACAAGCAAAATGTTCCATCCGTTGTTATCCGCTCTCAGAAGGGGCAAAAATTTGCATAACTGGAGTGGATAACACGGAAAGGAACGGACGCGGGGAGGACGCAGGGTGGATGGGAAGCGGATGCGGAACGGAAGCCCAGCGGAGGGAAGCGGATGGGAGCGGATGGCACATCCGCTAGGCTTCCGGGGGACCTCAGCAAAGCGGACGCAGAATGGATACAGCGGATGCACAGCGGATGAAGTGGATGCAGAGCGGAAGCCTAGCGGATGCACAGCGGAAGCCTAACGGATGCCTAGCATTAATTGCGCATGCGGGAGGATGCATTGCGTAAGCCCCGCGGATATAAGGGAAGCAGCTCGGAAGCAGGTCACCATTCAGAGGAAAGACCTGCTGCCGGACGGATTGACAGCCTTGCCTGCCCTGCCTGAATGCCTGCCTGCAAGCCTTGCTGCAAACCTTGCTGCAAGCCTTGCTGCCAGCCTCCCTGCCAGCCTTGCTGTCTGCCTGCCTGCCAGCCTTGCTGTCTGCCTGCCTGCCAGCTTTGCTGCCAGCCAGTCTGCCTACCAGCCTTGCTGCCTGCCTTCCTGCCAGCCTTGGTTCATGTCTGCTTGTCAGCCTTGTTGCCTGCCTGCCTGCCAGCCTTCCTGCAAGCCTTGGTGCCTGCCTCCCTGCCAGCCTTCCTGCCAGCCTTCCTGCCAGCCTTGGAGCCTGCCTGCCAGCCTGCCTGCAAGCCTTGGTGCCTGCCTGCCTGCCAGCCTTCCTGCCAGCCTTCCTGCCAGCCTTGGTGCCTGCCTCCCTGACAGCCTTCCTGCCAGCCTTGGTGCCTGCCTCCCTGCCAGCCTTGGTTCCTGCCAGCCTCCCTGACAGCCAGCAACCCCACAACCATGCGGAAGCACAGCAAGCCTCAGCCATCTGCTGCCAGCCCTTGCAAGAGGGACAGGGCTACCATCCCACCCCCTGGCCCTCACTCTGGTTCTGCTGGGGCTTCTGCAGCACGGGCTCGCTCTTCTGGGGCTGGGGATTCTGCTGCTTCTGCTTCTGGAGGAGCTGATGACAAGCACTCCAGCACCAGCCACCTCCACAGCACCTGCACCCTTCACCCCTGGGACTGAGCGACCAAGAGGAGTGCCAGAGACTCATTTTTGTTTTATAGCTTGTTGTTAATAAAGTCTATTTTTGATTCACACACTTGCTTCATTTCTTTTTTTTAATAAAGTCTTGCTGGAAACTTTTAGAAATGGTTTAAGCCTTTGCATGCTTGTGGGATGGATTAAGATAGCAGTGGGATGGGTTGAGATAGCTGTGGGATGGGCAGGGATACCTTTGGGATGGGTAATAGCTGTGGGATAGATAAACCTCCAGTGCAAGCATTGTGGGACTGGATGGTCCACCCTCCCAGGTGCCACACCTATGGCCCTGTTCATTGTAGGCCCACCCAACATGCATGGCCCAATCTCATCCGTGTGATGAGACAGCCTCAAGGAAGCATCCATTAAGCATCTATCATCCTGTCTTGCCACTCCACTGCTCCAGCTGGGGAGTTGCACCCGTGTTTCAGGAGGTTGCGCTGCTTCTTCCCTTCACGTGAGGCTCTGTTGGGGCCTTGCACATCCTGAGTGTCTTCCAGGTTTTGCCCTTGCCTCCATTCCCCAGGCTCCATGTCCCCATTGCCTTGCTGGAAGTCCACGAGCCTGTTCGGCAAGACTGGGTAGCAGGTGCGCATGAGATTGTGCAGGATGCAGCAAGCTTCCATGGTCCTCCTCACGGTCTCTGGGCGATGCTGCATGGTGGTGAGAAGTACCTGGAACCTGTTGGCCAGGATGTCAAAGGCGTTCTCCACCACCCGCCTTGCCCTGGACAGCCTGTAGTTGAAGATCCTCTCTTCACGGGTGAGGTATTTGGAGGTGTAGGGCTTCATGAGGTAGGTTGTGAGGGAGAAGGTGTCATCCACCACGATGAAGTAGGGCACATCTTGCGTATTGTTGGGCAGGGGGTCTGGATCTGGGAAGCCCACGATGAGGTTGCGTTCCAGCCCACCCTTGAGGTCACTTGCCTTGTACACCTGGGTATCTGAAGATGAGCCGTTGCCTGAAGCATCGATGTACATGAAGTTGTAGTCAGCATCGACCATGGCGAAGAGGATGATGCTGAAGAAGCCCTTGTAGTTGTGATAAGAGGACCCTGAGTTTGATGGGGCTTTGCAGGCCACGTGCTTGCCATCGATGGCTCCAACGGTGTGGGGGAAGTTCCACCTCTGATACCACTGCTCTGCAACTTTCTTCCATCTTTCTTCAGTGGAGGGGTACTGGAGGAGCTCCTCCTTGTATTCTTCGATGATGGCCTGCACCACTTCTCTGACCACAATGCTGATGGTGTTGTGTGGCACCCTCCAGCCATACTGCATGCTCCTGTAGGTGGTCCCTGAGGCCAGATGGCACAGAGTGAGTACCACCTTGAGCCCAGGTTCCAGGCTGGGCCGGAAGTTGGTGTTTGCGTTGGTCAACCTGGGTGTCAGTCGCTGCACAACTTCGTCAAACATGGCTGGAGGCATCCTCATGAAGTTCTGGAATGCCCGAGTGTCTTCGTTCCTGAGCTCCACCATCAGCTTGTTATACAGTCCATCCTCTGCTCTTCTCCTGATCCATCTTCGTACCCAGACGCTTCTTGGCCGCCTCTTTTTCTTCCCGTCGTAGAGTTCACAGAGTCTGTAGATGGCTTCGCACTGTTGCAGAAGGATGGTGGCTGCCAAAAGGACTTTGTTACGATCCACGGTGGACATGACTGGATGCTGTGGAAGAGGAAGAGTCAGATGAAGGCTGCAGAGGTCTGCACTGCAGGGCTGCTGTTCTGAAAGTGAGATCCAGATGAGTTGCTCCCCCTTTTTATAGGCAGTACAGGTGTCCCTTTGCATCCTCTAGGCATCCTCTAGGCATCCTCTAGACATCCTCTAGACATCCTTAATATCCGAGATAGGTCCCCTCTGCGAAGGTTTTTTCCGTTTTAAATGCTTTGTTTCCGTGCTGCATCCGCTAGGCATCCATTCTGCATCCGTTCCGCGTCCGTTCCGCTTCCTCCCTGCATCCGAGCGGATGCGAGTTGCGCGGATGCGGAACGGATGCCTAGCGGATATAGCGGATGCGTAACAGATGCAGAACGGATGCCTAGCGATGCCTAGCAGATGCAGAACGGACGCATTGGATACATTTTCTGCGCAAAAGTTTTGAGCAGCTCAAAACTTTCTGAGCGGATGAAACGACTATAAATGGATGCTGGATGGATAGAGAGGATGCAAAACGGAGGCAGTGAGTACAGAACGGATACATCGCATTAACCAACGGATGGCAAGCTTTTTTGTCCGTTTTACATCCTCTTTGCATCCGTTGGTGCAGTGTGACAGGGGCTTAATGGGGGGGGGAGGGGAGAATAGTTATGGTTATACCAGAACTGTATAAACTGGGGGGGTGTACATTCTTACTTAGGTTTCTATCCTATGCTATGCGCAGCTGCAACCCTTTATCAAACTATATCAAGGTCAACAGACAGAAGTCTCATCACCACCTGGAGATGCCCACATTATGATATACACAACTTTTAATTGGATGAGCCAATTGAACTATTGGAGGTGGGAACATTGCCATTACTTTGTATATGTGATTTACACGCCCATTTTCTCAGATTCAGAATTCTTTTGTTGCTACCACTTGATTTCCAGTAAAAGATATCTTTTCTCTGATTAAAGGAGTCTAAGTATTTCTTTCTTGGATTTTGAATGAAGCACCAGGTAACATGAACCTTTTGGGCAACGAGTGCCCAAAGCATGCGCATAAGCCTATGCATAAGCATGCGCATGCATACCCAAAATGTGAGGTGTGCCTCCTTATATGTGCCTGCACCCCCTCTGTGTATGTACCCATGCCCCTGTGCATGCACCCCACACATGTGCGCACCCTTGCATGTGCATCCCTGCACATGCCCCCTGCCCCTGTATGTATGTACCCTGCCCACACGCATGCATAGCAGAGATTTGAAGGCCAGCTGGCCAGCAAGAGGCATGTGCACATGCATGGTGGAGGTGAGTGGGGGCAATGGTGCGCATCCCCACAGAGAGGGCTCTGCATGCCACCTGTGGCACACGTGGCATAGATTCGCCATCACTGTACTAGTTGTACACATGATTTTATTTTTCCCTCCTGACGAGAGTGGAAAAGAAACTTGTAATAACATTAAAGAGAGAATTGCCACTTTCCTATAAGAATACATATAAATATAATAATAAAAAGCAAAGTACCAATAAAGGAGAATATCTGTAGCTCAGGGTTGAAGTGAGGAGTCCTTGGTGCTCTCTGAGAGTGCTTGTTTTCTTGCAGACGTTTCATTATCCTAACTAGGGAACATCATCAGTGCTAGTAAGGAGTGCTGTTTGCTATCAGTTTACATTCTGGTGTCTTGCCTATCTGTGGGGGTGGGTGAAGTTTTAGGGATTAGGATTACTAATCAAGCTCAGAGAGCACCAAGGACCCCTCAAAAAGTAAAGCAGGGAATTATACAGAACAACACATTTCCACATTTTTGACACAATTTATATAGCCCACTTTTCATTTCTCAGTCTAAAACTGAAATTACACAGACACACACACAGAGAGAGAGAGAGAGAGAGAGAGAGAGAGAGAGAGAGAGAGAGAGAGAATGAGAGAGAGAGAGAGAGAGAGAAATCTTCAGTTTGGTTAATATGACTTTTAATATTTTATTATTCACACAAAAGAGGAAAAAAAGGATGTTTTTCAATCTGCAAATTTCTTTTGCAGCATTAATTTAGGGAGACTGCCAAATCATGGAAGCTACTTGTAAGGTTGTTTTTGCTTTTTGTGTGTCAACTGAATGAATTATTTCATTTTCTTTAGCCAGTTTCCAAATAATCATTAAAAATTAAACAACATTGGAACAAGCTTTTTGTGATTATAGCCTTCACTCTTCAGGAAAACTGGATCTATAAATTTACGTACCATTGTTACTGTAAATTGCAAAATTTTATATTCAACTATATTAAAACATCTATTCCAAAAAATGATTACCAGTTGTGAAAAGCAGAAGGGCTTATCACTTGCTGTCAGTTGTTCATGTCTAGTTAAGCAATAATGTGCTAAAACTGCTCTTTTGTTTTGTGGAAGAATTTTGGCAATAGAAGAAATGAACACTCATTTAATAAAAACTGAAGCTGCCTTTTGCTTTGATGGAGGAAGCAGCTGCCTGTTTTCATTTGCTGCAGAGCAGCAAAATCCATCAATATAATAAGCAGCTTAGATGCAACCATCCACAGCATCTGTAAGCATATAGGGCTATTCGCTCAAAACCAATCCTTGGTTTAATTTTAACCAAGATGTGTCTGACATATTTGAAAAATGCATTTTTATAGGGTTTTGGACATGCTGGCAATTTCTCTTTAAAAACTTTTCATAGATTTCACAGATTTCTAAAAAGACAAGTGTATGTAACTAAGTGATGAGAAATGAACAAAGACATTCCAGTAACAATCGCCAATAAAAGTCTAAAAATACGGCCATTAAAAACTTATCTGTTAGTTTATATTCTATGCCCTCTATTCTAAGTACCAGGCGTTATAAAGGCAAACTATCAATCTAGAGACAGGCTGAAAAACATAATATGGAAACTAGTGATCAGCTATACACTATATTCTAATTAACTATTGTAATTCCCAACATATTTGTAATGCATTTTGGTTGAAAATTTGAGCTTGTAAAAGAACAAAGATTTACCTGAAATGTTTTAGTACAAAAAGAAAAAAAAACTGTAAATGAAAATGTACAGATGTTAATTTCTTCTATTGTCTATCACCATAAATTTCATGGAGAATTGTGATACCTACACTTCTATTAAAATTCTGAGGTTATTACTTTGCTGTTGCACAGCATTTTAAGACCTTTCTTAGCTGAGGTTTTAGCTGATTTGCACATTAACAGAGAAGTCAGATAATTCTTAATCCTTCTTTTTTTTTCAGATCCAATAATGGATAAGGAAGCATCTTAGCATGATCAAGTAGCAGTCTGGTTAGCTAGAACAGTAATATACCTGCATTTAAAATTAGCTATCATTTGGAGTTTGTTTGTTTTCCTGTAATGTTTTATGTAAAGGAGAGCACATTACCTAAGCCAGCAAGATAGCTGCAATGACGGTTTTTTCCATTTAAACATGCAATCATGGGCTACATTTATATATTTACATTCTATGCAGAACAAGAAACACATATTTTTAAAGTATTTCCAAGAAATATTTGTGGTGTGTTCAGTTAAGCAAATATATCTGTAATAAACACTTAATTTTATTAATATAATTCTGGGACATGTAATATTTTAATTGTATTTTGATTTATCAGTTTTAAATAACACTGTATGTGACTAAATTTTTCATTAACATGATACAAAGATTGCTTTCTATTCTGTTCAGTTTAGGTCAGAGATACAGTTTCAAAATATTTATCTGAATCCTGCATTTATGTTGTCCTTACTATTTTGGGAACCCTCAAAGTCATGGAAACTAAAATTATTAAAAATAAAGAAAAAAGATACATACAGTAGTTAGTTCAGGCTTCAGCCGTTTAGGAGGCATAAACCTGGACTGCAAAGATCATTGGCAACAAATTTCCTTCCAAAAATTTTAAAGTTCATAGCTCATATGCGATAAATAGTTGATTGACTTTATTAATTTTAATTCTTCCTCGGTCATATCTATGATCCATGCCTCTATAGAAAACATATTTTGTGATGTCTCAAAAGTGCTCTTTCAGAAAGCAACTGGACTGTTTTTCCTTGAGGAAAAAGAACAAAACATTTTGTTTCTCATTCAAGAAACTTCAACAGTTGTGAAATAAATCAGTTCAGTTGCCTTTTGAAAAAGCACTTTTGAGACAGCTATGACCTAGATGACTGATAATTCCTACAGACATTTCAAGATGCAAAAAATCTTGTCAGCAGAAATGTATTGAGCATCTAAAATACAGATTATTTTCTCTTCCATTAATTCTGAACATAACTGCATTATTTCCTAGTCTCAGCCCTTCCTGTCAGCCTCTGTACAGTTCTCTCTACATTTAGATCGGTAGAGATAGATAGATGATCTCTCTCTCTCTCTCTCTCTCTCTCTCTCTCTCTCTCTCTCTCTCTCATTTATATATAGGGTTTTTTCAGAACTTTCCTCTCTTTTTTTGATAGCTATATGATTTCTTCTGCTATCCCTGATTATTTTTGTCTCAGAACATGCTGATCTGGAGTTCTGGTGAGGTTATCATTTTCTGGAAATGGTTATTCTATCATGCGGACATGGAATTTTGCATATCCTTGCTTTAAATATCCATTACAATAATTGAAATTGTGCCTTGTAAGTAATATGATCCTTGTCCCATTCACCAGTTAGTATTCTAGCTACTGCCTTTTTCACTATTTACAACTTCCAGATGTGGTGATATAGTCATAATGTACAGCATGTTACTATAGCTAAGGTATGAGGCAATTGAAGAACAGATAACCATGGCCAAATCTGAACAGCTCAGGCAGTATTACAGTTGATACATCAGGTATAATTGCGCAAAGGTGCTTTCTATCACACCCATCACCTCAAATCCATTGGCAGCTGAAGATCAAAGAATGCTTCTAGGCTGCAACCTTGCTTTTTCAAGCAGAGAGCAACCTCACACCAAATTGGTTTAAATCCTCAAATCGAGTTTCTTATTTATCAATATCACCTCCATCTTACGTGCACTTAACATCAATTTATTCTCATCATTGTCATCCTTCATCCAGCCCATTCTCAAAGAGAGGCAATCTCCAAAAGTACTGACTGCTTTCTTGGATTATACGAGATATTTGTTTGCTTGATTTGCATCATTTATTTTAAAAATATTCCATGGAATTGATTGCATTGAAAGACAGCTATGAACTATGAAGTTCATAGCTGAATGACAAATCATTATAACTGCAAAAGATGGGTAATGTTCACATATAAGCTGCCCAGAGGAGCCCCATGCTGAGATGGGCAGGAAATAAATTAACAGTAAATAAATAGGAGTGTGGCTTATTTGACTGCTTCTGGGAGAGAGTAGGCAAACGTTCCTGGAAATTGCAAATATGATTTTTCTTTAGTCTGTAACTCATTTCTAGTTTTGGAGCTTAGAACAGAACTAACGTGGGAACTAAAAACTATGGGAGACTAAAATTGCACCTGTATTTCAGTATTATTTTTCCCTTCTATTTTCTTTTACTGTTACAGTGAAACACTTTTGCAAGCTCACACTTAATGGGATGGACATGAGACAATAGTTTAGTCACATATTGTTAAACACACTTTGTTTACCAAAGTCATCAAGCAGAAATGTGAACAGTTTTTTTTCCACAAAATTCATAATTTGATCTAGTCTAATACATCAAATTTATCTCAAGTATCGTCCATAAAAATTATTTTTCTTACACCTTTTAGTTTCTCCTGAACACAGATTTGTTTTTCATTATAAATGCCTTGCCAAAATGTCTAAACCAGTAATTAGAATAAATCCATTCATTATATCCGGAATAGTTAGCTTGAAATCTGAAGCATATACCACACATATATGTATTTTATGTTTCTGCTTTATTTTGTAAATAAAGTTCCCTTCCAGTCAGATTTTATCACCAAAACATTGGGAGGGGAGAGGGAGAAACATGACATTATGGAAGGCTTCTGATTTGGCGGATCAATTTTGAGATGAAAGAAACGAGAATGGAAAAGGTTAGGAGATTCTCTTTGCATACCCTTTCACAATTCAGGTTACAGTACTACACAGTTTAAATTGGAAGAAACCCTCTCTGTGAATAATGAGATTTAAGTCAGAGTTGTGCTGTTAGTTGTTCAATCTACTAGAGCTGTAGAAGTCAATCTATCATACAGTTCAGGGGTATCAAACTGGCAGCACATAGGTCAGATGTGTCATATGCAGGCCATACCCACCCCAGCTCCACAAACAGGAAAAACGTCATGAAATGCGATGATGACGTGATGCCGCGAGTTTAAAACCCATGCTATAGTTTGTGCTATATCACGATTTTAATTTTAAAAATTGAAAATAGCAAAGCAACATTATGTTTCAAAATTAATATTAACTTATAAAAGGTCACAAGTTTTATAAACTAAACTAAGTAACTGACTGGATGAATTTCAGTTATGCTACTTATAGATCCAAACTTCAAATGCTAGGAGATTCTATGTGAGGCCTGAACTTCCAAATTTTTTTTCCAAATTCTTTTCCTGGAAATTATGCATAATATTATTGTGCATAATATTAATATTAAGCATAATCTCCAGGAAAAGAATTTGGAAGTTCAGGCCTCACATAGGCCTCTTTTAGCATAATTTTAGAGAAATAAGCTTTTGAATTACTTCAGAGTCTCCCAGAAATGCACTTTATGAACTCTAATGGCAGAGAGAATTATAGCATTCCTTCCTTAATATAGATTTCTATCACATCATGAATCTATATTCTGATATCTTAATTGTTAGCAGATAAGATAATATGCTGGTCTGAATATATTTTTTCTGTATGAGAATTGAATTATTTGCTTCTATATTGAAAAAAAGCCTTCCACATAAGCTTTTTAGTAGAATAAACAAAGGATATCATATACTAGATTACCAGCTTTAGTCACACCAGGCCACATACAGCATTCCCTGTTAACGGAAAGAGTTCTGTGCTGTAAATCTTGAATGACATGATGGATAGAGTTATACCTATGTTCCTATATATGTAAAACGAGTGTAATACTCTGAAAACCAAGCTCAATTTTTCAGATTAAATGTATCTTTCTGTGGTGCTTCAATAAAATTCTCAACTGTCAGTGCATCGATTCCCCTATAATAGCAGGGAAAATATCATTATTTTTATTAATCTTGTTACTTGTTTCTGCAGCTTGCAATGAACAGCTAACAACAATGTTGCATGTCATTTTTTGTTGTTGTTGTTTTGCTGGAGATTCAATCACAATAAACAATAAAATTTCTCATTTCAGAAAAAAAATCAACAAAATACAGTTTACACACACACACACACACTTCATGACATTGAAAAAAAAGGTAATTTACTTTCTTTTCTCTGCTCTATATTCTAGGATTGTCTGCTTTCTAGAAAAGGAATGAAATCTCCCCTTTGGTTTTTCTCTGAGGCTGCGATAGCTCAGTTGTCTGCCTCCAAACTGCCAAGATAGGAGAATCTCATCATCCAGAGACCAGCTGCATGATGGGCAGTTAATAGATATATCAAACCTTAGGATATATGCTAAGCTGAAGAGATGATTGGTTGCTTAATACACTGATTGATTAGCATAGAGAGAATGGGTTTCTTCTTGACAACCTAAGATTATGCTTCAGCTAAGCTCAAATTGCTTACACCTCTTCTATTGGGTTTAAAATTACAGCCCTGTCATCTAAAACCTCTCTTCAATGAAATTTTTACCATATATAAAAATTAAAGAGAAAAAGAAAGTAGGAGTACTGGATAAGAGTAAATGGGAGATATACATTTCCTACTACTATTGTTGCTGCTACTGGAAAAAGCTGATAAGTAAATCCACTTGAAAGAAAAAACGCAGTAAACTATTAGAGAACCATAGGGTAACAATTTGGAGGAAACAGTCAGAAAAATGAAAAGGGGCCTCAGGATGCATAGGAGTCTGCTAATACAGACATTGTCAGACATCAAATGAACTAATTTACTTCATCCCAAGTTTGCATCCAGAAGAGTATTTTAAACCTCTTGTGGCTTCCTACTAGTCCAGATGTATATCAAGGAATTTGTTAAGTCACAAAGATGACAAATCCAGGCTAGAGTTTCTTCAGGAATTATTGTATTATTGGGGTTTTTATGTACTGGAATAAAACTACAGTATGTGCTATAAAAACAATAGTTCCTTCTCTGAAAGCAGCAGCATGTTCAGATCACTTATCACCCTCTTTTATATCTAGTTCAACTTATGTGTGACTTTATTTAATGGTAATCTGCATTTCCCTGTCCATGACTGGTAGGCAAAGGAAATGCATAGAATAATGAGGTCAGTAGACAGGCAGGACTTTACACTGCCTTTTGAGTAGCAACTCACTGGCTGCACTACTACTACTACTATTACTATTATTATTACTTAAAATCAAATAGGACAAACCATAATAAACAACTTTATGACCATCAGGCCATAAACTTAAGTAATATTATTGATGAGTATAAATCTTCTTTGAATTGGGTAAGAAGAAACCTACTCAGTATGAAAAACAACTGTAAAAAATAGAATCTTCTGAAATAGAAATATATATCAAAGAAAATACCAAAGGAAATATGCAGTGATAAAGAACATTTTTCTCACATACCACACAAGATCGTCAGTTGAAATCTGTGACTACTTTTAATACAACAGAGAAACACTTTTTTCTATAAATAAATGGTTAACTTTATATATCTTGATAGGTATCACAAACATATGAGTTACATCCATTAGAAAATGTAGCAGAATTCTATTGTTTTCCTTCCAACTCAAAAAATGATTGTCTGTACACTTCTTTAAATGATTATTCACATATTTCTGTGATTGAAACTGTTCAATTTTTTTAAAATAAATAAAATATTTTTTCCTGAACATTCATTTTGTTACCTTAAAGTATTGCCTAATCTTCTGACTGGTCAAATAAGAAATTGGTGAAAGTCTAAGTAGCTCATTGAGAACATTAAAAATATTCATTAATAAATAGCCTGAGCTTCTCAGGCATTTGTCCTCCTTTTTTTAGCTGTCATGAGCGGTAGGGGATCAGCTGCAAGTCAAATCCCCAGCTGAACAACCCAAATACAATTGAGTGAACAGACTTAAAACAAGGCCATTTATTGATGCCTGTTATGCAAGCAAAGCATCCAAGGCTTTGAAACAGATGTCAACTGAGACATATGCCTACTGTAAACTGGCATTTGATTCTCTTTATAAAAATAGACAAAAACGGGCCTTCGGAGACCAGGCTGCCTCTTGTTGTATACCACAAACCAACTTGATTCTGTCTTAATCCTTTCAAAAGATGAACAGTCTGATATCCAAGGGCAAAATAGAAAAGCAGAAGAAAAAGAAATTAATGATAACGTGTTGGAGAAGTTCCCAGAAGCATTTTTACAGATTTTTCTCTAAAAACACAAGACAAGAAGTTAAAAGCTTAGTGCAGATCAACCACGGCATGTTGAATTATCATTTTGTATCACTTAGGGTGAAAAAGGGACCTGGAGTTCAGGTAGAAGGTCTAGTACAGTGCATGCACGTTTTGATGTCTTTTAAATGTCACTTATTTTACATGAGGCAGTTGGTAGAGACATGAGTCAACAGTAATCAGAACCATTATCCCCTGCAGGGAGCCCTGGTCCTAATGCATTATGACACCTTAGCTAGCCAGCCACCGATTTACCTTCCTGTTTCTTGGGGAATTAAGTGGCATCATGTGAAAATGGTTGTGATATAAACAGCATGGGCATAGCTGGTATTAAATTTACCTCTCAGCCTAAGTGAATTTTCCTCACATGTGACTAATCAAAATGAAAGCTTGTGGACATAGGCAGATACAGCCACCACTTCTCCACCCCTGGGACTGGGGCTATTTTGTTTTATCTCTTTGTACAAGCTGGCAGAAGTTTAAAGTGAAGGCGATAATCCAGTACTGGTGTCTTTATGAAATAACATCCTTACATGAAGAGGCTTTTAACTGTCTGTCGCTGTCTTTTCTCTCTCTCTCTTTCTCTCTCTCTCTCTCCCTCCCTCCCTCCCTCTCTCTCCTTCCAAAAAGGAGTGTGACAATCCCATTTTGTTGAGCACCCTCCCATGAAAAGAGAAAATAATAGCTGTAATAGCTACTGCTAGAACTGACCTTACCTGATCCATTGTTCTCTAACCCTTTAAAAGTCAGTTTTACATATGCCAGAGAAGGGGACGGCAGGAGAGAAAATTGAAAACTATCCTGTGAATTGATGACAATGATGATGATTTAATTAATTTGGCACAAGCCTGAAACCCAGTTACTGGGATATCTCAAATCCAGGTATGTCTGTTTTACTTTTCAAATGAAAGAAAAATGTCTTCTTTCAAATACAAAACTGTCAACAAAGGGAGCAGAGGGTGGTGGGAAAGCACTTTTCGGGAAGTAAAAGCATATTGAAAGTGTGAAGCAAACTGCCCTGCCAAAATCAACCAATATTTTTGGAACAGCTGACAAACATATAAAAAAAAAAGTTATTTACTAATGGTTTAACAATGATTGGTGGGTGCCAACGGAAATGCAGGCAGAGCAATTATCATCCTGTACAAAATACATGTTTATTGACAGACAAGAATGCTATGAACCAACTGTGAATATTGCTGATAAGACATGCACAATGCTAAATTTTACAAGAATAGGCTAGCACATTCTTCTTGGTAAACTTCCCACACCTTATTTGTTAAAAGCAACCAGGACTGAAATGCTGAAGCTTTTTGTCTGCTGTTTAGAATGTTAAGCTTTTGCTTTTCATGTTTTTGAAGAAATAGTTTGCATTCTATTGATCCCAGTTTTTATAGAATTCTTGGTATTTACTTTTCCTTAAATCCTGGACAGCTTTCTATTGATAAATGAATTCTATACTTTCCTTACAGTGGATTCTATCAGCCTATCTATGAAGATCAAATTTCTCTGTACTTGTTCTGATAGCTTTATTAAAATAATAGCACATATAAAATATAATATTAGCAAATATAAAAATCAACATTAAAGCAATAGATACCTATAAATAGATTACAAATTGAATATATATCAAATTTATAAGGCTGTCCAGCTCTGAGAAGGATACAACCCTAAAATAGAAAAAAAAATACAGTAAAGAAGAAACCAAGATGTTATCCAGGCACAGCAATGAAACATAAAATCAGGGGTGGGATTCAAAAAATTTAATAACCAGTTCTGTGGGCATGGCTTAGGTGGTAGGGGTGGCTTGGTGGGCATGTGACTGGGTGGACATGGCTTGGTGGTCATGTTATTGGCAAGGTGTGGCCAACTCAATATCACTCACACTGAGGCACGCATCTCCTCACCTGGCCTCTCATGACTGTGGAGATGCTGCAACAGGCATAAGTGTGAAAAATGGTCATAAGCCACTTTTTTCAGTGCCATTGTAACTTTAAATGGTCACTCCACACAAGCTAAGTACCAGCAAAGGAGGGGAAAAAACTCCAGAAATGTTCCTGAGACAGGAAGTCTAGTCCTGCCAAGAATGTAATAAGAGTTAATGGTGAGGCAGTTTCTGTAAGCAACACCAGAATGTTTCCTTCCTGCCTTCCTTACAGGATTAGGCCAGTAATTTCTTCCAACAACCGGTTCTCCGAACTGCTTAGAATGTTAATAACTGGTTCTAGCGAATAGGTGTGAACTGGTAGAATTCCACCTCTGCATAAAACCAACATAAATATAAATTCCACTCACCTAAGCCCAAAGCCTTGAGAAAATCTAAACCTAAAGCCTATTTGAACAAAGACAGGGTGAGGGTACAGTGATCATATGTCCTTTGTTTTGGAAAACTGTCCTTCAGATAATTTTATTTCTTTTAATGACTTTTGTCCTTTATTTTGGACATTTAACTTTTACCATACAAATGGTGCAACTTAAGACACAATCTTTCATATTCATGTGAAAAATATGGAAATGGTCTTCTCTTTTTTAAACAAATTTACATATACTTTTTGATTTTAGATATTTTATTAGAATACACATGTTTGCAGAAGTTTTCTTGATTCTGCTCTTGAATTTTTCTTTGTAAAGCAAAGTTATAAACATAAACAGTTATTGTTTTTTAGCTTTATCAACCTTTTTCAGATTTGCCCCTTCTTCAGGTTAGTCCTTTATTTTTCTCAAGACAATGTTATTAGTATAGGTAAAGGCCATTTAAATATTTTAGTAAGCCTGCTCCAGAGGGCAGGCTGCAATAAAGATTAGATTAGATTCAACTTTATTGTCATTGCCATGGATACAGGCAACGAAATGTAGTTAGCATCCAATCAGAAGTGCAAAACAGCAGTAAAATATAAATATATGTATGCAAATATGCAAGGCATCTATGAATATGTCAATGGAAAACACAACAAAATATATGTGCACGAGCACACAAGGATAAGTGTGACTGCATATATATGAACATATACAACTGTACAAAATGTTTATGGACACATTGAATATAAGTACAAATGCACAGAGAATTATACAAAATATATCATATATTATCAAGGGAAGCATCAACATATGTGTGGGGACAAATGAACTGAGGAGTTCAGCAAGGAAACTGCTATGTGGTAAAAGCTGTTCCCCAGCCTGCTGGTCTAAGACTGCAGGCACCTGAACCTCCTCCCAGATGGAAGAAGAATAAACAGTTTGTGGGCTGGGTGGAAGGGGTCCTTAACGATGTTGTGGGCTTTACTCAGACATCGTTTCCTCTGAATGTCCACAATGGCAGGAAGTGGAATCCCTATGATGCATTGGGCAGTTTTCACAAAGATGAGTCTTATTAGATGACACTGTCTGATTGGAGGGACTTGGAGCATGGATGGAATAGGCAGAAACTATCACAGACAGCTGATCCCTCAAAAAAGTTAGGCCTTATACTATGAAGAACTTTATATATGATAACCAGCACCTTTCGTTGCAATGGGAAACTAATTGGTATTTAAGAATGTAAGAACTAAATTATCTAGGCTGTTATAGATGTGCAGGAATGTAGGAATCCACAGTCCACTGAATGATAATAATGGAAGAGCCAGAAATGAATGTTAGGAGATATTCTGAATGAACACAATCCAAGAAAAAAATGATTGTTGGGGGACATAAACATACTAATAATACAAGAGAGTACAGAAAAATTAACTCAATCATTCAATGACCCAAGAAAAAATGAGAATGAGGACTGGTCAGTATCAGCTTAGAAAAGATCTGCTCATTTTCAAAAGGTTTAAGTCTATTTCTGCATACAAATGGATAAAATGAATGATCTGATTGTTTATGATAAAAAATTAAATATGTGTGTTCATTAATATATATGAACACAATTCAGCACATGAACACAGTTCAACTATTCTTATTAAAGGAATGCTTCTGATGATGTCAGAGGTGGAATATCAATATACATGTACTTCAAAATGCTTTGTTGTTAGCTGAGAACCACAATGAGTGGCAGTGAATGTTATATCTGTACAATGCAACAAAAGTATGGCTCTAAAAAAAAGCCTACATCAAGCATCAAAGTAGCAAAGAACATTCAGTGGACGATTGCAAATTATGAACAAATGGTAAAAATGAGCAAAATGACAATGGGTGTTCTTTGATTCAATGTTTTGTAAAGATTAGAAGTAAATGGAGAGGTGTCAAGATGTGCAAATGGTGGAAGTATGTGGTGTTTTGTGAAATAAGTTTGTCAAAAGAATAGAAAACAGTTGTGTATAAGAGGATGCTTCTGTCCACTTTGTTATGTGGAAGCGTGAGTTAGATATGTCAAAAAGGTAAGTTGAAGCAGAGGGAATAGATTACTTCAAAAGTGATTAAACAAGAGAAGATAGTTTCAAGAGAGGGTGCTGAATGCATGTGGACTGAATACAAAACTCAGTGACTAAAACAAAAGAAGTACATTGGGATGGTTTGTTAAACAGAGAGCAAATGAGAACTGCAAAATAAATATGCACATGAAAGAAGAGTAAATAGGTCAAGGAAAAGGGGAAAACTGAAAAAGTTTCCATGGGTGAATGGTTGTAACCTCAAAAAAGAGCAGTGAAAAGTTTAAAGAACAAGAGTCAGTTGATGATAAATGTAACTTTTTTATTTTTAGCTACAGTATTTTATCACCAAATCATATAAGACATAAGTTGTATCTCTTAAAAAAATTATCCACAAAACACTATGTTTATAATTAAACATTATCAAAAGATGAATCTATATATCTTATGTCTTCTTTTCTCTATATAGTGTTTATCTTCCATTTTTTATCCTATCCAATTATTAAGTTCTCTTAGTTTTCTGCTTCCTTTTGTTACAGCACAGTGACTATTAACTCTACTTGTTCAGTAATCTATGGTTTTATCACATTCCACACTTTGTTAGTCCAGTATAATAGGATGTTTGACTACCCCATGAAATAAATATAGAACACATGTACTTCTTCATATATAGGACCATAGTTTTAAATAAAACAAAACTTGAATTTAAGTTAGAATTTAAAAAGTAGGTGGTGTTTTATGTCACCATAACTCAGTGTAAGTATGTCATAGGTGTATAGCATAATAAGGGTGTTAGTTTATCTCAAATGGTATCACTTGATCAAAGAAAATGGACAAAAATGGCAGATCGTTCTATAAACTGATAATGATCCAGCATCATTTAAATGATGCAGAGATGCATGTGTTAGAAATTTATAATTCGTTGTGTTTATGTGTACTGAAATATCCACAACACCCTACTAAAACAGGGCTGTCAAACTCATAGCCTGCGGGCCAGATGAATTCATGTCATGCTCTTGCTACGCCCATGCCTGGATTAGCAAAGGGGAAAAGAGTCACAATACATCATGTGATGCCACTGTGATGACACAAGCTTGACACCCCGTACTAAAAGAAAAATATCCAAAATGCTGAATATATAAATATTCAAAATACTGAAAAATATATATTTTTCCTTTTCATAAGGAAAAAAATTCAACATTTGATTCATAGAAAGAGGAGGAGAAAACTACAGATGAAGTACTGTTTCTTCCCACTATCCAAGCATCTACAGAGAAATTGTTTTGTCACTGTAGTATATAGTTGTTTGGGTTCTAAGAATAGAATAGAATAGAATAGAATAGAATAGAATAGAATAGAATAG
>BLBF01000018.1:47704139-47787105 GCA_015471245.1 Laticauda colubrina | reverse complement strand
AGAATAGAATAGAATAGAATAGAATAGAATAGAATAGAATAGAATAGAATAGAACAGAATAGAATTCTTTTATTGGTCAAGTGGGATTGGACACACAAGGAATTTATCTTGGTGCAAATGCTTTCTGTATACATAAAAGAAAAGATACATTCGTCCAAGAGTCAAGAATCATCAGGTACAACACTTAATGATAGTCATAGGGTACAATAAGCAATCAAATCACACTAGGATATAGTCAATATAAATCGTAAGGATACAAGCGACAAAGTTACAGTCATACCGTCACAAGTGGGAGGGGATGGCTGATAAGGAGTGATGAGAAGACTCATTGTTCAGCAGTTCATCTGTAGATATGGAGGAGATTCTGCAGATTCTGCAGATTCTGGAAGCACAAGGGGGAACTGGAAGTCCATTATTGTAGTAACCATAGGTGTTATTCGATAAAACCACCTATAGTTTTCTGGCAGTATTTGGTGGCGTCTGTCTTCAAAGCCAGTAAAGATTAAGCGGAGGAGATTGATCAGGGATCCAATGGTCAAGCAGACAGGCCCAACAGGCATTGTGGAGTCCTAAGAGCACAAGATACTTAGACATCCTGGTCATTCACTGCAGCAGGGGAGCATTAGTATAGGAAACCTCAAGTATTGTATAAATCTGGCAAACTATATCATTTTCTGAAACTTACAACAGATCTTTTACAGAATGTTATTATGCACAAGAACAGAAGCACTGTACCCAATCTTTGTGTGTAGACAAACATAATTTACTTTGACCCTTTTGCTACTAATCTATAGTAAACCACAAAACACTTCAATATTTTCCCTTAAAAGACATATCCATCAAAAGGCAGTACTATAACATTTTTAAGTGAGTGTTCTACGAAATTCTTCAGAAACAATTGACTGATTCTTTGTTCATGTTATCCACATTATGAAAGCTGAAACATACCATAAATGTACTCCATGGGGATTTATTTTTCAATCTCACTGGGCATCTGTACCAGTGGTGGGGTTTCAAATTTTTTGACTACTGGTTCTGTGGGCGTGGCTGGGGAAGGATGCTGTAAAATCTCCAGTCAGAGGGGCATTTGCCAGTTCTCCAAACTACTCAAAATTTCCACTACCGATTCTCCAGAACTGGTCAGAACCTGCTGAATACCATCTCTGATCTGTACTGGACAAGATTACATTTGCCCTCCCCTCAAGGATATTGTGATCAGTTCAGAAACTGATACACTGTAAACACTGGACAGGAGGTCAAGAAAAAAATTAAGACTTAGGGGAAGCAAGGGGAAGATAATTTTCAGATAGAAAAACCTGGCAGTTTAACTCCCAAATCACCAGTTTTCTCAAGCACACTCTGCAAAATGCCAGGTATTCTGTAGTCCAAGCCCCATCCTTATGAACATGCATCGCCTGCACATATTCCAAAAGCATTGGAAATGGAGGGCATTAACTTATTATTAGTTCTCATCCTTCCTTTGTGGCCAGTTCCAGCAGCGAAGGTAGCAGGGAAAAATCCAGCTTTACTCCTCTACATTGTAGGGTGCTCAGTGCTTGATTCTCTCCCTAGTCCAATTTCATATTCTGTATGAAGTTACTGGTTGAGGTCATCTGTCAGCATGGGCTTAACATTACCAGTATGTTGATCATACATAATTGTACATTCCTGACCTGGGCTGTCCATGTGATGCTAACAAGACTCTTTCCAATTGTTCTCTTAATTCTTTGAAGTAGTTCAGATTACATTAAGCAGAATCTTGCTTAAGGCTGAAAGTATTTCTCCCCTCCTCTTTTTAGTCTCTGGAAAAATATGAAGAGTTACTTCTGACACGCTTCCCATGCTTTTCTCCCACCTGTGGATTGAGCTACCTCTTAACCAACCATTGCCCTGATTGCAGGACTTTCTCCTGTCTCCCAAGGTCATTCACACATACCATCTCATGTCTGGAGATTGTCAAGGTCTAGATTAGAAAAGGCTTTAACTCAACCCTAGCAAGGCTAGGTGGCACTAGGTTTTAATTCCCCACTCAACATTTTGAGATCTTCCATCTTTGCTTCTGGATGGGATTTCTTTCCCTTAGACACAGTTGAAGTGCAATTTGGGAATACATTCTGGACCTATGGCTCTTATTCAAGAAGGGGGTAGCAGCTGTGGTCAGCTACCCTGTGGACCAGTTATACTTGTTTCTGGAAAAGAAAGCTCTGTTCATGGACAAACATGCTATGGCTAGCTCCTGCTTAAATTGTTGCAAGGTGCTCTGCATGGAGCTGAACCGGAAGAGCTACAAAAGTTCAGATGGCCCAGAATGCAGTGGAACAAGCTGTTTTGGGTTCACCTCAGTCACTTAAGTAACACTACTACTTTACAAGCAGTATTGGCTCCCTGTATGCTTCTACACACAATTTAAAGATGTAACTGCTTATTTGTTACAGAACCAGATTGACTGAAGTACCATTTGTCTCACTTGTGGCCGTCCCATCAGTTCTGACATGGTAGGCATACTCTAGATCTTTTCTATGAAACATGCCATCTTAGCAGGGCCCTGGAAACATGCCTTATTCTAAACTGATGCCTTTCTTAATGCCTCCCTCTGGCTCTGCCAGTTCTTTTCCTACATCACCCTCCCCTTCAAAACAGTCTCTCCATTCTTTCAATTATATATGGTTTGATGAACTGAGAAACTATTTACTTATTTATCATATTTATATAGAGTCTCATAGATTGTGACTCTGACAGCTGTTTGTGTGTGTGTACACACAGAGAGAGGAGGGAGGGGGGAGGGAGGGATATCAAAATAATACTATATGATTAAAAAGACAGGTCTCATCAGGTCAGAGAGCATGGGCAATGGAATGATCTCATTAACTCATAATTCCCCTGAGACTCCCGGGTGTGATGATGCATCTAAGTCTTCAAAGACTTGGAGAATATATAATGGGGTATGACCATCCCAAAGGCATGCAATGTACTTCCCTAGCCAACAGTGGACTTGGACTCAAGTGGTCTTAAAATTTCAGTGCTTTTTTCTTTCTCTTTCAAAAAAAGCACTAGCATCTAATCAGCAGTATTTAATAAAGGTAGATGGGTAAACTATATTGCATATTTGCAAATGTCATGGTGTGGGAAACCAAAGGATAAAATCATGGAGGTTGCTATAATTCTAACTAAACCCAGTAATGGTTAGGCATAATAATGAGAGAGAAGACATTGCAGGACCAAGTTTGAATAAATGCTTGAGGAAGGAATCCAGAATGCTGTTAATTGGAATAGAAGGTATTTTGGTTAAAAATTTGCTCTGAGGAGTCTTAGCATGGAGTATTTAAAAAAGAGAAGTTCCCAAATCCAGACTTCTGTAGGCTCAGTATAATCTCTGACAATAAAAGAATGGCCACTGGGCATGCACTCTGTAGCTTGCACTAACTAAAGGATTTTTCACATTTTCTTTAAATTTTCTTTAAATCATTGATAAAACTTAATTAGCTAGTAAGATGATATTTCTCTCCCATGTATCTAAAAGTAACTGTGATATAAATATAAGCATGAATTTTACTTATTTAAAATTTATTTAATTCAAACAGATTTAAAAATAAGCACACTAATCCATCATGGCTAAATAGGAAATACTTATTATTTTTAAACATCAGTAACAAAAAACAGAATCTGAATAAGAGAAGTATTTCTGTTGACCTTTCTCTTTATAGTATCAAATATATTGAAAATATAAAACAAAGAAAATGTGCAATTGGATTTATAGCTTTCTGCATATAATTTATTTTACAGTAGATGCAAACAGATTAAACTGTAGTTGTTATAAAGATCTAGAGAAATTAAGAATCAATAACTTCAGCTTGACCAATTCTAAAGATCAAAAGACATTTCTCTCCAGATTTTAAGCTTTAAATTAGAGCCCATGTGCTAATAACATTTGTAGTTCTTCATGCTACAACAAGAGATCAAACCTCTTGCCTAGGGACATCAACAATGTACTGCAAAATTAGAGTAGGTATTTCTCATATGTAGCATTGCACAATTGTCCGCCTACGATAAAGGCTGTAGGTTTTTTTTCCACAGCATCAGGTGTTGGCCAACGCTACAGGCAAGAAATCAGCTTGACAGACTACTGTTCTGATCTAGTGTGACAAACACAATTCTCTTGTGGAAAAACAACAGAAGTGTATGAGCAGAGCATGAGATCTTCAATTTGTAGCCACTTTGGGTCTTACAGAGAATGGGTAGATAGCATTAAAGAAAAGATCCAAATAGTAAACTGTCCTTTTTTTTACACAATCAAAAATCATACAAAACCTTTGTAAAGTCAAATTTGCCAGGCCAACTGTTCATATATCCTGTGAACACTGCTGTATTAAATAATTTAGTGTCTGTACTTCTATTCCAGATTCTAGTAACAGATTTCTGAATCAACCGAGCTACTTGACTTAGATTATTTTGTTCCAATTTTCATACATACATACACACACACACACGCGCACACATATACACACACAGAGGAATAGGTTAAATATATTCTGTTAAGTGACATTTTTCTGCTAAAATTTTAGAAAAGAGTCAGCTCAGTTGTCTTATGGCCTAATTAAGACAATACAACAACTTTGTCAGCATTTAAGTACAAAAGAGGATAAACATGTGGTTAAAAATGATAGAAGAAGAATCTTAAGAAGAATCTATGTTTATAACCATAGTAATTTACAAGAGGAAATGCAGTCCTAATTGCAGTCCTAATTCAAGGACTCGTAAATGGTTCAATTTTAATGTCCATCATTGAACAATTTTTTAAAAAAATGGGATTTAAAAATGAACATACTCCAATAGTATTGTTGTCTCTTGCACAAAATAGTTGGATAACAAGCAGTATACACATTTTTATGAGATTAATCCTTACTTATCTGTAGCTCACATGATATTTCTTATATGAAATATAATTTTCTGTATTATGATGCTAAAATATGTCCCCATTAAATGCTTATAGGAAATATAGTGATACTTAGAAAGGTTTCAAAATGATATGTCCCACTTCAACAAAAGCAACAGCATAATTCCTACATGGCACATGGAATAGGAGGGAATTAAGAATGACACAAAGAATCAAGCTCTAAGTCTGGATATATGTTTGAAATCACACTGGATTATTCTTCTAGCATGACACCTCTGTTCCTCAGCAGTGAGAAATTCAAAAGGCAATTTCATCTTGCTAGAGATGGACATATCAGGTGCTTTTGGAGATAGGTCTGACTCAAGACTGGTTTACTTTTACTACATCCTGAACAGATACTATGTAGAATTTACTGAATAACTGAAGGGTGCTTTCAAAGAAATTAATAATGTAACTCCAGCTTCACACTGTGCATGAAAGGAGAAAGTAGCAAAAAGAAACTATTTCCATGAGAGAGAAAATTATGGTGTAGATGGAATCATGCTATAATGCAAAGGAAAAGAATTTATAGCATATAATTATGTCAAAGACACATCTTTAGCATTTTGTAAAACTGGACTCTAAATAATTACATTTTATAAAGAACTATATATAATTATTGTGTATCTTACAATTTTTATTCATCCCTTCAGTAAATAAATAAAAACAACAGGTTCTTCTGAATGTGATATACTCATTTGCTATTAATTTAGATCAAAAACAGAAGTACAAAAACATAAAAAGTGAATTTAATTACATCATAGGAAAAATTCTGACACTTTTCTGTGGATTTGTCTGTGACAGCTTTTTTTAAGATGGTGTAATTAATAAGAATAAAACTGAATATTGTACCAAACAACATTTCAACCTGCCTTCAAGGAAGAAAATCTAGCTTCCCCCCCCAAAAAAATTATGCCTGAAAGTTTACATTTTCTAAGATTTTTACTAATATTAATAGGAATTCCTAAAATAAGAAAGAATATTAAGAGTGCAAAATGTCAATTATAAGCATGGTTATTTTCTAGTTTTATTCTTTAGTATAGTTCCTATTCAGTTAATTTCATTTAGGTAAATTGAACATTTTTATGATACATCACTTATTGTATATCCTATTCAAGGAGAAAAATTTAGACTTTTGCAAAGCTGCTTTCAGTCGAGATAATAAATAGCTAAAAACTGCAGAGAAGAAGAAAATTGGAAATGGATATGTAGTACAGACAACAAAGAACCAGTTTGGACTAGTAGTTAAGGCACCAGGCTAGAGACTGTGAGTTCAGGTCCCACACCTTAGCCATGAAACCAAGCTGGGTGATTTTGTGCTGGTCACTCTCTCTCAGCCCAATCCAACTCACAGGATTGTTATTGAGGAAATTAAGAGGGAAATGTATGTTGGATAAGTTTAGCTCCTTGAGTTATTTGTAAAAATAATGAAGATGTGATACAAATAAATAAATAAATATGTGAGGGGGAGGGATAGATTAGGACATGTTGCAAATCCAGGACATCTTCTCTTTTTAAATCTCTTGGGAACAATTCTCTATCTTCCCCGCCTCCATTCATACATTCTGAGATAAACAATGCATCTTTGGTCTTATTCTGCTAGAAGATTTAAATGATGGTCTAATAATTAGGTTTAGACCAGCTCTATCAAGTCTTTATCTACCTCATGCTCTTTTTCAATCCAAAGCTCAATGAAATTTGAGTAGGCCTATCCATGGATCCTAGCAAGATTTAAATAAGAAATTATGGGTGTTTCAATGACTGTGTCAACAGAGGACATTGGCAATTATTTTCTCTTTCAGTCTCTCAGCGTTCTGTATTGTTGGTTACTTTTCAATGAATTCCTCATTATTTCAATTTAAAGAATAAGAAATATTTGCTTCAGAACTTCAAGTGTACTTTACCGGTATCCAAGGTAAAATCTTGAAAAAATAGCTTAGCATAATTCACAATGCTTAAAATGTGGAATTTAAAAATGGGTGCTGCATATATGAATAGCAAAGCCCAAGAAATGTCATGTTTCATTTAGCTAGAAGTTAAATTAAAAACTTGTAGCTTCTTTTTTAACTTCTACTATGTTAACTTATTATGATTCTTTTTCCAGTAAGATCAAGTAGAATAGTTTTAGGGTGTCAGTTTAGATAATCAGGCATTTTAAAAATCTTGTTTCTTTTTTGGCAAGTAAATAAATATTTTAAATGTAATTGGTGCAATTATGTTTCATTAAACAACTTTATGTTGCACTTCATGTCATGTCAAATTTACTCTTAGTGCATTTCTTGAACATTTCAGTTTAATTGTACATAATATGCTCCCAAAATAATTATTGCCTCTACTCTGTGATAGAAGAGGCAGAACTATTGTTAAAAACTGAGCCTCAGTTAGCTATTCATGCCCAGTAACAATGACAATTCTGTTTTGTGTGGTATTCTTCTACCTAAACATCCCATCAACTCTCTTCCAATAATAAAGCACAGTAATGTCACTTTAATAATTTAAAACTTCAATAATTTTAACAACTCAAGTTCAGCCCCTGGTGATTACATGGACATATACACATAGTTTTCTTGGCAGCAACAGAAAATTGATTTGTTATTGCTACTTCAAGAATGATTGTTTTATTTTCTTATTTTGTTTCTTTGACTTTTCTTGGTCTTTTCTTTGCCTTTTTGAGATCAGCTATGATCAGAAAAGTGCTGTACCACCTACCACTGGACATAGAGAGCTTATTCATATTTAAATTGTCTAGCAGGTGAAGGGAGAATATGTCAGTTGAATGGAAACCACAATGAAATGTTATTTTCTTATACATGTTCAAAAGTAATGTTGTGGAGTATTATACAAGGAACAGATCTAATAGGTACAATGGAGAACTGGTCAAATAATTTCCATGGTGGTGAGCAATTGAAGGCAATTATTTGTTTAAAAGGAATAGTAGTGGAAAGAAAGGATGTTTATTTATTTATTTTGCTCAAAAATTGAGATGAATAAATTTGGCATCTTAGTTTAAGTAAGTAAAGGAACAAACATGGTAATATTGCTGCCTTCCGGATTAAGGAGTAGAGGCCAATCCTTCCAAAAACAAATTGTGGATCTTTCAAATAGGCATGAAGTTGTAGTGGTAGAAGACTTTAATTATCAAGACGTGAGTATGGTAATTCTGCAAAGCATAGTCCTTCCAGGGAATTCCTGACTTGTCTTGCTGATAACTTTTTCCCTCAGAGATAAGAAGACATAAGAAAGTCAACTGTCTTGAATTGACATTAATCAACAAGAAGACTTAGTTGAGGAAACAGTAGTAGCAGGAACATTGGGAAAAAGGGATAATATAATGCCGGTGTTCTTGATTTTCAAGGAAATTAAAATTGAATTCTGAGAAATTCTTATTGCAATCTTAGTTTTCAAATTAATGTGCAGATTATTGAAGCCTTCCATTATTATTATGTCTCTCCATTGTGAAAATATTATAATATGGTCCAGGAAGGCATTATTCAGATAGCCAACCTCAAATTTTATATTTATGTCTTTTAACTTCCCATGTGTTCTTATCTAAATATTTGTTACTGACCCTCAAAGTTACTGGATCTCAAAGTAAGTGTGCATTTCCTTTGCATGTAATGCAATTTCTCCTTTCCTTTTTTCTGAGTTGTTTCTGTTGAATGAATTGTATTAAAGACACATAACTATTTGAATCTGAAGCCAAAGCAGGTCCTTGAGGGATCATACATACATTTGTAAGAAACTGGGCGTTTTCCTGCAATTACATCTTATAAAATGGAACTCATCTGAATTATATGAAGTAATGGGATGTGAAAAAAAGAAGAAATGGCATTTTTCCTCACTACTCTAAGATGACCTTATCATGATTTGCAGTTTTGCCTTCTTATCATATAGCATTACTATCAGTAATATCAGCTCAATACAGAACTGTTGGTTGATCACTGGAATGGCACTGATATCTTATCTGTTTACTCAATATATAAGATGGTATTGCCAAGGCATCACAAAAGAGGTCAGAAATACCAGTGTTTCTAAAGTAGTCAATCTGAAATAAATTATTTGCAATGAATGAACTTTCTTGTCCTTTTTTTCCCTAATATAACCAGTTTCAGCTACAATTGAAAGGAACATGATTTAAGGAAACTACAATCCAGAAACATAAAAAGAAATAAACTTTTCAATATATGATTTAAGATGCGAGGACTTCAGTGCTGAATAATCTAGAAAATAAAGTTACATTCTGAATAAATTGCAAGGTCATTTCTTTAGTATGTCTTGTAAACATCTAACCATTAAGATATATTCACAAAACAATGTAGTATAATGTAACAGCATAGTAGCTAATTTGTAGTCTTATAGTTTGACCTGACATATTTATACTTATCAAGGGCAGCGGTGTCTGGATTGGGGAGGGTGTAAAAAAATCAAGATGGCTACTGCATGAACAAAGTTCTGCCCCCTTACATGCAGGTATATTGACAATGTACCAAAATAGTGGGACTTTGATTGTTCAGCCATGACTGCTATTTTGACTTTTTTGATCCCCTTTCTTAGACATTTGTGATCAGGGGCAATTTTATAAGGAGACACGGCACTTATAAGTGCTTCTCTCAGGATTCTACCAACACTGGAATCCACCAGATTAATGAAAATCAATAATGGTGGTGAGGAACCTGTGACTTACCATATGTCTGATGGTCTGTATGAATTGACTTAGAAAAGGACTGGAAGTCTTTTACATAGGGGCCAGAGGCCCTGCCACTGCCATTTTTTTTTCTTAACAGATTAGCAGAGTTTGAAGGGACCTTGGAGGTCTTCTAGTCCAAAGACATGCTATACCATTTCAGACAAGTGGTTGTCTAATCCCTTCTTTAAAATTTCAGTGTTGGAGCATCTACAACTTCTGGACGCAAGTTGTTCTACTGCTTACTTGTACTAATGATCAGGAGATTTCTTTTTAGTTCTAGGTTGGTTCTCTTCTTGATTAGTTTCTATCCATTGCTACTTGTTCTGTTTTCAGGTGCTCCTGACTCCTTCTTTGTGACAGCCCTTTAGATATTGGAACAATGCTATCAGGTCATCCCTAGTCCTTCTTTTCATAAATTAGACATACCCAATTCCAGCAACCATTGTTTTTATGTTTTAGCCTCCAGTCCCCTTATCAGCAAGGCTTTTCAGGCTGAATTATAGGCCTGTTTCATCACTTCGGGCCTATAATTTGCCCTGAAAAGCCTTGTGGAGACTATTTCCAAACCTCTGGGAGGCCGAAAAAAGTCTCAAAAAGCTGAAAAATCAGCTGTGAGGCATGCGCATGCGCAGTGAAGTAAGTTTGCCTGCAGCTCATGTGCCAGCACAAATGGCTCTGCATGCCACTTGTGGCACAAGTGTCATAGGTTTGCCATCACGGACCTATACTATGCATGTGCATTTGATTTTTCTTGCCTAAATGCAGGGGTGGGTTTCTTCCGGTTCTGTCCACCTCCGTAGAACCAGTAGCTCTGAAGAGCAGCTGACATAGAACATTACCTGATCTTTATTTCCTGATTTTTCAACTTCATCTGCCGAACGAGGCACAGCTGCAGTTAAAAAAGCAGGAAAAGAGGGCTGTTTCAAAGGCTGAACTGATAATTAACCCTGTCGTATCCCACTTCGTATCTAAATGTAGAACCTAATTGTAGAACTGTTTTCACCATGAACCAGAGTGGATGAACCATAAATCTCAGTAATCTAGCTAGCATGTAGGAATTGTAGAAGATAATGGATCTTTGACTTTTTTATTTTGCCATATATTATCCTTATGTTGAAGATGTTGTTCTTAAACAATGAAGGTATAGAATGCTTTATGATAAACTTTTTATTGGTCACCCATCCAGCAGTAACATCCCCTTTCTCTTAGATTTATAAAGCACCCTATGAAGATATCATACAAGAAAGAAAAAACAGGAAAGAAGCCACCAAATTCCACCTCTGCCATACAGTTTTTAAAACATATACATTTTTAATTTAATGGAGTGAACTATATCTTATTTTATAAATGTGATATATAATTGAAAGACTAAATTTTAGATTAAAGCTAACCTGCTATCTAGCTGATTATGTTATTGGATCTCTCCCGCATCACTAAAGAGATTAAATCTTTCAGGTGGAACTCAGCTAAAATTGACCTTTACCCAACCATAAGAATACATGGTTTGAAAATCTTTCATTTTATACCCAATATTTTTACTGTGCCTCTATCTCAATAAGTACTGTTAATCATTGTGTCTTGCACTGTTTTAATTAGTTCAAGATCTTGACCACAAAAGCTCATGAAGATAGTTCTTAGCTATTGTTTCCTTGTTTACATTATTCTATTGATTTTAAGTACACATACAGTATATACAAGCAATATATAAACCTGTATGAAAATATATTTCTTATTTATTGTCTGTGCTACATTTTTTCCCAATTCCAGAATTTAAAATAAAGTATTATTCTCTTTTGCCTTGACTGAAATTCTACAAATTTCTGTAAGTGGCAAATCATTTCTGAAAGGTAATGACTATCCAATTCTGTTTTGTTGGTAAAAAAAAAAAAAGATCTATCTGAGTAGTCAACAAAAAAGTGAATTTGACAAGGAGACTTCATTATTTTTGTAACATTTAAAGTGGATCAGACTTATTACAGATTTTGGTGAACAGGATAATGTGGCCACATATCCAATGCTTTAGATGTGATAAACATTCTGACTCTTGGAGGAAATTTAAACTTTGATTTCTATTTATTCTTATAAAAGCTATTTCTTATCATACTGCAGTCTGTTCAGGCAGATAATGAAAGTAAATGTTTTATTAGTAAATGGTAGTAGCTTATATGAAGATAGTTCTGAAAGGTCTTAATGAAGATAGAAAACTTGATAGAATTTTTAAAGTGTAGTGGAGTGAATAGAAACAGTGATGATTCAAGTGAACAGAATATATGGTCCACATTAGCTATATATTTATTGAGTAATTTGCTCCCTCTCCAATTGCACCCATGCAAAATGGGAAAATGAAAATTGGAGAGGAAAATAACAGGAATAAATAGAACATGCTGTTCATCAAAAATGCTTTACACAGCAATTGTTTCAAACAGCAAACATTTAAGAACGTGTTTACAGGGAAAGGGGATAAAAATTCTATGTCTAAGACTTGAGCCATGCTATTTTATCACTGGTTTTGGAATCTTGTGCCTAACTTTCTGTTCAAAATGCAGTACTGTACTCCAAATTGCAGTTATTGTTGTAACCACTGGAAAAAATACTGAAACAAATTTAGAAGAAAGTAGACAATAAGTAACTATTTTTAAAAAACAGTCATAAGTTTTCAAATATGTCTCAGGGTGATTTCTGGTCTACTTCTCTCCGAACTAAGTAAACATTTTGAAATTTCTACATTTATTTTGTCTTGTTTTTGACAAGGCTCATACTTCGACTAAGCCGTGTTGATGAGAAGCCTTTATTGATATCATTCATCTGCAGAGCCTCACTCCCATGTCAAATATGATTGCTGCTACCAAGCCAGAGGATGCAATGCTTTCATCAAAATGATACACATTGGTGTAATGCTATTTTTGTTTATTTGTCCTTGATCCTCCTGTGGACAAATCTTACCAGAGCTGTTAGCATGGGTCAGTTAGTATAAGAATACATGACTTTAACCAATTAATCTAATGAAATAAATTTAATCAAATATTTCAAAAAATTTAAGAAGGATATCAGTTCTGAGACAGTGCTTTTCTTTTTTAAAATAATGATAATCCAGAGGATATGTAAAATGATAGAATGGGGGGGAGGAACCATGAGCTTTGCCCAGGATAAACACAACAAGAAATAAGATATATTAATGTTCAATTAGTGAATTACTTATACATTCAGCAGGAAAATAAAACCAATTTTAAAATATTCCCACTTTTCCCCATTACTGTATATGAAGTAAATATTTCAGAGTATTATGTAATAACATCCTCCTTTTTTAAACGATCAAGATTTATTTTTGTTTCAATGTTGATGAAAGAGCAAAGCTGAAGCATCCTCTACCTAAATATTAACTCAGTTAATCAGTCTCAATAAATGTGCAGTTAAAGATAGTGTAATCAAATACCAAAGTCCCTAATTGCTGGTTTTCTGCCACAGGCCATGGATGGCAGTCCTTGCTCCCTGACAGCTACCTGCAAGTTATTTCCAAAGCATGTAAAAATGTGGTTGTATGTGGTTAGCTACTGCTCATGCTTAGCACATAAATTTAATGTATTAATATATTTCCCCTTCTTATATTGATGTATGGTAAAAAATATATGTTCTGACATGTCATTCCCAACAGGTTCAAAATAATTTTGCTCTAGTTACTGCGTTACCTTCTTTTTAAAATATTCATAGCACCAAATCCCTTCTCTAAGAGAAGGGACTAATATTGGACTAATATGTACAAGTAAAAGCAAAGAACCAAGACTGCAGTTACCAAGAAGAGTAGACAAATAAACTCTTCTCTGATTTCTCTGGTATAATGGAAGCAGCATATTTTTCCTAACTGTAAGGGCAACATGGCACAGCATTTGAGTTCATGCACCATGTCACATTATGATTTATTTAACCATGGTTTCCTGCATAAACCAAATTGGATAGGTTCGCAAAGTATTTTAGGCTCTAAACAATAATGGCTGAATTATCCCTAAATATATTATGCCGTAGTGTGATATATAAATTTAGCCATGACATTTGTCCCTACATGACTATTGTTACTCTACAACTACCAAATGCTTTAATCGGTAGGTACTTCTCCACTTGGTCCCAGGCATGTCATGTCATGGTGGCAAATACAAAAAGAGCCAACCCTATGGAAACTATTATCCTAACATATAAAAGCAATTTAATGTACTGCCAAAATTTTTTTACAGGATTGATTTATCATTATAAGAGCATGACTGTTGCTTCTTTGTATCTGAATACTGCACAACAGTAAAGATTTGAATACCACTTAAAGTATGCACATGTGTTTTATAGAACTAGCAAATCAGTGTTCTAGATAGAACACTAGAAATAACGCTAAGGCAGGTGACTTGAAACTTCATGTGTAGTCCTTTTACTTAAAAATAAAACATCTTAAAGATCCAGCCAAAAAGAATACTAACCTTTTACTCTGCTGATTGATAAATTGGCACTCACACAATTTATAATCTAAAGATGAGAATTAAGTTTGGCATTTTACAATTAGTTTTTGACAAACATCACTAAAGTTCTATTTAATTATACTTTCTTGCCCATAGCAATGTCTCTTCTTCCATTATCCTACTTATATGTAGCAAAATTCAACCTGCAAGTGTAAGTTGGTTTGTTTTATAATTAAAAAATTACATGCTAAAATTGAGTTTATTAATAACTAAAGAATTCCTGATTTACTCATAAAACAGAGAATGCTGATTGCTGTTGTGTTGCTTTATGTTGTTGTTGTAAAACTAACTTAAGGTTGGTAATGGCATCTGATCCAAATATGTGCATTATAATTGTTTTCTTGGCATTTTCCCAGCTACCTACTGTTTAGAATCTAACATTTTCTACCACTTTAAATAGGGGTGATTATTTGGCATTCTTGACATTGTTATTTCTCCTGTTTCAGTTTCTTGACCTACACATCCCACTTCAGAGTTAATTGCTTTTAGCTCAACAATCTTGTCAGATGTTGATCATGAGGTTTATTCCTGCCTTTACATAATATCTCTGAACTGATAATCCTGTTAAATAGCAGTTCTGTAGTCTGTATTCCATTGCAGGTCTTTTTCTTTTCTTTTATTCTTTTCTTTTTCACTCCACCCACTCATTCTAATTTTTGTATGTTTACTATATCAACCTTTCTTAGCCCAGTGCTGTAACAAGTTTAACCTGCAAAAGACATGCTGGCTGAAGATCAGGGGCTTCAATCTGAATGAAAGCAGATCTTTTGGTTTTGCTGTCCATAACTGATACATCCTTGTTTTCTCCTTTTCAGTAGTGAGTAACTGTAGTCTTCTTTCTTTTCGAAGTCTTCACCTACAGTGTCTGTCACTGTAGGTGTACATTGGGCACTCTGAAATATTTATACTGTATATGTAAGTAGGGTTCTTTAAATCCCATTTCAAAAAAGCTACAAATATAGAAATATTTAAATACGTTTCATGGTGGAGGAAAGCTGCATGATAGATGTTCTATCTTATAGAAACTTGAATTTCTAAAACCATCACCATGAATAATTTTTTTAAAAAAAATATGACTATAGGGAGGAAAAAAACTATGTTTGTTTCGTTTGTAGCATCTACTTTCTGCTGTGGTAAATATTCAAAAATTAATGCAACCCTGTGGAAAAATATATTGACCTTTTTCAGCTTTGCCAATAGAATTGTTGTTGTTATTTTTTTGCAAAAAATGTAGCTTCATCATTAGATAAATTTGCATTTCACTTTCTTTCACTTAGCACTTTGTAATATTATTCTAATTCTTGGCTTATACAAAAGTATAAGGCACAAACAGCCCTTCTTAACTCAAAGACGTCCTCAGAGCTCCTGTGATGCACACTTTTATGAAATTGATATAAATGCCAACTACTCTATCATTTGTTTAAGATGCATCAGAAACTTTTAGCACCAGGATCTAGAAATGAAATGCTAAATTCATAACAACCTCCTAAGTGTGTGATCCTCTTGGTGGGTATTTCTAAAAGGTCACTTAATAGAATTAATGGGTATTTGTTCTTAAAGAAATATTTCTTGAAAGCAGCAAAAAAAATGATGAGGGGAGGGAGAGAAATAAGGCAGATTCACAGTTTCTTGCTGCTGAACTCTGTGGAAGGCTCCTTCAAATAAATATTTCAAACCTTCATATGAATATTTTAAGCATGACAACTACATATAAACACACAGCCAAAGTGCTCAAATCCATTCAAGAAAGACTATTAAGTCATCAACCTGCTCCTGACAGGATCCACTGAATATGGCAACAGTGAGAAGTCAGGAGACAGTTGGAATCATTTCAAGACTGCTAATTTAACTTGTCTTAAAACCAACCAATGCTCAACGTGTCATCATCAATGTCATCTCATCGCAGTCTGAAAAGCCTTCGACCTAAAGCAGAAAGGTCCCCAAGTGCCACCCTTCTTGTCTACTGGTTGAAAATCTAATTGGCTCTGTTGACAGCCTTGGGAATTGGTAGGAAGACTGCTCAGTTAATCTCCAAGGGCCAGCAAAGAGCTCAGTATCCATGGCTGAGTCTTGCTCCCTAGCTGTCGCCAAATGACTCTGATGGTAGTGCAAGCTCTTATGCTTCAGCTGTCGTCTGACTTCTGTTAAGTCAAATTCAATAAAGTTTGTCACTCAATAACCTGAAAGCTGACCAACAAAACCTCTTTGATCAATAACAGCTTCCCTGCTTGCATTTGGGAAGGTGACCTATTAAAGATTAAAAATACACCTGCTAGAGAACATCTTTCTTACCTTTAAATGAAAATTCATGTATTAAAAACAGTTTAACTGTTACAAGTATATATAATATTACATGCTGGAAAGGTGAAAGAAGATTATGGAGAAAGAAATATCCCACTTACAAGAAGACAGCAGGTTAAGTTTACATCAAACAAATAGCTTTTTGATGTACATATGCATGATTTGAAAAACCTGTCAAAATGTAAGCCTGATTTTAACTAAATTTCTTCACAGATATGACAAATACAAAAATATAGTTTACTTTTAACATAATTAAATAATGTTTTCTGCTTGTCTTTATGTGTGAAAAGAGAATCATGAAAGAGACCTATTGATATATCAGAAGGCTATAGTATCTGCAGTTAGCCATAATGGCGGAACAATTACGAAACTGCAGAGTTTGTCACAGAAAAAATCCCTATTTGCATTCTCATATCCGATTCAGGTATGAAAGTCACAGCATTTTGTTGTGATATCATGATGCCCATTTTGCCACTTACCCCATCATACTGCCACAGATACCCCCTCATACTGCCACAGATACCCCCTCATACTGCCACAGATACCCCCTCATACTGCCACAGATACCCCCTCATACTGCCACAGATACCTGTGTAGAAAGCAATTGTTAATTTATAAATATTTGAATAAACTTTAATATTTAGGTTTGTACAACTGATGCTGTGACCAAGGGTGCAGCAAAATTTAAAATAACTATATACAGATTAACCCAATAATGAACATTATATTCCTTCCCTCCCTCCCTCCCCCCCCCCCCAGTGGCTTAAAAGGTACAGTTAAAACATCCATAAACACTTTCTGTTATTATTATTTCATATAGATGAAGTAGCATTTCACAAAAACATATGATGCAAAAAGGGTAAAATCTTTAAGTTTCTCTTTATTACTGTTACGTTGTAGGGAAAATAGGAGGAAGAAGATACGTTGGATATGTTTGTCACCTCAATAAAAGTGGGATAGAAGTCAATAAATAAATGAGTAAACAAATAAATAAATTTTGGTTGTGAGAGCAAACTTTCGTCATTCCTGGGATCTCATCACACTGACACTGTTGCTTTAAGCCTCCTGGTCCTTGCTTCCCTTCAAAAACTAACAATAGCTTGTTGTGATTTATTTTATGAAAAAATAAAGCACAATCCCCTGCTTCTCTAAGCTGCATTAAAGGAATCTAGTAACTTTGAAATAGTAGCATCATATATGGGTAGCCCTGAGAATGCCCTTTTAGGATAGCAAAGAGAATACAAATGTTACCATAAATACATTAACAAATAAAAATCAAGTACAGTAAATATCATATATTTGCAAAAACACTGGAATATTATTTAAAGTGTATAATTCTCCAAATTCTAAATCCTTAAAATATGAGAAACACAGAAAAAGAATATAAATGGAAGCTTTTTGCTCTTTTGGAAACTATGTCATATTGATATCTATAAAATTTTTCAGTCATCTACAGACAGACTCAACCATATCTGCAACAAAATAGGATGACATTTATCGTTGCTAATGATACTGTGCACATAGGGTCACTAAAATGAGTACTAATCCCACAACTATCTAAGGTGCAACCAGCAGAGTCCAGGTCAACAGGCAAGCAGCCAATAATTTGGCCAGCACTGAATTTCATCTGCCTGCAGCCTCTATCTACTGATTATACAATCAATACACACCTCAGATGAGAAGAGCTAACAACTGACCCGGACAGATCAATGCCAGCAAATAAGCACTTCATGACAAAAAGTTTGATAATTACTATTTTGAAGCAGTGTAAATGTTGTTTCTATTGTAACAACATTCATGATGATACCGTTATGATTGCACTGTTATTTTAGGTTTAATGTTAGGCAATCAAGCTGCAGTGGTCTAGATATCAACAAACAGCATCAAAAGAAAACATCAAATTGTCCCTATTCTTTTGACATTGCCACCAAAACACATTTCTATGTTACTGGCCCTAAATGAATGATAATAAGTGACAATTTGGTGGAAAAATACCACTTTCACAGATTACAAAAGTCATGAAATATAGATTGATATATGTATGATTATTCCCAGTCCACAAAGACAACAAATAGCCATTTGAGCCAGAGTTTTGAAATAAACCCGGTATTACAGAGTTGAGGGATCTTCCCCAACTTCTCTTTCATACATTGCATTCTTGAAGGTTTGGGGGATTTTTTTTTTCTCCAAAACTGTATTCTGAGAGCTTTACTGAACACAGGCAATATAGTCAAATTTAATCCAACAGCTTCTTTTAATACTATACATTTGCCCTTGGGAAACTTGAATGTTAACTTACTGTCTGTTAATGTTATTAGTAACAATAAATACTTGCACTAGATTATTAGATTTATATCTCATCTTGCATTCAAGGCAGTATTTAGCATTTCCCTTCTTCTCTTAGCTTCCACAACAATCACCATGTGAAATAAATTGGGCTTAGAGTGAATGACTGGACCAATTTGTACAAGTACTTTCTGAATTAGGATATCAGGGAGTACTGTCACATTTAACAATAACTTTCATCTATAAACTTACTTTGTGGCAGGTTTACTTCATATTCATCTATGAAGCACCAGGTCACAAATTTCAGATGAAACTGCTGAAGAAGTAACTAGAAAAGACTACTAGCAGGAAAGATAGATAGGCAAGTAGATGGTTGACTTCTTTTTCCTTCAGGCTGAATATTGGCCAAAATCTATGTCTGTTCCTAGGGAATGAAGTCAATAAATCAGCCATACTGAGCCTCCACCAATACATAGGCAAGGCAGCACTTACTCCACAGCATTTGAACTTCTGTAAGCTGATTTCTTGTCAGCTCTTTCATATTTGCTTCTGATCTTTATCACATACTTCTGATGAAGATTAGGTGGCTGAACTTCAGAGTTTTAGATACTATCAGCGAGTGCAGGCAAGGAATTCTGGAGGCTGACTGAATCTACCTTAAGGTTAGGTCCCACTGGCTGACGGATGCAAAACGTATGCAAAAAGGACACAGCGGACGAGCAAAATTTCGGGGGTGGCTCCATCCGTTGTTATCCGCTCCAAAAAGTGGCACAAATTTGCATAAACAGAACGGAAAAGAACGGAAAGGAATGGACGGGGGTAGTACGTAGCGAGGATGTTAAATGGATGTTCGTAGGAAGCCTAGCAGATGACAGCAGATGGAAGCGGATGACACATCCGAAGGGATTCCGGGGGAGAATTGCGAAGCGGACGCATAGCGGAAGGAGCAGATGTGTAGCGGATGACGTGGATGCATCACGGATGCCTATAGGATGCATAGCGGATGCATAGCGGATGCAAAGCGTTCACTGCGCATGCAGGGAGGATGAATTGCGTCAGCTCCGCAGATATAAAAGGATGTAGCTCGCAAGCAGTCAGCATTCAGAGGAAAGACGTGCTGCCACAGACATCTTCAAATAACACCATGGTTCATCAGGGAAGAAGAGAAAGCCTGTGCCTACTCCTGCCAGCCCTGGCAAGAAGGACAGAACCACCATCCCACCCCCTGGCACTGACTCTGAAGCTGCTGGTGCTTCTGCTGCTGCTGCTGCTGTTGCTGGTGCTGCTGGTGTTGCTGCTGCTGGTGAGTCTCCTGCTGGTGCTGCTGGTGCTTCTCCTGCTGCTGCTGGTGCTGCTGGTGCTTCTCCTGCTGCTACTGCTGCTGTGGGGGACCAGCCCCAAGGCCCTAAAAGCCCTGCTTCTCAAGCCCCTGAAGGCCCTGCTGCTCAAGCCCCTCCCAGAGGGAGGAAGAGGCAAGGGGAGGAGAAGGGAGAGAGGAAACAGTACACCCTTTCCGAGGACCATGAGGAGGTGGTGCTGGAATGGCTGAGGGAGAACGAGTACCTGTGGAGAAAGGGCCACAGACTCTATCGCGACACCAAGAGGAATCAGGCAGCTTAGACAGACAAGGCAGAGAGCCTGGGCTACACTTCAGACCTACTCCTGGGATGGTGGATGCACATGCACAGCTGGTATGGCAAGCTACACCTCAAGAAATCTGGCCAGGCCGCTGTCAAACTCACTGACCGGGAGATGTACGTCATGGCCAAGTGCAGCTTCCTGGAGGGTGAGATCCGCCACCGAGGAGCAGCCCCTCTGACAACCCTCTCCCTCAGACAGCTCACACTCCTCTTCCAGCCAGGAGACAGCTACCATGTCCAGGCAGGTGTCTTCGGAGGGCCCCATGGCAGAGACACCCCCAATAGCTGCACTCCCCATGCCAGAGGACGTGGAGGATCCCCTGTCACAAATGGAGGAAGAAGCGGCAGCCACCAGAGACCAACCCACCCCCACCCCCAGCTCCACCTCCACAGAAAGCAGGCAGAGAGGCAAACCAGAGGGACAGAGCCACACTGTCCTGTTGGAGATCAGGGACACAATCAAAACCAGCACAGATCTTCTCTCTCAGCTGGTCCACTTGGACAGAGCATCCTCGAACCGGAAGCTCTTCCTCACCTACGTGAACCAGACCCTCATGGACCTTCCTGAGGCCCAGTACCAGGTGATGAAGCAGAAGATCACAGCACTTCTGCACAACCCTCCAGGCCCAGCTGAACCTGCTCTGACAGTCCAGGCCTGCTCCTCCACCCCAGGCGATGTCACAGCCCTTCCACGGCTTTCAACAGCCCCTCACCAACCAAGGCTACGACTACCAGGACTTCCCACAGCAGAGGCAGCCCTTCCCAGTCCAGGCCCAGGTTCATCGCATGCCACAGATGCCTCACCTCGCCCAGCTGCAGACCAGACAGCCCCACTACATTCCTCCTTCCTCCACCCCACAGCCAGGCCCGTCAACGGACAATCTGTCATCAGTCTTGGGCCTAACATCCCAGGTCCTTGATGAAGGGCCTCTCAACCTCACGGGACTGAGTCAGCTCACTGAGAGCTTCCTGAACACACCATCCCCTGTTGTACTCTCGGGGCCAAGCACCCCAATGGAGCCTCAGACCAGCACTCCAGCCACAGCCACCTCCACAGTCCCTGCCTGCTTGACAGCTGAGACCATGGGCATGCCTTAGAGTGACTGAGAGTAGTGCCAGAGACTAAGTTGTTACCTGTTCACTTTATCTTTGTTTAAAGACACTTTACTTGGTTCATTTTGCTTTTTTAATAAAGTCATACAGTTTACTTAAGACAGTTATTAATAAAGGTTATCTTTGCTTCACACACTTGGTTCATTTTATTTACTTAATGAAGTGTTGGTGAAAACTTTGAAAAAATGGTTAAGCCTTTGCATGCTTGTGGGATGGGTAAGGATAGCTGTGGGATAGGTAAGGATAGCTGTGGGATAGGTAAGGATAGCTGTAGCATAGGTAAGGATAATTGTGGGATGGGTAAGGATAGTTGTGGGATAGTGGGACTGTATGGTCCACCTTCCCAGCTGCTACACATATGGCCCTTTTTTATCAATAACAATTTATTCATTGATCAACACATTTCAAAATAAACAAACCTCTTTATTAATGCCCTATTCATTGAAGGACCACTCAACATACATGGCACAATCTCATCAGTGTTATGAGACAGGCTCAAGGAAGCATCGATTAACCATCTATCATCCTGTCTTGCCACTCCACTGCTCCAGCTGGGGAGATGCACCAGTGTTTCAGGAGGTTGTGCTGCTTCTTCCCTTCACGTGAACCTCTGTTGGGGCCTTGTACATCCACAGTGTCTATCAGGTTTAGTCCTTGCCTCCATTCACCAGGATCCATGTCCCCATTCCCTTGTTGACGGTCCACAAGCCTGTTCTGCAACACTGGATAGCGGGTGCGCATGATATTGTGCAGGATGCAGCAAGCTTCCACGATGCTCCTCACAGTCTGTGGGTGATGCTGCATGGTGGTAAGAAGTACCTGGAACCTGTTGGCCAGGATGCCAAAGGCGTTCTCCACCACCCGTCTTGCCCTGGACAGCCTGTAGTTGAAGATCCTCTCTTCACGGGTGAGGTATCTTGAAGTGTAGGGCTTCATGAGGTAGGTTCTGAGAGAGAAGGCGTCATCACCCACAATGAAGTAGGGCACATCTTGTGTTTCATTGGGTAAGGGGTCTGGATCTGGAAAACCCATGATGAGGTTGCATTCCAGCCCATCCTTGAGGTCACTGGTGTTGTATACCTGGCTATCTGAAGCTGACCTGTTGCCTGAAGCATCAATGTACATGAACTTGTAGTCAGCATCAACCATGGCAAAGAGGATGATACTGAAGAAGCCCTTGTAGTTGTAATAAGAGGACCCTGAGTTGGCTGGAGCTTTGCAGGCCACGTGCTTCCCATCTATGGCTCCAACGGTGTGGGGAAAATTCCACCTCTGATACCACCCTTCTGCAACTTTCCTCCAGCCTTCTTCAGTGGTGGGACACTGGAGGAGCTCCTCCACGTATTCTTCGATGATGGCCTGCACCACTTCTCTGACCACAATGCTGATGCTGTTGTGTGGCACCCTCCAGGCATACTGCATGTTTCTGTATGTGGTCCCAGAGGCCAGGTGGTGCAGAGTCAGTGCCACCTTCAGTCCAGGGTCCAGGTTGGGATGGAAGTTGGTGCTCGGCTTGGTCAACCTGGTTCTCAGACGCTCTACAATTTTGTCAAACATGGCTGGTGGCATCCTCATGAAGTGCTGGAATGCACAAGGGTCTTCATTCCTCAGCTCCACCATCAGTTTGTCATACAGTTCAAACTCCACTCTTCTCCTGATCCATCGTCAGACCCACACAGCTCTTGAACATCTCCTTCTTCTCCCTGCATAGAAAAGGTGAAACAGTCTGAACAGGGCTTGGTTCTGGTGTTGAATGATCGAAGCTACCATAAGGACTGTGTGATGATCCATGGTGGAGATCAATGGATGATGTGGAAGAACAAGACCAAGGGTGAAGAGGTATGTACAACACGGCTGCTGGACTCATACTGAGATCCAGGTGATTTCCTCCCCCTTTTTATTGAAAATATTGGTTTTCCACTAGGTGTCCTTCCACATACTCTAGGCATACTCCAGATATCCTAAATATCTGAGATACATCCCAGATACAAATGTTTTGTCCATTTTAATGCTTTATATACGAGATGCATCTGCTTACATCCTTTCTATTTCCGTGCTACTAATGCTGTGTGGACGTTCCATGTACCTTTCACTTCCTCCCTCTTTCCATTTTCAGCTGCAGCGGATGTGAGTTGCGAGGATGTCCAGAGGATGCCGAGAGGATACAGAGGACGTTTAACGGATGACAATGGACATAGAACGTTTGTTGCCCGTATGTGTCACGGATGTACATCGTATGCGGCGGAAAGTTCATCCACTCAAAAAGTTTTGTGCAGCTCAAAACTTCTTGCGCGGATGAAATCTCAGTGGCCGTATGCTCGATGGATAGAGCGTATGAAACACGTATGCAGTGAGTACACAACGGATGCATCGCGTTTTCCAACAGATGGCAAGCTTTTTTGTCCGTTTTACATCCTCTTTGCATCCGTTGGTGCAGTGGGACATGGGCTTTAAGTAGTGTGGAGTCATTGGCTCCACCATTGCTGCAATTGTTCAGGCCAAGACTATTGTCTCTGGAAAAAACAACAACCCATGTTTCCAGTTTTTCTCCATCCTCCTTAATCGAAGAGATGCCCAGCAGAACCATAACACTCTGTGAAAGTCAGATATCACTGCTGACAAATCTATTAATTTTTTTTATGAAGTTTTGATTCTTTTTAAAATAATACTCTGCCAACTAAAAGACTACCCTAAAACAGTTTACTATGTCAACTAAAAGGCTACATATCCCACCAAGAAGAAACAACCTCATGTACAGAATCAAATTGTGTTTGTAGCCTGCTTTATATAGGTCATATGCACTAAAAACTATTCTTTACTTCTGCCAAGTAAAGAATCATGTGCAACCCAAGGACAAAAGGAACCAAGAACAGAAGTACCTAACTACTACTTGCACATCTTCTCCCCAGACCAGTCTTTCCCAAACAGGTCCTTCCAAACCAGAAAAACTATGATGTTACAAACAAGGAGTTTTTGGCCATCAAATAATCTTTTCAATTGCCATAAACTATTTGTTGAACTAAAACCCTGACATCATGAATATATACTTACATGTGACTCTTCAAAACAGATGGGTACAGTCATTATTTTAGTTTAAACATTTTTTATCTCTTACTTCCTAAGGGGGAAAAAAATCACAAAAGGAGTAGGGAGAAGCCTTATCACATAAACCAAAATATTCCATTCCTACAGATTTCTACTCATCCCCAATTTATGCCCAGAAAACTTATGTCCTCTCTGGCAGTTGGCCCATCATAAGAAACTCTTAAGGTCAAGGTGACATTTCAGTGATAAGAAAGAGAGAAGTAGAATGCCTGAAGGGGAAAAGCTCCAGAAAGAAAGAACAGAGGAAGAAACTCCCTTCCCTGCTGCTGTAAAGAGAGGAAGAACCTTCCCAACTCCATCTTAAAAAGGAATGGAAGTTCTTCCCTGAGCCCCAGGAGGAGAAAGATAGGGCAGAAGGATATGCAGGAGTGAGGCAGGAAGGACTTTCTTTCTTTCTCCAATCAGTGAGGGAATAGAAATGGAACAAGCTCAGGTATTGACTCTCTAAGACAGTGTTTCTCAACTTTGGCAATTTTAAGATGCATGGACTTCAACTTTCAGAATTCCCTTAGTGAACGTTGGAAGTTACGCAATCAGCGCCCCCAGTGTTTCCAAACAAGGCCTGAAACTACAAATCTTGCAGCACCACGGCAGTTGTTTGCCCTTACGAACAACCACAGAGGCTCTGTAACATTCGTTGTGCATGTTACCAGCCGAAATGGAGCTTCCAAGGGATGGATCTGCCCCTCAGAGGCCCCATTTGGGCATCCAGAGGCCTCACCCAGAACCTTGCTGGCTGAAATGGAATTTCAGAGGGGCATATTCATCCCTCAGAAGCTCCTTTTCAGTCGTCAACATGCTGGGTGAGGCCTGTGGAGGCCTGAATGGAGCTTTGGAGAGGCACACACAACTGAGAGGCTGGAGAGGAGACGACTTGCTAGATCTTCACAAGGTAAGTGACCCGTGGAGGCAGATTGGGAGGGAAGCAATTGTGGGGAGCATGAAGTATTTCAGTGAGTTGGGGAGGCCTTGGATGGTCTTAGGAAGGTGGCCTGTTCCATCAGTAGGCCCCTCATGGCCTTCTCCAGCCTGAAATACCTCATGTGCACTTAACAAGCGTTGAATTTGATTAGCATCCATTCAAGGTACAAGATTCACTCCCACGAATCCTTGGGTTACGAATGGAAGCAGCAGGCTCCATTACATTTGTAACTCGAGGACTACCTGTAATTTTTTTTATATTTCAGCATCTATAAGATATGTCTTGCATCTAAATTTCTGATTCACAAAATACCAAGGTTTTTAGATTATAAAATAGAAGAAGAATTTGCTCAGTTCTGAACTTATCACCACTAGCTATGTACCTCTAAATTTAATTTTCATTACATTTTTTTCTATTTCAGCTTCTGTGTCAAGCTTATATCAGGTGGAAAAATTTTACACAGACATTTGTTTTATATTTTAAAACAATCTAGCTGATCTCAAAAAGATCTGCATGGTTGGGCCTGATTAAACCCTGAATGTGAGACCAAAAGGAAATCCTAGGAAAAAAAAAATTTTGTTAAAGATATTCCATAAGAAAATAACAGTAAATCATTTCCATATTGTTTTCAAGAAAGCAATAGGATCATTGCATAGAAATTATCAGATACTCAGTTAAATTGAGTTACATTTGTGAGATGAGCAGATACACACAAACACAGAGATGTACATGTATACTTTTGAGTAATTATTTCAGAGACATTACCTTACCTGAACAAAGAAACCAAATTACCACAGGTAGAGAAAAATCAGTGGAAGAGAGTACAATGACCTGTCAGCTACCCCATTGGCATTCCTTGTGGGAAGCTGGCAGAAAGCATCAGAAATCTTCATTCCTTCCTGTTTTTCCCTTCCCTTCCTTTCTAGCAGGCAGGTAGGCTGTAGCCAGGTGGGAGAGGGTGGGAGAAAGTACAAGTACAGAGACTGATAGAGAGTGCACAGGTGGGGGATATTTACACCCACCCCCAAGGTTGTCTATGCAAGCATTCCAGGGAAGAAGCTGAAAATCCAAAGCCAACAGGCAGGTAAATGGCTTCTGCCAGGCGGGGGAGGGAGCAAGGGAGGACTGGCAGAGAGTGTACAGGTGGATGAGACTTTGCTAGAAGGAAAAAAAAGGCAAGACATTTTTCCATCAGACTTCCAGACTGACTTGAGGGAAGCTGTTGGGGACATATTGAAAATGAGAATCACAGCAGCAGTGCTGTGAAAAGCAGCAGCACAGGAATGCTGAAGCAGGAGGAAAAAACCCCAAAATTTCCCTTGGGTTCTAGAGTAATGGGTTCAAGCATTTTGTAAGTTTTTGTTGACAAAGCTTTGGTCTATGATGCAACATTTTACTCAACTGAAGGTTACAAAGTAACAAACAGACATGAGCTTTATTAGTGTTACAATACAATTCACACAGATACACACAGACATAAAATTTCAAAAGAGCCTTAGTTTTACCACAAGCTTCTGCTATTGCTTCAGTAAGAATCCAGAATCACGTTATGGTTGAAATGGGTGACAAATAAACTTAATAAATAAAATAAAACAAACCTACACTTGTCTTTCCCATTCTATAAGGGAACTCGAGTATCCAACCTTTTTTGCTGTATTCAATACTGGATAAAACTGTCCCCTGCTTAGCAATGTTATGCCCCAATTCATGGAGCTCTTTTAAGCATTTTTTTTTAAAAAAACATGCAATTCTTCCACTGTGTTCTATGAAGAGATAAGTAATGGAAATAAATGGTATAGAAGCTAGTTATGCCATTTGGGGGAGATAAGTACATACTGATTCCATGCACATACACATGGTAAGAAACATATACAAATAATCAAGCAGACAATTGAGAAAAGTAAAAAGTAAAATCATCTATTGTAAAATCATCACAGAATCTATTAATTTATTGGTGCTGATATCCTTTCCAATTCCAAATATGAGTTTTTAGTCCAGATACCTCTAGATATTTTTAAAAATTTTATTACAGTCTTGTATATACTACATTTTGCTTTTCAATATCTGCTCATTACTGATAGTTGCTCTCCCAGCAGTGGGAATCAATTCTAATGAAACCCTCCACAGAGAAATCTGTTGCCTTGGGCCACAAAAAATGTATTTTGCAAAGATATTCAGCCTCTGAATATCGCGATCTAACACTTGTCACCAGTTCTTTCACAGATACAAGCCACAGCTGCAACCAGAAGTCAATAGCTAGCTGTCTAAAGCTTTTCCTTCAAATCACTGACTGGTCAAATCTATCATAGCCTGAGGAAAATCACCTGTCCATTCAGGAAGATAAAAGATACCAAACAGGTGCAAGAGCGGAGAAAGAGAGGAAAAAAGAATGAACACAAATGCAAGAGTTTTCCAGTGAATGATACATGGTTGAGTGCCAACTCACTGTTCCTTAAGATTTCCTTTTCAGCATTTTTCAGCTTCTCGCAGGCTCTTCTGCCTGGCGACAGATTCAAAGAATGTGATGTATATTAAAAACCTTTCTCTCTCAGATGGCTTCATTTTTATTCAGGGACAATTTTGCTGACTGACAGGTAAGCATTTGGTGCTGAAATTGGACCTGTACAAGAGCTTTGAATTTCATTTGCTCCATTACACCAGTGCATGAATTACTAGGCTTTTCACTTTGGCATCTTTCCATTATTTTCAAATAACTGACATGAACAAAATGACTCTTCTGACATTTGGTGCAACAAATTTGTTCCAAAAAGAATAAAACATTATTAAGCTGCTGTACACACTTGCATTCTACAATCTTCTTCCCTCAAAGTATAAGTGTCTAAATAGTAGCTGAAATTGTCAGATATAAAATAAACAAAAATTATAAGTGCAAAGATACCCTGGAAATTCATCTTTTTTCTAACATTGCAACCATGCAGGCATTTCCATTTGTGAAGTTCTTCAGTCTTGATATTGTATATTTTATTACATATTTTTGCTTACTATAGTTTTCCTTAGAATGTTGTACACAGTTGGAGTTATGGTCCAGTGCCAGCTACAATATCCCTGCCTATGCACAATTTAACTTAAGTGCTCAGAGACTGTGATATTTATTTGCATCTGGTGGGCAGGGGAAAAGAAAAAACATCCTTCAGAAGTTAGCACATTTAGAACAAAGTGGGATAGTTTTATATTCTATCATTTTCCATCACAAACTAAATAATTTATCACATACAATTTATGATTCTATTAATTTTGTTTATCCTCATATATCCAGGACTCCTAAATAAACACTGCTTGGCCTTATCATTGGAAGAATGCCCAATTTCAAAATCTATCTTTGCAATCTTTGTATATCAATTATATATAAAACTATCTTTGCAATCTTTGTATATCAATTTTTCTTTAATACCTATTGTCATTGCAGTGAAATGTCTGTCTTCCTTGAAAAAGACAGAAGACATCACAGCTTCATGACTACCTCTACTTGCTTGCTGTCTACTTCTATGAAAATACAGTGACTTGTCATTCAGTCATGGATATCAGGTATGCTAGATTTTTACAATTCACACTACAGTTGGTTATACCTTAATTCTAACATTCACAAGATAGAAAAATATTTTTATAAATTGAGAAGCCAAATGAGCAAGATACAATTTCAAGCTTGTAGTGTAATAGTGCCATAATTAATTTACAATATATAACATGCATAAACCTACATTATAATAAAACCACGTTTTAGTAAGGGCTTGGATGATTGCATAATGACAAAATAATATGAACTTGCAACATTAAAGACATTTAAAATGGGCTAATTGAAACTTGCATGAGGGGAATATAGTTTTTCTACTAAGAAAAGTAACATACTGTAGCTTTATGTGAAAGCTTTTGAAGTAAAAGCTATTTATTAATCTTCAACTAGGTGTATGAGAAAGTTGTGGAGATGTTTACAAAATTTATTGAATACTGTACTTATTTGAATAAAATAACTGGAACTATTTGCATCTTTACATTCAATCTTACTATCTGCATTTTCAGGTGTACAATTGCCATTCCTGATCATCTCATATGTATAAAAACTTTCTAGAGTCTTCTAAAATGGATTGATACACATTGACACAAATTACAATTCTGTTCATATTTATAGTTTCGTGAAGAGTATTGTCTGTACTTGCTGCATTAAGTAATATTTTTACATTAGTGGGAGTCAGATACTAATTTTTTTACAAACATTTTATGTGAGTTATTAGAAAGCAGTCCAATCTGTACATCTTTGTCATAAAAATCTTATTAGTTCAAAGGTAATGGAATATCATCTCTATTTCATCATAAATTAATTGCACAAAGAAAGAATTTACATTTTTTGTAGCAATTGTGATCATGATTATGGTGTATCTTTTCATTTCAACAGAAATGTTATTATTTAAACAGGATAATTCATCATTCAGGATTTAATGAGTTTTTTAAAAAAATAATTACCAGAAGTAATTATTTCCAAAAGTATGATTATTAATCTCATATTAGGTCTTTATAAAGCAGATATTTGTATGTAAATGAATTTGCAGTGTTTTCCAGTAAATTTCTAAGTTTTATTGGTGGGGGTGCACTTTGAGGCGGAAACCTGCCTCATGCTATTCCTTCCTCCACTCCTCCCAACAAATTCCTTGTTAGCTGTTAAGATTCCTTGTTAGCTGTTAGCTGTTATGCTCCATTTTATCCCCTTCCTGAAACCCAGGGAAGACTTCAGGGAGCAAAAACACCTCCCAGGAGGCTCCCCTGAGACCCAGGAGCATCTAAAATGGAGCACAGGCGGGTGCTGCATGCCCCCCTACTCCATTTTTTTTCCTTTCTGGGTCCCAGGGAAGCTTTCTGGGAGCAAAAACGCTCCCCTAGGAGGCTTCCCTGAGGCCCAGAAGGCCCAAAAAATGGGGGGGGGGGTGTTTGCTGCAAAAAAAAGAAGAAACCACCCCCATGCAGTCACATGGCCATGCCCACCTAGCCACACCCATAGAACCGGTTGTTAGAAAATTTAAATCCCACCCCTGCTAGTAACGGTACTGCAATCAACTCTGTTTGTTACTTCAGTGTTACTTCAATGTTCTAGGATGTAATCCGTCTGATCCTGAAGATATGAATTTATTTAAATTACTTACTTAAGTCTCTCTAATGCTCCCCTTCACTATTTTGAGCTGCGGTTCAACTCCTTGCTTTCCCCAGTGTCAAAATGCCAAATAGTTAGGCTTTTATCTGCTTTCAGAGAAAAGAAAGTTGCAAAATCGGAATTGTTTTGTCTTTTCATCATTCTTAATTACCAATTCAATGTTTTCTTCTTGCCATAAACCTAAATCTTTTTAGCTTTAAAAAAAAAAAAATCTGACATATTCTAAACCTCAGGTCATTCTAGTTTTAAGCTTTCTGATCTGGTTCCTATAGTTTTTGGATCATAATCCTGTATTCTTTGGTTATGTGCTGGTTCTTCTATTTTCCCTTCCTCTTTCTTATTTTAGAGAACTTTGTGTGTAACCATTTTCACCCCTTTAGGTTTCTTCCAGTTTTTTTCTTGTAGAAATTGTTTCCAATTTCATCTCCAATGTCTTGTTTCCTAGAATTGCCCAACCTTCCTGGATATTTTTTCTTTTTTTTAGGATTTCAAGTCATTGTATTTGACCTGTCTTCACTCAAAATTTAAGAAAAAATAAAGATTTGAAGTCAAGCCAGCAAGTTTGTTTATTCATAGTTCCTCCTCATTTAAATGTCATGAATTCATAGATAATATGATTACTTTCCTTAAGATACCAGTAACCTTCACTTCTTTAACCCACTTCAACTAGTTTATCTTTCTCTCATCCCATCCAAGTTCTTTCTTCCACCTTCTAGCAAATAAAATGATCAGCAAGAAAGAACAAGGGTTCATTAGAGTCTAAGTCTTGGCAGAGTTTGATTCCCAATATGTCAGATTAATTAAAACATTCCATTAAAATTATCACATGTCACTTTGGAAGAGGTTTCATACTATACAGAAGGTCTAGAATAGCTGATCTTCTAATGCCTCTGTAAATTTTTCAATTATTTGTATCTCTAATTCTTTTTGTTAGAGGACTGATTGATCAAACTTTGGACCTGGGTTTAAATATTTCCACAATATGCTAACACCATCTTTGACTCAATTGGGCAAACTCAGCCCTATTATCTCACTTCTTCCTTGTGGTGCTGCCATGAAATCTTACTCGTGTAAGTACAGGTTCAGTGATTTATGATTTTCTGCGCGCGCATGTGAAACATCATCAGCTTGCTGCCTGGACAGCTGAGCAGCGTTGTACACGGGTGCACAGTGGTTGAAAAAGCACCTTTTTCCTGCTTTTTCAACTGCAGCTATGCCGTGCAAAGCAGCTGAGGTTGAAAACCAGGAAATAAAGGTCAGGTAAGAGCCCAGGCGGGCAAGTGGGCCAAAACAGCAGCAGACATAGAACCGATTCTATATCTGCTGCTCTTCAGAGCTACCGGTTCTACAGAGCCAGACAGAACTGGTAGAATCCCACCCCTACCTATAAAATACAGATTTTAAAAATTAAATATATCATGCCAACACCTACAGTATACTTTTATCTCTTTTATCTCAGTCCTGTCTCACAGAGACTTTGAAAATGAATTAAAACAGCACTAAAGTGGTCATTTTTTCTCTCTAGAGCTTCAAAGCCCATGGTGAGATGGATATAGTCTCAACAGTCTCAAATTTTCATATAAAGAAGAGAAAGGGATAATCATAGAAGATTAGATAAGACACTGCAGCAGTTCTGTCATATCCCTGACCCATGCTTCCTAGAAGGAATACATTCCCCAAGCCTGCAATTATGGCCAGCACATTCACTTCTATTCATGTAGTATTACATTTGCAGCTATTATAACTCTTCTTCTTGTTCTCTTGAAGAAAAGCACCTCTTCTCCCAAATCTTCAGACTTTCATCTTCTGTTCAGCAAGGTCTTTTCCCCTCCCTTGATTATTTAAAGCTATTTTTTTCCACTCTAAGTGGGCCTGAAGGATGCCTTTGAGTTTCACTGACAGTGAGTACCTTCTGAATCTGTTGTTCCTGACTATTACTATCAGGAGTAACACAATTTTATCTCAGGCCACTTAAAATTTTCAATCCAAGGATCTGCCAGTGTTTATCTTGTAAGGCATTTTATGAAGGAAAATACTCTGAAAGTTAGGATAAAATTCCATTATAATAATAAGTACCAATGATGCATTATCTAATCTGTAACCAAACAAAATGTAAACCATGGTGGTACCAGCAAATGAAATGAATTTCTACTCAAAGATATTTATATAACATGCTGCACACAGAAATACATTTATTAGCTATCTTCAAGTGTATTAACTCACAAACCATAGATTACCGTAAAACACGAAAATAGACACTACTATGTGTGGGTGCAGGGGCAGCAACATACATGCAATATATACTAATGATTCAAGTTAAAATGCACTTGAGGAATAGAAAGTGAGCACTATGACTGTCTGTCAACAATACTACAATTGATCATCAGCAGCCAAAGGACCTATTTTTCCTTTCATGCCTGTCAGTGTTAGTCTAACAGGTATTTTAATGTACTATCTTGTGGAAAATGCATATTGGAGTCAAATCTGTTCCTTCCCGTGCTTTCCATACAAATGCAAGCTTGAGCAAGGACATCTTTCTTGTAGCACTAAATTCAAAATAAGCCATTATGGATTCTTTTAAATCACAATGTATCACTCCCCTACTCTTGAAGCTGCCATCAAGTATATATTCTTGTACCTGATTGTCAGCTGCTGGGAAAAAACATTTTATGTCATTCCAGTGACCTCTAATTTTAATGCATTGTAATTCACTGGCAACACTACCTTTAAAAATATTATATATTGTAATTTTGCTTAATGATTATTCTATCCCCAAATTTCCGATAATCTCAAAAGTATTATTCACAGAATACCTGATAGTGTTGATTTACTCATCCATGCTACACACAAAAAAGTAATGAACCATTTTATACTCCAAATGAAACTGACCTTTGGCAAATTCAGACCCATAGTTTAATATGTAATTATTAATTTAATAATTGATAATATAATTATTAAACTTACTCAGTAACACTAGCTGCTCCCTTATCACTTTCTAACAGATTTGTTCAAAATAAAATTCCATAGAAATTGGTCAGAAAAGTTGACACGATCAATTTAAAGTTCACAGATTTTTAATGGATTGCATTTAGGACATGTACAGTGTTATTTCAATTATGCTTTTCTGGAAAAATCTGCCCAATAATCAAGGGTAACATACATTTTTGTTACTTCTCAATGTTAACCCCCCCAAAAAAAAATTGTAGCACCCTAGATACTCACAGAGGTAGATAAGTACAGAGCTAACATTGAAGAAGAGGTGCAAGCATGGTTTGGTAACCATCAGCTTAACCCCAGGAAGGAAAAAGGGATGAGAAAGATACTCAAAATTACTTTGACTTGATTCTTTTTTGTATCAGAAGCAGCAAAAGGAAACCCTGTGAAGCTTTTTACATTCTATTATCCCCCACAAAAAGGATTCTTCTGTTTCTTGAGTTGGTCTGGACTGATATTAGCTCTTCAAGGCTGATATCAGACCACTCCAAAAATAGATGAATATAAATCCAATGAGTAATTAAATAATAACTCTTTCCCTCTTTAATTTTTTTTTCTCTCTCTCTAAGATGAGGAGGTAAAAATTGAACTTAAGGCAATCATATAAATCCATAAAACCTTACTAAAAAAAGTAGTTCTCTCCATGCTATGACTATGACTTAAGACAAAATTTGAACTGCAAAGAAATAATTTTGCCTTTATGCTCTCCTCATACCCTAAACAAAATAATACTCTAAAACAAAAACTAAATATTTTGACTGATTGACTGAGGCCCAATCCTTATGGTGATATATTTCTACCAGCCACATGCCCTTACAGCCATGGGGCTACATTTTTTTCAGCGAAGCCTCAAGAAAGTTGCACACTTCTTTTTAAATTGGTGCTGCCACTGAGAAGTACCCATACATTTTGATTAGAATAAATGAAGGAGGCATAGCTTTGACAAGAAACTATCTGTCTTTTCATGTAACAAAGTATTCTACCCACTACCCATGCTGTTGTTTCCAAATACAATTCAGAATGCGAGTTTTATTTTTAAAATCAAAATAAGTTTCAGGAAAATATATCTGAACAACAGAACTTAGCTTTCTTATTCCATCTTGCAAAGCTATGGGAGTTGTACATGTTTTTGAAAAAAGTAAATTCAGACCTCACAGTTAAATTGTTCTGCTCCAGTTATAAAATCTTTAATTGCTGAAACCATAATGTGATCCAAGAAATATATAGGCTGTTTTGAGTTCCTGAATAAAAGGTAGCATATAAATCTAATTAAATAGCAAGAGAATATAGAACAAGAATATATAGGAAGAGAATAGATAGTAGTGCCGCAGACAAGTTTACAACATGAATAAAAACACATTGTTCCTTCCTCATTTCTATTTCTTTCACTCATTAAAATGACTTCAATCAAGCTCTCCCCATTCTCTTTTTTAACATTGAGGTGCCTCTTCTATAGCCAATGACTGAAACCCAAACACAGAAAGAAATGCAGTCTCTTCTCCATCTTCATTTCATTATAACCCCACAGAAAAGTTATTCTCAGAAAAACATAAATAAACCATTTTTTTTAACTTCAGTTCATGTGTCACTTCTATTGTACAACTCTGAATAGCAAACCACAAACCCCTACAAAGTGAAGAGTATATAAAAAGGAGTTTAAAATAGTCATGCTATAACTAAGATATCATACTTTGCCATATTGTGCCAGTGAAGAATGGTCTTCATTTATTCCCGTAATCCCTCTAAGTGTCAGTTTTATGGTTATAAAACATAATAACAAGGGAATAATTGCAAGATCCAGGTCATTTATCTGATTTCTTTCTCTTTAGCACCCAAATCAAATTAAAATTATTTAAAAAGATGTTATGATGACCCGGGGCGTGGCACAAAGGCAATACAGTCAGATAATCAATGAGTCCCTTTAATAGTTTCAACTTTGCCCCCAATGTCCAGGTTATCTTCTGGCTGGAGAAAAACTCTCCCAGGAACAGCCTTTAACTGCAGAGAACCAAGTCCAAAACATGGTCAACAAAAACTGTAACTTTAAGTCCAATAAAGCCAAACTGAGGTAATTAGTTTGGCAGGGCAGGAGCAAGAATTCCAGATGTGAAGACATGGCAAAAGTCACACGGTTGGGAAGATGCCAGGAATACAGATAAGCAACGACAACACAGGATAAAGTCATATTTGTTCCCAGTAGCTGCCACAGTCAGCATTCAGTTCTTATAAACTTTCATTCCCAGGTGTGACTAATGAAAAGAATCAGGGCCCTTTCATCCCCCGTAAACCACACAACCCATGTTGCTCTCTTCTCCATTCCTCCCTGAGTACCCTAGGATGAAGAGGGGGTGGAACTCTGAACTCCCTCTCCCTTTTTCTATCTCTTCCCTGCTCTGCCCAGCTGGACTTTGCCCTTCCCCAGCCTACTCCACAGCCAACAGAGTCTCACTCCAGCTGTTCATCTTCCTCCTCAGATTCAGACTGACAGGACCATGACAGAAGTTGGCACAAAATGCTTTTTAAATTCATAGAAAGGATTGTTAATTCTGAAATGCTACACTTTCATCACTGGTGATTTAATTGTTTTCAATTTTGATTATTATTTTTGATGATTTCATACAGCTTTATGGACATTTATCTACCTATTAAAAGCTGTATTGTAACATAAACATTAGACTATATAAATCAATATGTGAAGGAACCACATCACTTCTTAATCTTTATGCAATAGTTTACTGTTACAAAAACCTCCTTAAACCCTAATGCAGATTAGCTGCACTATGAAAGCAATGAACAACAAATATTTCCTGCCTTCCTTTTTTTACTTTGTAGTCAATTTTCCTCATAAAATATAATTTGTAAGTTTCCAAAAATGAACTTGGAAGACAATATGTGTTAGGGATAACATTGTTTACCCTAACTGGTTTAGGTGAAATAATAACTATGAATCATAGTTAGTGTATGCAGCTTTAACTGTGAAATAGCAATTGTGGGAGTGGTTATGAAAACCATTTAAAAGTAGCAAGTCTTCAGCTTGCTCTCTCTCTCTCTGGCTTTGATCATCCCTGATTACTGCTTGGAATCAAGACTGCATTGCTCGAACGGGAGAGACAGCAAAGGACTGATTTATAAGTAAACTGACATAGGATATTCTACACAGACTTTGCTAACTGAATACCCCTGAATGGACTGACTACATGGTAAATGAATATTGGACTGTTATTTGACTATGCCATAAACTTATACTGGAATAAACTATATTCTTGATAGCACAAGCGTATCTGTTATTTTTACTGTATGTTAATAAACATACAAGCTTAGCTCACTCATTTATCTGTGTGCCTATCTGACTAACGCTGCACATTCTGTTTAGCTTGTCTACCTAACCCTGGTTGGGGAACCCAGGCTTAACAATATGCATAAATCAATTTTCAAGAAGGGTGGATTTCAGAAATCAGTAGTAGGCTGCAGAGCTTGTCACAGCCCCAAAGTTACCAGGAAAAGAATGAAGATTGGATATTATGTTGCTAAGCTACATAACTTTCTGGGTAATCAGTCATCTCATGGTTACATCTCAACTGCTGGTCAATTCCAGCTCTTGAATGTAGTGCCTACCATTTACAAGATGTCAGAGCAAAACTTCAATATGGCAGTGAAGAACTGCAATATCTGTCTAAAGCAATATTTCTCAACTATGGCAACTTTAGGATGGATGCACTTCAGTTCTCAGAATTGCTAAGCCAGCATTCTGGGTAACTCTGGGAGTTGAAGTCTACCCAAGTTATAGTTGTCAAGGTTGAGAAACCCTGGTGTGGTGTTTTCTATGTTCCATAGAGTTGTTGTTTTCCCCCCCTCAAGAGTCATTGCCAGATAAAGATTTTGATAGTATTATTTCCTCCACAAGCTATGTCAGTATATTTGAACATTGGAAGCATTGAACAATTATCTATACTTTTTCGCATAGAAAAGAAATACAGTTATGAATGATTAAAGTTAGAACCTATAAAATGGCTGATGTTTCTTTCCCTAATTCATATACTTGTCATGTATTTATCTTCCCAATAAATATTTTTTCTTTAAATAATGTAATATTTTTATCTCAAATCTATGGAAAAATAAATTTTTGTGTCCCTAACAATTAGCATGCCAATTCAGCAATAAGATGGTGATCATAAATATATGCTAGCAGAATACTTCCAACTTAACTGTATAGGATTATTTCTTAGTAAACATTATAAAATTTAATTTCAGATATTTTATTTTTTATAGATATTTTTAGAGTCAGTTTGGTCTAGTGGTGAAGGCACAAGGCTAAGAAAGCCATAGACCAACTAGTTTGTCCCACCTTAGCCATGAAAGCTAGCTGGGAGACTTTGGGCCACTCCACTCCCAGCAAAACCTACCTTACAGCAAAATACTAAGTAAGTAAGTTTTGAAAGGTAATATTAAGACCTTGCATCATGACTAGAAACACTGGAAATCACTAAAAAAAAGGCGATGACATAAACATGTTTTTAGCAGGATATTTTTCTCCAATGGAGATAAAACTTTTTCTCAGTTTCCTTTATGTTTTCTTTGGTTTTTTTTTTTTGTTTTTTTTGCAAATCAAAGCTACAATAAAGCCCTCATTAGTGCAAAAAGAAGAGTGTCCATGTTGAATAGAAATATATACCTAAGGAAATAAGAATATTTTATCCACCATGATAAATTATCAGGATCAGCAATAACTACATAATCTTTTTTGTAAACTTTAATATATGTAGGACAAAAGTGTCTGAGGCCTGAGCTATATCTATCCACAATTTCTTCAATATTTCTAGAACTTGGGAGAGTAAGTGGATTATAACAACATTTCCAGACAAAAAAAGTAACATCTTTTTGAAAAATAACTCTACTTTCTTCAAAATAATACAATGGGAATCATTCTTAGGAGGAACAAATAATTTTCCTTGATAAAAGAAAACTTCCATTAAATAAATTCTGAAAAGGTTAAACTGTAAGCATACTTGAAAAGTATGGTCATTCTGTAACAATCTCAATAGAAGGGCAGAATAATTACAGCAGCCTAGGGACAATTCTTCCTAAATTTTCTGATTACATTTTAAGTGTTTATTGTCATGGATATCATAACCTGATTAAATCATTTCATGTCTGACCCCTACTGCCTATGCTAAGTGAAAAGAGAGAAGTATTAATAACTACCCATTTCTGACAGCTGCCCAGGGGCAATGCAGCCTTTTGGAGCATTAAAATGACTCCCTTACTCACTCACTGAATACTGAATATTGATTCATATTATGAGTGTTGTCAAATACAGACTGCAGCTTTGAAAATCTGTAATGGCAGGTCATCAGCAATAGCATTAGCAAATGTCAGGTCTGGAATCGAAGGCATGCTGGATTCTTTAGGGATAAAATTTATTGATTTCATAAAACGTGAAAACAGATCAAGTTGTCCTGGTGATGGAAATGGTCATGGCAGAATGAGGCTAACTTGATCAAAGTCTTGGAAATGTTGACCAATGTAAATAAATATTACAGGATAGGCAGACAATTTATGAGGAAAGCTACTTTTCTCAGGATTTGTGAACTGTTGTTCCTTGCTTAAATGTTACACATCAAAAACTGTGGTCTATGTCTTAAATATATACTACTACACTATCTAATCCTACAACAGTTTAATTTTTTAGCTACTCACTTATCTAATGAAATGCCAATATAATGTAAACAAACAAAGACGGATGATTTATTATAACTCATCTAATGCTGTTTCGTATGCAGGACCTCTTTGGATATTGTTTTATCTGAGTCTGGAAGAGGTCCTGCATATGAAACAACACTAGAAAGTTGTTATATGTCACTGTTCTGCAGAATTGTATGTCAGCCCATCTGCTTATTTTCCCAGCATTTTCCCTTTCCTATTTCTACTTAGGCATTATACAACATTAATGCCATTGGCAGTTGTTGTTTTACAAAGCATGGGATATTCTCACTTGCATTTCAGTTCGATGTTCTTTGTATGGAATAGCACTTATCTCAAGTTATTTAGGATTTTATACAATTTAAAAAATCAGGCTTTGACAGACGACTAAACCAAGATATAAGTATCTGTCAAAAATTTACCTCTTTCCCTAGCTGCAGCCCACCCATAGGTAAAGCAATCAGTGGATGTATTTTCTGCTGGCAAGGAAATCCACTAAATATTTTATCTAACTTCTACATCAAATGTATGAGGATAGCACCAGTTACAGCCTGACACAACTTTATCCTGCCATACAGCTGGAAGAAAGTACATTAATATGGCCACGAGGAAGAGTTTTAGGACAATCAAAATAATAATACTAATTAATTAAAATGTATTGGCAGCCCAACTCAAGTGGATTTTAAGCAGCATAAAAAACTAGAAAAAAATCATAAAAACAGATAAAAACATTAAATAAAACAGCTCAGACTACAATAATCTAAGAGACAGAAAAAGCAGCAAAACAAAATAGGAACCATTAAACAAATATAAACATCAACCACAGGCCTGAGACCAAAACTAGGTTTTCAAAGTTTTTCAAAACCATAGGAGATAGGGCTCCAACCTTATCTCTGGAAGGATGCTATTCTGGAGGTGGGGACTGCAACACAAAAGCCATGCTTTCAAGGTCCCACAAGATGGCAATATTTAATGGAGGGACTTGGAGTGCACTTACTTTACTAGAATGTTTTTGGCATGCAAAAACAGTTGGAGATAAATGGACATATAGGGCTGAATAGATAATAATCAGTATCATGAATTCTACTTAGAAACCAACTGGCAGTCAATGTAGTGACTAATGGGAACATAGAAAGGCACCTATTACTGCTTGTGCCACTGTATTTTGAATCAGTGGTAGCTTCTAGGTAGTTTTTACAAGCAGCCAAATATAGAGTGTATTACAATAATCCCATTATGAGGTGACTAGGATCTGGGTGACTGTCTGAAGCGCATTATGATTGATGAAAGGGCACAACTGGTGCACAAGAAAAATGTGTGCAAAGGCCCTCCTGGCCACAGCTGCCGCCCACTGTTAAGGCAATACCTGTGACTCCAGAAGAACACCTAAGTTGCATGCCAATCTTGACTGCAGAAATGCAGCCTCCTCCAAGATTAAAGTTGGTGACTTCCCCAAGTGCAAACAGTCACAACCACTCAGGTTTTGGATTGAGTCAAAGTTTGTTCTGTCCCATTTGTAAAGATGTAAATTTGTATATCATCATACTGAAAATACCGTATCCCAAACTGGAGATGACCTTACCCAGTGGTTTCATAAAGACGTTATACAGAATCATATATTAGGGTCTATTTTCTAATTTCTGCATTATGTATTTATTTACATGTGTTTCATGATTGAAGCTTCTGATTATCACTTGTGTATAACACAACTCAAAATATACAAAAAGGATGCTTCATTGGTCAGTATGTGCATGGGCAGAATATACAATGAATGTTAGAACATTCTTAAAAATATTAAAGTTTTTTTGAAATGAAGATTTGGTTTGTTTTATATTTAAAAATATATTCAGAAAATGTGACCCTATTAGAATAGAATGTGAGAGAATTCGTTCTGAATTTTAGTGCCTGCTGTGTGGGCTATTTTGAAATCTTCCAGACAGAGTTCCAGCTCCAGATTAGATGGGGCAGCCCCCAGCACCACAGTCAGGTTGTCAGAGACAAATCCCTCAGTAGGAAATAGTCCCAATAGCCAACTAAACACTTTGATGGCCCCTGTATTAGCACTAGCATTTTTGGTGCCAAAACTACAATCGCCTCAATATTTAAAATGGCACTGTCCGTTAGTCTGTGGCATGAAACTGTGATGATGTCGGCAGTTGCCTTGGCGAGAAAGGGCGATCGGCAATATACTTTGGTTTAAAACTACCTGCTGATGATTGGGAACACTTTAACACGATTCCCTCTAGGTCACGTCTTGCTGAGGGAGTATTTTTAATATATGGAATTTTTAGCGGAAAGCACAAAGCTCTGCTCAGCGTGCCACTATCTGATCTCCAACAGCGAGCTGATTTGTGGTTAAAAATGGAATTGGATGCCCTCAAATTGCTTTCTTTCTATTCCCTATAATTATTTAGATTAGCTGGGGGCTGCAATCTCACCAAGTTTCTCGATGGAAAGAGTAGTCTTTTCTCTGAAGAGTATAGTCTTAGCCAAGAAACCGATGTCTAACTCAAACTCAGGCTGAGCTAAATCTGGGAACACTTGGGAGGAGCCACAAGGAGGCGTGTCCTCAGAAATCAGCTCAGCTTATCGAACGACAGACAGACAGAAGCATTTTCCATGCCTGGATGCTTGGAACAGCTCATCAGGAGAATGTGAGATAATTTGTTCTGAATTTTAGTGGCATTATTAATAAAACTAAATAGAACATTTTTCCAGAAGAAATAAGCTTCTCATTGAAGGACACAATAAAGGTTCTTCAATTTCCAAGTACATTTACTACCTTGGAATTTCCAAATAGTTTAAATATAATCTCAAAAACTACTGGCTAGATTCTACTCTTTTTTATTTTTAATTATTATTTCATATAAATTAAGATATGAAATCCCTTAGTTTACATAAGGAAAGTCACTGATCATCTTCTTTGATTGGTATAATCTTATCAGCTCAATAGGACTAACAGTTTGGAAACCCAACAAATCATAAAACCATTCAGATAAAAACATTTGTGAATAATTTAATTGTCAGTTTGAATCAATTCAGAGCATATGTAACTTCAAATTTGGAAGTAAATAGGGAATGGGATCATATTCACTATTGATATGGTATAAAACAGATATTACAGCCTGAAATTATCTTTGTTTATTAACAAGCCCATGTAATTAACTTGCTTTTAAATCACATGTATGATACTATTTTAATATCCTTTACCTTCCCTACCCTATCATTTGAAATCACATTAAGCTGACTCTTAGCAGGCCACCTGGTGAAATTCTATGACACTGACATGAGCTATGCTAGTACTCAGGAAATACTGACAGTCCTCAATGCTAAAATCCGTTTCTCTACCTGATGACAGAAGTGAGGAAAATTAATTTTTGCTATTCATAAACACCTGTCAGGATTAATGTAAATGTTTTGAAAAAGACTTCAGCATATATAATATACGTGGCTCTGTTCTGCAATATTATATTTTTACCCATTCAAATACTAGAGTACTAGTATTTATATGGCTGAAATGTTTCAAATTACTTACACATTGCAATTTTCTCCTATACATATAAATAACGACACAGTCTACATGAAACCTTTCAGCTGCTTGAAAAATAGCTTGACGCTTCAGATAATTTATTTAATATAAATGTTGTGCTAAACTGTTAAAGCAAAAGTTGTTGCTGAATTATAATGTTTAATGCAATAGAGGCAAAACCCAATATTTTAATCCATTCATTAAATTCAAGTGACTAATTGTAGCTAATTCTTTTAACTAAATATTAGTTAAATTTAACTTACCTCTAGTTCTTGCCTTGCCCCTCCCTCCCCACATTTTCATGTGCAATTTGTGGATACAAAACAACTGCATATTGTTACGACGAACAATTGAATAACCAATTGTTCAACTGAAAAGGCAATAAAATGATGGTTATTACCAAAGGGCTACATAAGTTGGCCTTCTTGAGTTTTTGTTTTTATTGTTCAAACTGTGATCTTTCCACTGCTACATTACAAGCTACAAATTTGCCCCAAAGGTTCAAGTCTATCATGCTGGGGTGCAGGAAAGAGGCAGAGTTAAAAGTGATATCTTTTTTTTAAAGACAGCATTCTAACTGTTGTATACAATACATATTTTCACATTCATTTCTGTTTGTGTGTATTTGTTTGTGAAATCCAACGAATTGCTTTTGCTTGCCCAATTGATTTTTTTTTACTTCCTTTTCTCTTTGAATGGTCAGTCCTCATTCCACTTCCAAAGAAGAATAATTCTGAGACTATAAATTGGTTAATAGAAGCTATGCCATAAGATATGCATAGTAATTTCAACAAAAAAGTTATTACATGTTGTAATGACGAGGCAGTCGAGTTGTTTGATCATGAACAACTGAATCATGATGATCTTTATTGGAGTATAGTTTTGCATTTATACACATTTTTATTTATCCTCCATCATTGGTTAACTTTGGTTACTGCTTAACTTTTGTTACTGTTCAGCACAGTAATCCATACAATTAATTATCTCTAGTTAAAGTCTAACATATGTTTACTTCCCCTCTCTAATCCTCCTTTAGATTAGTGACTTTGTTTGCCTGAGTTGTATTTGCTTGGAAACATTCTTTATCTGAAGTTTGCCATCCAAGATTGGAACATTCCTGCAATTACAACTCTACATATCCTCATTTTTTATTTTAAATGGAGGATGCAAAGATTTATGAATGTATCGCAATTGAAGAGGGTTAAGAGAGGGGGTGTAGAAAATAGCCAGGAGTGTGAAATAGATTGTAATTGTGAGACAATAAATGTAGAAGACATGATCAAGTTAGGGGAAAAAGGAAATTTGACCAATGCCATTGGGGGCTCATAGTATAAAGTAATATTTGTGCCATGGGTCATAAACATGTATTGGGCATGACGAACCCACAAGTTAGGGTTAAGACGAACCACAGAAGTGTCATTTTGAGCAGAAACACCATTAACCATAAACAAGAAAATACAAAGTAAAATGGTAACAGAGTTAGTAGTAATAATAGCAAAAATAACAGCAACAAGATTTTCAGGAGTCTGAGGTAATGAGGCCTGTTGCAGTTGTTGTTGAGCTTGATATGTAGTAGATTTAACCTGGCCCCAAGTGATGGGTTGCGGGCACGTCAACCTTGGAAGATGGATTTCCATGTTCAGATGAAGATTGAAATCCGGAATCGGGTTGTGAAGGCCCTGATGCCATGCCATGATACGGATGAACACAACGCGCTGGAACCCACACTGCTTGTCGAGTAGAAGGATCTTCCACAGCGGCGTAACCACGACACCAGGTGATCCATCAGTAAAGACTGGAAGAGCTTTAGAAATAGGATTTCGCACAAAAATGGAAGAAAAGGCTGGATTTAAAGTAGGAGCAACCACCATTCTAGGATCCTTGGGTAAAGAATACAACAAGTTTCTCACATATTGAGAAAAGGCTATCTGATATGATTCTGAAATCATCATCAAATGCTCATGTTCAACTTTTGTACGTGTGAAAGCTATGCTAATGAGATCCTGTCCTGTAAGATGTAAGGCTCATTTACAACCTTTAATAATCAAATCCTCTAATGCTGATTGATAAGGATAAATGTTTCTAGGTGGAGTAGCTGACAAATTAATCCATTCATGAATGTTAATCACTTGCGGGGATGCATTAGAATAAAGACATCCCATGGGTAAGGGTGTAGTGGGAAGAATAGCTAAGCAAAGTCCTATTGTTAAGTACGTTATCCCATCCACATATTGATGCTTAAACTTATTCAATATTTCTTGAAGGCATGTTTACTGAAGATCAGTTAATACAACTAGATCTCCTGATGATTGTGCTCCCTTCAAAGACTGAAATAAAGGCAACATATCACCAGTTGTAATGTAGAAGAATGGGTATGCCCAATTAATAATGCCAAGTGATTTTTGCCATTGTACTAATGTATATGATTTCTGTACTTGTAATTCAGGAACAATTGGAATGGAGGAATTGCGCAACATTCTATGTCCTAAGTAGGTATAAGGTTCTACCTTTTGAATTTTGTCTGAGGCTATATACAATCCCTGTTGTGCCACAATATCTGTTAACTCTTTCAACAACTTCGATTCATCAAAATCCGGGGCTGCTATCAATATATCTTCCATATAATGATAGACTAAATAGGAAGGAAATTTATTCCAAAAGGGTTGAAGGGCATTATCCATGAAATATTGACAAAGTGTAGGGGAATTAAGCATTCCCTGAGGCAACACTCGCCAATGATATTGTTTTGTGGGCATGCTATTATTAAAAACTGGGACAGTAAATGCAAATTTTTCTTTGTCTTGAGGCTGCAAAGGTACAGTAAAAAAGAAGTCTTTAAGATCAACTATCAATAATTTATAAAAAATAGGAATTAAGTTAGGATTTGGTAGACCACATTGTAAAGGCCCCATGGGTTGGATACATTTAAGTCATGAAGGAAACACCATTTCCCATTTTTCTTTTTTATAACAAAAACAGGAGTATTCCAAGGACTAGTAGAAGGTTCTATATGACCAGCAGCCAATTGTTCTTCAACTAATTGTTGTAAAGCAGTGAGTTTTTCCCTTGATAATGGCCATTGTTCCACCCAAACCAGCGTAGAATAGAACCATTTAAGAGGAAGAGCCATCATCAAGAATCAAATGGGCATTAAGAAGAGAAAGGATATCATGGCCCCAAATATTAGTATGAATATCTAGAATGTATGGTTGTAGGAAAAAGGACTTACCAGCAGATGTTGTAACATTAATTTCTTGAACACTCTGCCAAGCAGCTGTAGAACGTCCTATTCCCCACAATGAAGAAACTGTCATTTTTGGCCACTATACTGGCCACTGTAAAGAGATGACAGTAACATCGGCTCCAGTATCCAATAACCCTTGAAATGGTTGTTTATTAAGGAAGAGCATTAACAAAGGATGAGAGGAGTTCAACTGATGAAGTAAGCCTACAGATAAAGAAGTTGATCCAAATTCTGCATCCTCACGATTACCTATACCAGGAGATGGAATTTCATATGGAAGAAGAAGCAATTGAGCAACAGAAGAATTACAAGAAAGAACTTGAGGAAGATTCACTCAAATCTGAATCATGAGGATACCAGTGTAATCTGAATCTATTACCCCAGGCACAACAAAACAGCCCTTTTTGTGTGCAGAAGAACGAGGCAAAATTAAGCCAACTAATCCTGAAGGAAGAGGACCTTTAAATTGAGATGGAACTATTTTAACTTCCATGGGAAATTTAAACTCAATTTCCTCTTGAGTGATTAAATCGATCCCAGTGCTACCAGCTGTGGCTGGGGAGGAGTGAGAGAGACTGTGGGAGGAGTCAGAGTGATGGGAAAGGCATGCTTTGGATTCTGGGTGGGTGCCACACCCATTGGCAAGTTTCCCAACCAAAACCGACATTGATTGGCCCAATGAAATCCCTTTTTGCAAATAGGGCACTTCTAAGAAGGATGATTCTGAGGCATAGAAGGTGTAGAACGACAATCCTTCTGAAAATGGCCAGACTTCTTACACTTAAAACAGTTATCAATTGGTCGCTGTCCTTTCTGAATAGCAGCTGCTAATATATGCATTTTATAAGTTTGTGATCCAATATCCTGGCAGACTCACAGCATATCTGCCAGAGTGTAATGAGCAGTCGCCTTTAACGGCTGTAAAGCTCTTTTACAATCTGCATTAGCATTTTCATTAGCTAACTGGCAAAGAAGTTCACCAGCAGCTTCCTGATGATCAAACTGCTGTCTAATTGCTTAGGACAGTCGCTCAACAAAGTCAGCATAAGGTTCATTGGCATTCTGTCGAATGTTTGAAAAATTTACTCTAGGTTCTCCAGCTTGGGGTACCTTAAGAAAAGCACTAAAGGCACATTCAGAAACAATAGTTAATGTCGCTGGAGGAAGAACAATTTGAATAGGAATTATATCCTGAACCAAATAGCTCCTTCCCCTCCTAAAGCAGCAGCTTGAGCATGTCTCATATATTCACTCTCCCAAACCACATATTGTATGGATGTTAAAATCATGCGAAATATTTGCTTCCAATCTTCAGGAATCATTGTATAACCATTTTTTATTCCTTCTACAAGTCCTCTTGTAAAATTACCACTAATCCCATAGTCTGTAACTGCCTTTTTTAACTCTCTTAAGATCTGATCAGACAGACCCTCCCATTCTGCTACTTGCAGTCCAAGCTGTGGCCCCTGACTAGGATGATATTGTACTGGACAAACAGACAGTAATTCTGCAAGCTCTGTTCCTGAGACAGAGGCATCCTTTTTACAAGTCTCTACCATTTTCTGAAAAGAAGACTGAACGATAGAGTCAGGAGGCTTTTGACCTGTATCTGCAAGAGCTGAGGGAATTGAAGACATATATTCAGGTGAAGAAGGGGGACAAATGACAGCATTAGTATAATGTGATGTTGGAGGTGTTAAAAGAAAATTCATTGTGACCAAATTTTTCAATTGCATGCCTACATAAATGCCATACCTGCAAAACTTCTATTTTTGCTCGAGGTTCAGAATGCAATGTTTTCCCAATACGTTCCCAATCAGTTAATTTTAAAGACCCCTTTTCTGGGTACCATAGGCACTGAGTTGTAATCTCCTAGACCAGCCTTAAGAGATTTATCTGTGGTACCTCAGTGTTATTATTCTTCAACAAATAGCCTAATTCATCTACATGCTTCCTTTGTTCCTCAGAAAGCAAAGACCCCATACTTACAGAAACTAAAAGGTTGAAGAAACCATAAAGGGTTGAAGGTACACCAAATCCTTGCCGGACGAAGTAAGAGGGTCCCTGTTCTTGCACCACTTGTTGTAATGACAAGGCAGTCGAGTTGTTTGATCATGAACAACTGAATCATGATGATCTTTATTGGAGTATAGTCTTGCATATACACATTTTTATTTATCCTCCATCATTGGTTAACTTTGGTTACTGCTTAACTTTTGTTACTGTTCAGCACAGTAATCCATACAATTAATTATCTCTAGTTAAAGTCTAACATATGTTTACTTCCCCTCTCTAATCCTCCTTTAGATTAGTGACTTTGTTTGCCTGAGTTGTATTTGCTTGGAAACATTCTTTATCTGAGGTTTGCCATCCAAGATTGGAACATTCCTGCAATTACAACTCTACAATTACAGATTGGAACATTCCTGCAATTACAACTCTACAATTACAGAAAATAATAAATAATAAAATACATCTGGAACACCAGTGTTTCACCATCAGCATTGACAAAATCACCACGAGTCAATCACAAAAGGCAGTTTTATACCTGGAACAGTCTACATGCTACAATGATACATTTAACAACATCAATCTCTATCCCAGCTCCTTGGGAAAAATCCAGATCCAGTCTAAATATCTCAAAAACTGTGTGATTAACTATAATAATCTGGAAATATTGAATTTATCAGATCTGTGATTTGTCAAATTACAAAAACCCAGCCTGCTTAGAGCTTCCTATGTTTTTCAACAGTACCTAATTCTTACAACCTTGATTAGGACTTGAATTATTACATTTCTCCAGTTTTAGACTGTGAGTCCAGCTGTAGATTACAAATATATATAATTCATTAAATTTATAAGATGTCTGACTCAGTGACCCTAAATGGTAAACAATGAAGTTTAAAAAATAATAAGCCCGATAATTCAAGAGCATGTACAATGGTCCAAATTAATTCGACATATGACTACTGTATTTTATTTATCTCATCATAAACTCTATTCATAGGCTTGCAAAATATTATAGATCCAAGTTTATTTTCTTCATGGTGACAAGTTCAAAAACAAGTTCAAAGTTTTTCCACTCATGTTAGTCACCAACATACACACTTACTTGATACATTTCATATGGATATGTCATACCCAACTAAGCACCATCCATCAAATAAATACAGTCTAATCAAACAAGTAAGGACACTTGTGTTCCATGAAATTTCATGTCTCATTTATTTTGGAATCTTAAGGATTATTTTGTATTGTTTTTATATTTTGCATTATTTTATAATGGTTCCATACAGAGCATTGCAATATAAATTATAGATAGAGATTAGCATGAGCTAAGAGAAGATATTATGATGCAGGTGAAAATATTGAACAAGATAAGCAAAAAATTGTATTTTTCTTATCATAACTTGATAAGAAAATACTTTCAGCACAGTACAGATTAAAAAAAAGAAACACACTTTTTAATGAGAAAAAAAAGAACCAATCTGGATTGGTCACCAGGACCAGAGGTTTAGTCTTCCAAGATTTTGGACTTGTGGTAGAGCCCATCTTCAGGGAACTTCTTTTTAGCAGAATATGCTATTCTACTCTGTCACTCTGTAAACTGTAGAATAACATCTTAGTTTATTTCTGTGTCTAGAAGAAGTCAAAAGTTCTAGTAAGCAATCCTATTTGGTTCTTGCACTCAGAATTCATTGCCCAACTCTAGCTGCTGCTTATATTTAATTTTTTTCTTTGTGACAACTCTGCCAAAGTCAAGATTGAAAGGATTTCTTTTTAAAACCATATAGAAAACTTAAGGATATTTTGTTGGTGTAATATTAAATGAATTATAAATCATTACAGTCAGTACAAAGAATACTGGCTTGGTCCTCTGAATTAAGCATCTTGATATCAACTTTAATAATGAGTAAAAGCAACAGTGCTGATTAAGGAGAATACTGTCTGTGACAGTCCCCAGAAAAGAATGTCAGAACAATAAAGCAGAACATTTATTTGTACTCGTCTATGGATCATTGGATGACAGTCTCTGCACAACTGTAATACATTTAATATAGGAAATAAGTGAATATTTCTCTTACTGTTGTGAGAAGTAAATTCTAACTTCATACTGCAAAGACAGGAAACTAGTCACTTCCTTTGTTTGGAAGATGAAAAACGTGCTCCTGTTCAGTAACAGCTATGCTAATAACCTACATTTCTCCAATATTTGAAATAGGCAATTCTCACTTCTATCTTAAAGGAGGAAGGATTTAAAGTAGAAATCAATCTAGTGGCTCTATCAATTCTGTATGCTTGAGAGCAGTCAAGATACAAAATATTAAGTTGTCAATTTTGAGAAGTGGAGGAAAATAGAGGGCAAAGGCAGGGAAGCAAGATATTTTCTCAATTCCTAGCAGCTTGTAAACATGAAGACTGTAGAGCTATCTAGTATTTTATTTAAAAATCCACTTGTTCGCTAAAGGAGGAGTTTGGTAGTGCTTTTAACTAAAATTTTGTATTAAAGATAGATGCATAAGATGCATAGAGTGGCTACACCGATATAGGATTTAAAATCGGGTGAGAAGGGGAGAGTGAGGGAAAGACAGCTTGGTTATACAGATTCAGGTTACATATGAGAAAGATTACGAGTACCTTATCAATTATCAATTTTAATCTGTTTAAAACCCATTTCACTTGTTGAAAGCCTGAAACCTTCTGATGTATTCAGCAATTTCTTGCTTGATTAATAATGTGAAAGTTGTGTTTCTCCAAGATGATATTTTTGAGGTCTTCTATAGAAGTCTCAAGAGACTGAAATGCTCTTGTTCTGAGCCCTGAAGTCAATTCCAGATCCATTCATTCTTTGCACAAATCTTGAAAATATAGTGAAGATTAGTTTTAATGTTTCTTGATTCCACTTAGAATATGGTATATAGTACAGCATAATATTATTACATGTGTACATGAGTATAGTGCAATAATTTAATTTAAGTGGAATGTCATTAGAGAAGGAAACTTTTCTCGAGCACTGGAATCTCTTTATTCCAAGAGATCAGTCCAGTATGTTCATATTGACTTTTCATAGCTCAACATCTATTAAGCCTATGGAGCTTTGGAAAGTGTAACTTGAAAAACATTGAAGCAGTTATGCTACTTTCTGGGATTGTGTGCCAACTGCAGGGGAAAGTTGTGATCCTGGAAAAAGATGTAGACACTTTGAGGAATAGGGGTGTTACATTCATGCTCCCAGACAATCCAGAGCTCCATTTGGAGCTCAGATCCAAAATGTGCACTGCCTTACAGTATACATATGCATATTTGTATGACATTAATAAAAACCTATGTTAAGGCCCTGTCACACTGCCCAACGGATGCAAAACATTTGTAAAAAGGACACAGCAGACGAGAAAAATGTTCCATCCATTGTTATCTGCTCTCAAAAGGGGCAAAAATTTGCATAACCAGAGCGGATAACACGGAAAGGAACGGACGCGGGGAGGAGGCAGAGCGGATGAAAAGCGGATGCGGAACGGAAGCCCAGTGGATGGAAGCAGATGGGAGCGGATGGCGCATCCGCTAGGCTTCCGGGGGACCTCAGCAAAGCGGACGCGGAACAGATGAAGCGGATGCAGAGTGGACGCGGAACGGATGAAGCGGATGCACAGTGGATGAAGCGGATGCAGAGCGGAAGCCTAGCGGATGCATAGCAGAAGCCTAACGGATGCCGAGCGTTAATTACGCATGCGGGGGAGAAGCATTGCGTAAGCCCCGCGGATATAAAGGGAAGCAGCTCAGAAGCAGGTCACCATTCAAAGGAAAGACCTGCTGCCAGACACATTGACTGCATTGCCTGCCCTGCCTGCATGCCTGCCTGCAAGCCTTGCTGCAAGCCTTCCTGCCAGCCTGCCTCCCAGCCTCCTGGACAGCCCCCCTGCCAGCCTTGCTGTCTGCCTGCCTGCCAGCCTCCCTACCAGCCTGCCTTCCAGCCTCCCTGTCAGCCTTGGTGCCTGCCTGCCAGCCTTCTTGCCAGCCTTCCTGCCAGCCTTGATGCCTGCCTGCTGGCAAGCCTTGGTGCCTGGCTGTCTGCCAGCCTTCCTGCCAGCCTTGGTGCCAGCCTTAGTGATTGCCAGCCTCCCTGCCAGCCTCCCTGCCAGCCAGCAACCCCACAACCATGGGGAAGAAGAGAAAGCCTCAGCAACCTGCCACCATCCCTGGCAAGAGGGACAGGGCCACGCTCCCGGCCCCTGTCCCTGACTCTGCTTCTGCTGGGGCTTCTGCTGGGGCTTCTGCTGCTTCTGCTTCTGGAGGAGCTGATGATACTGCTTCTGGCAGTGGTGCTTCTGCTCGTGCTTACTCTGCTGAGGCTGCTCCTGGCGGTGGTGCTTCTGCTGGTGCGTACCCTGCTGAAGCTGCTCCTCGTCCTGCTGGTCCTGCTCGTGATCCTGGACTTCCTCGTCCTGCTCGTGCTCCTGGACTTGCTCGTCCTGCTCATGCTCCTGGTCCTGCTCATGCTCCTGGTCTTGCTGGAGCTGCTGGTGCTTACTCTGCTGCTGCTGATCCTGGTCCTGCTGGTGCTGCTGCTGCTGCTGCTGATGATGATGATGATCCTGCTGGTGCTGCTGCTGCTGCAGCTGATAATGATGATGATTATGATCCTGCTGGTGATGATGATGATGATGATGATGATCCTGCTGGTGCTGCTGCTGGTGGTGGTGTGGAGGAGCAGCCCCTACTACCCGGGAGCCCCTCTGATGAGGGCCCATCTGGTCCTGCCAAAGGGAGGAAGAGGCATATGCGGGGACAGGAGAGGAGGCAATACTCCATTGAGGAGGAACATGAGGATGAGGTGCTGGAGTGGCTGAGAGAGAATGACTATCTGTGGTGGAAGGGACACCATCTCTACAGGGACACCAAGCGGAAGCATGCTGCTTGGAGAGAGAAGGCGGAGAGTCTGGGCTACACTTTGGAGGTGCTCCTCAGCTGGTGAAAGGCACAGAGGCAGAGCGGAGGGGCAGAGCCACACTGTCCTGCTGGAGATCAGGACATCTCTTCACGGGTGAGGAGTCTGGAAGTGTAGGGCTTCATGAGGTAGGTTCTGAGGGAGAAGGTGTCATCCCGCACGATGAAGTGGGGAACACATTTTGCGTGTCATTGGGCAGTGGGTCTGGATCTGGGAAGCCCACGATGAGGTTGTGTTCCAGCTCCTCCTTGAGGTGACTGGAGTTGTATAGCTGGGCATCTGAAGCTGACCCGTTGCCTGAAGCATCAATGTACATGAGTTTGTAGTCAGCATCGACCATGGCAAAGAGGATGATGCTGAAGAAGCCCTTGTAGTTGAAATAAGTGGACCCCGACTTGGCTGGAGCTTTGCAGGCCACGTGCTTGCCATCTATGGCTCCAACGGTGTGGGGGAAGTTCCACCTCTGATACCACTGCTCTGCAACTTTCTTCCATCCTTCTTCAGTGGTGAGGCACTGGAGGAGCCCCTCCAGGTATTCTTCGATGATGGCCTGCACCACTTCTCTGACCACAATGCTGATGGTGTTGGGTGGCACCCTCCAGCCGTACTGCATGCTCCTGTAGGTGGTCCCTGATGCCAGGTGGCACAGAGTGAGTGCCATCTTGAGTCCAGGTTCCAGACTGGGCCAGAAGTTGGTGTTTGCCTTGGTCAACCTGGTCAACCTGGGTGTCAGCCGCTGCACAACTTCGTCAAACATGGCTGGAGGCATCCTCATGAAGTTTTGGAATGCACGAGTGTCTTCATTCCTGAGCTCCACCATCAGCTTGTTGTACAGTCCGTACTCTGCTCTTCTCCCGATCCATCTTCAGACCCAGACGCTTCTTGGCCACCTCCTTTTCTTCCTGTAGTAGAGTTCACAGAGCCTGTAGATGGCTTCGCACTGTTGCAGAACGATGGTGGCTGCCAAAAGGACTTTGTTACGATCCATGGTGGAAGAGCAAGAGAAGGCTGCAGAGGTCTGCACAGCTGGGCTGCTGGGCTGAAAGTGAGATCCAGATGAGTTGCTCCCCTTTTTATAGGCAGTATAGGTTTTCCACTACGTGTCCCGTTGCATCCTCTAGGCATCCTCTAGACATCCTTAATATCCAAGATAGGTCCCCTCTGCGAATGTTTTTCCCATTTTAAATACTTTGTTTGCGAGCTGCATCTACTTTCATCCTTTCTCCATCCGTTCTGCATCTGTTCTGCATCCATTCTGCGTCCGTTCCGCTTCCTCCCTGCGTCCGTTTACTGCTGGAGCGGATCGAGTTGCGCGGATGCATAGCAGATGCCTAGCGGATATAGCGGATGCGTAACGGATGCAGAACGGATACCTAGCGGATGCCTAGCGGATGCAGAATGGACGCATTGGATACATTTTCCGCGCAAAAGTTTTGAGCAGCTCAAAACCCTCTGAGCGGATGAAACGTCAATAGACGGATGCTGGACGGATAGAGAGGAAGCAAAACGGAGGCAGTGAGTACAGAATGGAAGCATCGCGTTAACCAATGGATGGGAAGTGTTTTTCTCCGTTTTACATCCTCTTTCCATCCGTTGGTGCAGTGTGACAGGGGCTTTACCTTTTAATCATTGTATCTTTTCAACTGTGAATAATAATCACATTCTACTTTTTCAGGATTATTAGCTGTGACAAATGTTATCTGTTACTAAATGACACATTCTACTCTGTTCAAAAGGACCAGCTCTACAAAACACTGCCTGATATGCAAATCATTTATGGATCATTTAACTAACCTGATTTGTCTTGAAAGACTCCAATTCGTGGGGGGAAAAGAAATATTTTGAATGCACTGAAGTTTCTACAAGATACCTGAAAAAAAAAACAGCTTGCTTTTTTACATTCTTTATAGCTCTTTTACTCCATATAAAAGCAAACAACTTATCTGTTTTAAGTATTCCAATTTCATTTGTGCACTTATTCAGATTCCTTTTCAGGACTTGCTACTTTTTAGCAAACTATGGGAACTCTCCTGAGCAATCCCCTGAATGAGATATTCTTCCAAGCTACTCTACACTTTCCTGCAGCTGGATATACTAGATTTAACTCTTCAATCTGGAGCATGCAAGTGAACTTCTACAAGAAACATAACACAAGTGATTTTTATATCATACTTATAGTAACTGATACAGATCAGCTTTCAATTCAATAGAAAAGGCTTAAGAAGATGGACCTTAATGGATTTTGATGAAACTTCATTCTGATCACTTGGCTGGAGCAAAAGTTACTAAACAAATCTATTTAATGGGCACATTTCTGTTTAATTTTTACATTAATGCTATAGTACCATTTTTATTTTTAATTATTATAAAATCCATCTTATATGCTGACATAATGAACCATTTATTGCTTGTGGGGTTGAGTTAAGAATATTGGTGATTAGAGTAGTAGAATAACCAGACAGTACCAAAAAATAACTATAGAAAACTTGGGAGGGAGAGGAGGACAATGATTGTTCTTCAGTTATCAGCAAAGACATTTCTGGAAGTGACCTTGAGATTCATATTGTGAATAAAATAGAGAATTTGAACCAGGTTCATCTAATTTTTTTCCCCTATGGCAGTCCCTAATAACAAGACTGACACTGCAGTGAAATTTTCTGAGCTGACAACAGGATGGGATGTTTCCAAAATACTGTAAAATACGATCAGATGGATATTCCTTTTTTTTTTCTAACTGCCCTTGCATCAAGAAGCAGTTAGAAAGAATATCAAAGGCATCAAGGAAGTCACACTTCAGCTACTCAAAGCTAAATTATGTTTTCAAGTACACACATCCATTCTTCAAGACTTTGTAATATAACCCATTTTTTTCCTTGCAGTATGCCTAACTAATGAGAATTCTTGCTTATGAGTTCATGATCGGGTTTGAAATATGCTTATGAGAAAGAACTACAGAGAAACCCCTAATTTCCTTATTGCAAAAATATTTTGCAATGATGGTAATAAGAGAGAAGAAATATGGCGATGATATTTGATGGTGGTGAAGAAATATGGTGATGAGACATCATCGGATGACTTTAATTGCAACAAAATAAAGCATTCTAAAGATTCCAACTTGGAGAAGTTTGCAAGATCACTACCATGGTTTCTCAAACATAAGACCTACCCCGAAAGTAAGCCCTAGCCTGATTTTTAAGCATGTACCTAATATAAGCCCTATTGAAAAAATAAGCCCGAGTGAAGATCATCATGAGCTGGGAGGGTGCAGGACAGAGCTGCACAGTGCAGGTGAGTTGATTACCTGTCTAAGCATCAGGTGGAGGCAGAAGTGGGAAGGAGGCAGGCAATCCGCACCGTGTGGACTGCAAGAAAGCTAGGAGTCAATGGGACGGCCACAAGAGGCTTGTCTTTGCGCGATGGCATCAGCAGCAGATGGAGGCAGAGGCATGGGGGGGAAGGCAGGCGATCCTGACACTCCACATGGGCTGCATGCAAGACAAGTGACTCAAAGATGAGCCTCCCATGGCTGGCCACCAAGTCTGTCCCATCATCTCTCTGCTTGCCTGCGGCCCACAGAACATATCTGGATTGTGTGCCTCTTCTTGTGTCTCTGCCTCCATCTGCTGCTGGTGCCCCCATGCGAAGACAAGCTCCCAGGGCCACCCACCAGCTCCAGCCCACTGATTCTCGGCTTTCCCATGGCCTGCATGGAGCATCTGGATTGCATGCCTTTCCCCACATCTCAGCCACTGTATGCTACTTGGACAGGTAATCAACTCATCTGCGTTGTATGGAATGCACACCGCCAGAGTGTGTTGGCCAAGGGATCAGTGGGCTGGAGCTGCTGCTGGTCAATGTCAAACCCTTCCCTGCGCTATCTGACTTTTGAGTATGCACCAGGGGAGGTGGGACCCAACCAGGCTGATCATCCTGAAACCATGTTTCCCTGAAAATAAGCTCTAGTGCTTATTTTGGAGCCCCAAAAAATATAAAACTGGGTCTTATTTCCTGGGAACATGCTAGCTATTGCACTTGATATTGCACAATATACCCTTGTGTTGCTTATAGTCAGATCCCAATTATATCTAATTTCTAATCACCATCATATTTCTTCACTACTATCAAATATCACTACTATATTTCTTCTTTCACATTTCATATTTTCACATTTTTACGGTAGACATTAAGCTCTTGGCACCAAACTACAACTGAAGCATTTATCCCAGTGTTTGTTAATATTTATTGAAAAGATAGACACAATTTCTACTTCTGATCCTGCTGAAAGCTGTTATCTCGCCATTCCTCAGCATCAAATGTTGATGAGGCATAAGTTTAAAATGAAAAAAATAGGCTCAATTTGTCAACTGGCATAATGCTGCTCTTTTTGAGGAACTAAAAATATTGAAAACAGGATATTTGTCAACCATAGATGCTACTGGAATTCCAAACAAGATTGGTTTTCAGGAGCAGGCCATGTCTCCATATTTGCTTATTATAAAGCATCTAAGTGATCATGGTCAAAACTATTCTAGGGCAGAAAAAGATTGGCAGGCATGACAGCCAATGGTAAAGAATGAAGGTATAGCAACTAGCAAAAGTTATGAATTCTAGAAAAAATAGAATGTACTACACACAGAACACATATACATTTTTCTCATTTTGCCAATTATAGTACCCATAATTCAGCAATAATAGTAAAAACTGTAGTATGACCTTTAGAATATCCAAAAAATAAGGCATTTGTCATTTTGCTTTTTAAATCTTTTTTTAAACTGGAACCAATTTGTATTTCTTTAATTTTCAAGTCAACATAATACAAAGAACAGTAAAACATATATATGTCACTAAAAGTTAACATTCTTATACCCTTCCATTGTTGTGCACTATACTTCTTGTTCATGGCTGCTGACATCCATGAGTAAGCCCTAAGATATTTATTCTGAGTGAGAGTTTTTATATGCCTCTCTGAAATAGAACATGAAGTGACAGAAAAATAACTCAAAATTGATATAAAATGATTGGTATTTCCAAACGCACAATGTGCACTTTAATGTAACACAGTTCTTTTTACTTGGCAATGTTAAAACATATGTAGTTTAAGCTGCATATGAAATGTTTGAAAAGCTGTTATTTTGTGCTTAACATGAAACCAAATGACTAAATAATTTTGGAATCTTGACTATTATTGCCCAAATCTTCTAGGCTAAAATGTTTAATTTTCCTTTAGAATTCAAAAATATTCAATATTGTTGCAATCTATAGAAATACTCTTCATGGTTCAAGTTATACTACTTTTAATTGAACTTTCAGATAAGAGTATGTGAGAACTATTTTAACTGCGTGCTTGTTCAGTTCACCAGTTAATCTTCCTAGGTTACATTCACTCTCTTTTTGCCTCAGCAACAGTAATCCAGGTAGCTACCATAATACTAGTCCTCCTTTATCAACTTAAGTCCTACTACCACCACTGAAAACTTTTTACTGAAAGATGGTAGCATGAGCAAACTGATATTAACTGCAGTTGAAGAGGTAGGGAACAACAAAAATCAGATGGCCTAATTCGTACAAGTGAAAATGTTCTTCAACAACACAAAGTTACCATTAAATACAATCTCCTACTTTTTTCATGAATTTCCAAGTCACATTCCTGCTCTGTTGCCATCATCACTCACACTTCAGTCATCCATTCAATGGCCTGCAGTATTCACATAAAACTAAATACTAAAACCAAAGACATGGGGAGGGGAGGGTGGAGTTGGGGGGGAGGTGGGATCTGTTATTAATCAATCAACCAACTCCATTGTGCTGTTCCTCCAATGAAGCTGCAAGCCGACTGACAAAGCCATGTCTTTAGGCCCTTACAAAAAGATAGGAGGATTGGGGCCAACCTGACTCTGGGAGACAAGATGTTCCAAGACCAACAGCTTAGAAGGTCTTCCTCCTCAACCCTGCTAGCTCAAATAATCAGGCTGATGGGACCCACAGCATGCCTCCTTTGCTGGTATGCGTAGAATGGGCCAATTCCAGTGGATTGAGATAGTCCCTCAAGTAACCTGGACTATGATACTTGTTTATTGTTGGTTTACCTTAATTGTCTAGATTCTTTCCAATAAATTATTTCCATAAAGTACAGGTCTTATTTTTCTTTTTGTTAAACTTAAACATTTTTAACTTAAATTTACAATCAATAACACTTTTCATATACTGTAGGTTGGCTGCAACAATACTTTTTAATATGAAGAGAAATGGTATTACTTTTATAAGATGCATTGTAGTTTTTTTTTTCCCAAAGGCAATTAGCAGAAATCACTTTAACCTTTTTAATATGCAATATATATAATGCTTAATATATTGACATGCAAGAAATCTCATCATTTTTAAACAAAGATCATAGATTGATTAAATCTTCAGAATTCAGAAGTTGAACTACTTCTTAATTTTGGATAGCAGGCAATTTCTTCTATTACTAATAATTTTCCAGAGTGTCATATCTGGTTTTCACTTCTTATCCCAAATATGCAAGACAGATAGGATTTACATAGCTAGTTTGCCTTTCAGGAGATTTATAAGTCAAAATACACTTGAAATTTCAATAGTGCCATTACATGGCCTTGTACCATAGAGGCATAGTTGCTACGGTTCTAGTTATAATCACTAGATTATTTACTAATTCCATCAAGTCCCCTAGAAAATAATTCAACCTTACATGTGATAAAATAAAAAAGAATATTCACATAGCCCCATCCTATTTTTTATTGAAACTGTTAAAATGCATAGTAAAAATGACATTGCTAATGGCTGGATCTGATGATCTGAGAATAAAACTTGAGGGAAAAAAAATCGAACAAATTGTTAATTCTCATACCTAATAGTAGCATCTAGAATCATTTAGTAAGTAGTTGAGTTCACAACCATGTATCCAATGCAGAATCTAGCTAAGACCAAGTGAGACTTATCCATATTGACAAACTAGTTGGTCACCCATGGTAAATAGAATGTGAAATGTTGATATGGTGGTAGGCATATTTGTGGTGGTACACATGTTGATTACATAATTCTCCAGAATGACAGTTGCCGGCAACTATTTTAGGGCCATCAATGGTGATTACAATATATCTAATTGTTTTTTAAGTGGGGAAAAAAACCTATGTAAAATAAATTAGTGAAGTATGTTGGAAAAGTCAACTTTTGGTCTGTTTTAGGATCTGTGCCTCCTGTGAGCATAGATGTGGTCAGCAATGACGGCATAGATCATGATTCCATGAGACAATAGTCTGTCTCTTTCCTTAATTCAAGCACACTGTCCAGAGGCATATACACTGCTTTCTTGGTAGGGTACCACAAAATTCAGGGAAAATTGCTAGGAATGTATAAAACATACAATGAACGGTTGCAGGAACTGGGCTTGGCTAGTCTAATAAAGAGAAGGACCAGGAGAGACATGATAGTGGTCTTCCAATATTTGAGGGGCTGCCACAGAAAAGAAGGGGTCAAGCTATTTTCTAAAGCGCCTATAGGCCAGACAAGGAATAATGGATGGAAACTGAACAAGAAGAGATTTAACCTGGAAATAAGAAGAAACTGACAGAACAATCAACCCACGGAACAGCTTGCCCTCGGAAGTTGTGGGAGCACCATCACTTGAGACTTTCAAGAAGAGATTGGACTGTCATTTGTCTGAAATGGTGTAGGGTCTTCTGCTTGGGCAGAGGGTTGGACAAGATGACCTACAAGGTCCCTTCCAACTCTGATTATCTGTTATCTGAATGTATATTATTGTCCTCATGTTCTAAAGAGCCTTTGTGCTCAGGTTACTGTCAATTTGTACAGAAGAAAATATATAATAAGCAGTTAACTCAAAATAAGAGAAGTCTCCAATCAATTTTTATTCTTCATACCCTCCCCTCAAAAAAAATGTTTCTCCTATGTTTCTGCTCTTCAGTAACATAATATGTGTTGTTGGTCTTTGGGGTTGTGGTCCCCTTTCTTTGATTTTGTTCTCACCCATGAAGCAGATTCAATGCAACAGGAGCACTGTTACAACAGTTACAACTTCTACACTCCTTGTAGAAGTTATTTTTTATTTAGTTGTGTTTATGAAAGGATGGTAATAAATATACAGTATATTTGTTAATTTCAAAGCTCTTGAATTCCTCTTTAAGTATACAGAATCAAGATCCAAAAGTAATGCCAGCTTCACACTGTCATTGTTGTTTTCCATCTTTGCAATAATTTTAGTAGGACTGAGGAGAAAAACACAGCATCAAGAGAAAAGGGTAAAACAAATCTTCCCCACCAGCACCACCAACAACTTGTATTTTGGTGTGCTCTAAAAGCTGTAGTCGCTTCATAACACATCTCCCATTTGGGATAGTATGCAATAGGTGTATAATTAAGCTTCAGGCACAGACTCTAATTTTCTTGGCAAATACAGTAAAATATATTTCCTTTCTTACATACTTAAACTTCCATTCATATGGTTCTTTGTTAATTTTTAAAAATGTGATTCATAAAAATATTTTTATCCATGTTTCTTTCTAATTTTTCTTATTCGTCTCTTCTCTAATACTTTTTTAAGCAGACTACTGCTCTGTAAGATAAAATTTGAATTAGAAACTGACTATTGGGATATTCTTCTTAAAGTGATATTCTAGGTAAGCAGAGACCTTACAGGAAATCATGGTTTCCAGTTAAGTAAACAGGTTTATGTTTATCTCCCTCTGCTGTGTCTGATTGCTACAAAGTGGAATTTTCGTAATATCTCATTTTAGGGGACCATTTTTGTCACAATTAAAAAACAACCTTCAATTAATGAGCTTCTGATCTCCAGGCAGAAGCTGAAGTTTCCAATCTCCTTATGGATTCAGAAGAGAAGAGGTATATAGTCTGCTCACATGTCAGGAAACTGTAATTTCCAATTTTATTTAAACTGACTCATTCAGCTTTTCACTAAGCTATCAAACAAGGAAAACACTCATAACTCATTCCCCAAATATCCACTCACAATGACTTTATTAGAAGGAAATATTCGGACACGATGGGCTCAGTAATACAACTTCTCTATTTCCTTTGTACTAAACTGAACACTTTGCTCTTTAACCTCAGTTTGTAAACTATATTCTGACCATCCAAGTACTGTATTATGCTCACAATGGTCAATTTTTTTCAGTACTTACATTTAACTAGAATCATTTTAAAAGTATTACTCCATTTTATAAGTAAGTTGTTCAACTTATAAGTGGAGTCTGCCTGTCAGAATAATAGAGGCACAATTCTGGAACAGCATCCTCCACACCCCAAGACTTATAATGGTTCCCACCCTCCAACTATTCTACAGATCTTTGAAAACCTGGCTTTGATCCCAAGCCAGAGATGTTTTAGGGTCCTAATAATCGGCATTAATTAATTGATGGAACTCAAAGGGTGCCAACTCTGCCAACAATCCATAAAAACAAATAAAACAATATAATCAGGTCAGATAATTAATACATTCATCCTGAAATATGTAATTCCAAACACACAAAATTGAAGGAGTTAACACAAATAGAAAGTCACTCAAAGGATAAAGGCATGGTCAGAATGTAGGATTACTAAATTCCAAATGCAACAGCATTGGACGTGGTGACTCTTTGAGAGCTGTATGCAACGAAATTTCATGTTCATGTATATTAGTGTACATTAAAAGTGACAATAAAGTTATTCTAAGTTCTTCTAAAAAGTCAGATCTTCAACTGGCTTCACTTGGAGTCATCTGGCAGATAATGATGGCTGTTAAAGGAGGGGTATTCTCAAACTAGGATGACACAACTGATGACAACTTCCATATAATGCTCATGCAGGGGTGGGATACGACAGGGTTAACTCCTGGTTCCGGATTTATGAGCTTTCCTGTCCGCTGTGAGCCGCGCGCCTGTTAATCATCTTTAGCACACTGCATGCTGAGAAGCAGCCTTTGAAACAGCCCTCATTTCTTGCTTTTTTAACTGCAGCTGTGCCTCGTTCGGCAATTGAAGTTGAAAAATCAGGAAATAAAGATCAGGTAAGAGCCCAGGTGGGCAAAAACATCAGCAGACATAGAACCGGTTCTATGTCTGCTGCTCTTCAGCGCTATCGGTTCTACAAAGGTGGACAGAACCGGTAGAAACCTACCCCTGAGCTCATGTTAATAATAGTGCCTAAAGATTAGATTTTTCCAGCTAGGTGAATTATTCTTAAAAGAATAGGAAAGTATTCTAGCCAAAAGAGAAGAGACAATTCAATGAGAGCTAGAATATCTACGTAGTTCCAGGATGCTCTACATAGTATGGTCTGAATCAGGGGTATCAAACTCAAGGCCCACAGGCTGAATCTGGCCCATGGGGTGCTTAAATCTGGCCTGGAATTATCAAAGAACTGGTCTGCGGTGCCTCTGGTGTCTATAACAGGCCACATGTGGTCCCCCTGATTCTTGTTTTCACCCTCCATAGCCTCCTGCGGCACTCTGCCTGCTGGAACCCAGGCCCAAAACAGGTCTGAAAATGGGTGATGCAGCCCATTTTCAGCTGGCAGAGTGCTGCAGGAGGCCATGGAGGGGCCACATGCTTTGGCCTGTAGGGTGCTATAGAAGGCATCTCCCTGCTCCCCTCCCCTCCCCCGGCCCCCACAGGAGAAGTACAATGCTGATCCAGCCCTCAAAGAAATTCAGTTCAACACCCCTGGTCTAAACCAAAGAATTTTTTCAAAAATAGTTCATACTTTTATTCATTGGATCTGAGTTCAATTTCATATAATATGTATGGGAACTTAATATTACTTATGCCAATTAGTGTTTCAATGACTTAGCAAAGGTCTTCCTAGCTATAGTTACTCTGACTGTTTGCCATAGAATTAGCATTTGTGCAGCATTTTTTTGCAGTTATTACTGATGACTAATAAATTAATTGTCTGTTTATTAACTGTAGGTGAAAACATCATAATGACAGATAAAAATAACAGGTAATAAGAGATGCTGGAAAGGACACAGCATGTTTGATATGATTGCTCTAAGATAAAATTATTTTTATAAAATTGTTACATTTCATTTTTTATTTTTTTTAAAAACAAGATGTTAGCTGAAACAATTACAAGAACAAGCTTACATAAAGCTACAATTGTTGTATATAATAATTGTGGATAATATTGAAGTATAGAATTAGCAATATAAACATTAATTTTACATAATTATCGGACTTCACAATAAGATTCATGCAATCAGCCTATTTTATAATTAGGTATAATAATGGAATTTGTCAAATAATATATTTCACAAAAGGTAAGCAGCTCTGTCAGATGCTCCACAGAACCAATGATGGACAAAAGAAAACATTCTTTCTTTTTAAACTAAATACAATTAACAGGGCATTACTGAATATTTTTATTCAGTAAATCTTTTGCTTTTTGTATTCTCAAGAGTCTTCATTCAGCAATCTACGTTCCCTGATTATTAAGAGGACGCTCATTATTCAGTGGCAATGCTATCTTGACATCAAAATCTCAAAAGAAAATAAAATGTTATGAAAACCAGTTGTATCCATGAATTCAAGTATTACTGGTCTTATGAGAAGGCTAGTTTTTCCTTGGCAAATATAAATTATTGCTACAGTTCCCATGGCAGCCCCTATCGAGAGAGTGTAAATTCATGGGAGGACAGGACAGGACCTTTTTGACGACAATAACTTAACTATGGCATTCTTTTCCTGAGAAGATTAAAATAATTGCTTCTTTATTTGATTTCAATACTGGCTACTAATGAATTTTATTCTGCATAGCTTTTGAAAGTATTCAAATGTATTGTTTCTTTTTCTTAAAAAAAGAAAAAGAAAATTTTGGCACTTGGCAGTTCATATTTAAACCTCTTCAATAAGAATTAGCATCCATCATTTAATTTTCCTAGTGGTACTACTGACAACATACCAGCATTTCTTATTTATTATTTTGGGCTCTTATTTACACATCAGGAGAATTACGTCCATAAAACTTAGAATGGATAACAGAGTTTGCCATCACATTTTCTAACAGTAATTATCACCTGGCTACCAGAAATGTAACTTAAAAAGTGGTTTGGAGATCTTATCTCTGAGAATATTTACACGAATGAATCTTACAACTGTAAGTTACAGTTAAAATTTGTAGATTGTATATCTTAAAGGAGTATGGGAAGAAGTGAAGAGTAAAGAGACTTTAAGAGAGTTTAATTGAAATGCACAGGCAGCACTTATTCCTTTGGGGAAAAGTTCAATATTTGACTGTAACTGGATCTATTACAGTCTGACTGAAATTGGGGTGGTCAAGATGAATCAGTTGTGTCAGTGTGTCTTCCATTTGCTCATTCATCATTTGCATAATATTTGTTGAGGAAGGTATCACATTAGCATTTGTTAATAGAAATGCCTGTAAATAATATATATCAAGATATCTGAATATTGCCATGAGCACCAATATTCTCTCTGACTTCTCCCTGACTGACCACCAGCCAACCACTCTTGTTTCTCATTTTTTTCAACTAAAAACAGAAAATAGGCAGCTGCAGAACACCAAACTGCAACATATTTATTTATATTTATTACAGGAATTGCCTTTGGATTCTTGGGGACAATTTCAGTTTCTAAGAAATGAAATTATCCTACTCCTGTGGCAGTCATTTATGAATAAGCTAGACTCCCATAGCAACCATTTTGTGAGTATAACTAGGAGTATTCTGTATAGGTACTTAACCAAAAATAAGTTTACCAGAGCTGGACTGCATGGATACAGAAATCTTTACCTCTTTGTAGTATCCTAGAGATCACATTTTGGCAGCATCCGATCCAGTAGCCCAGCTAAAGATGCCTCTGTATTATTACACTTCCAAGCATCCTTTGAAACTTTACTATAAATACTGTATGCAGACCCAACCTACAATGGTCTGAGTTTCAAAATGGAACATATTTCTGCTACACTACACCAGGCAGATTCTTGTAATTTGTAGTGACACTGTTATGGCTTATTTTGCTTTAACTTGGCGCCTGTGATTTTGCTCATATGGCTAGAAATTTGCAAATGTCACAGTATACCATCTTCCAGCCTTACCAGTTATTCCTCTGTGTTAAGCCTGGGTTCCCCAACCAGGGTTAGGTAGACAAGCTAAACAGAATGTGCAGCGTTAGTCAGATAGGCACACAGATAAATGAGTGAGCTAAGCTTGTATGTTTATTAACATACAGTAAAAATAACAGATACGCTTGTGCTATCAAGAATATGTTTTATTCCAGTATAAGTTTATAGCATAGTCAAAAACAGTCCTATATTCATTTACCATGTAGTCAGTCCATTCAGGGATATTCAGTTAGCAAAGTCCATGTAGAATATCCTAGTGTCAGTTCACATAAATCAGTCCGTTGTTGTCTCTCCCGTTCGAGCAATGCAGTCTTGCTTCCAAGCAGTAATCAGGGATCATCAAAGCCAGAGAGAGAGAGAGCAAGCTGTAGCCTTGCTACTTTTATATGGTTTTCATAACCACACCCACAATTTCCATTTTACATTTAAAGCTGCATACACTAACTATGATTCATAGTTAGTATTTCACCTAAAACAGTTAGGGTGAACAATGTTATCCCTAACATTCTCCCCATTTAGGTTACAATAATAACTATGAATCATTTACATTTTTAAATTATATTTTTCGCAACTTTCTTTAAACTTAGTTGCTCCTTGAGCTTTTGTAAATTGGTCTGCTATGTTTTCCTCTGACATGCAGTATTCCAATCTTATCAATTCATTCTTCACTGCTTCTCTTACATTCAAATATCTTAGGTCAGTATGTTTTGATCTAGTTTTTACAGCAATACTAGTAGCTAACTTTATAGCTGATTGGTTATCTTCATTTACCATAATGGGATCTTTTATAGTTATTCCCATGTCCAACAACAACTGTTTGTAGAAAATCAAATCAGTGCATAATAATGATAGACATGAAAATTCAGCCTCCATTGTAGATAAGCTAATATGCTGTTGTCTGATTGACCTCCATCCTATCAGTGTTTTACCAAATAATATAGCCATCCCAGATGTTGATTTTCTAGTGTTTATATCAGTTGCAAAACTTGCATCTGCATAAGCACTAATACTCAAATCACCCTTTGGCTCTATATATAATGCATGGTTTATAGTTCCCTTCAGATATCTCAATATTCGTTTTAAAGATTTCCAATGATATTCTTTTGGATCTGAATTAAAACGTGCCAGCTGATTTACACTATAAGCTATATCTGGCCTTGACCAATTGCTTATATATGATAAGCTACCAATCAAAGATTGATATATGGATTTATCAAAGTTTGGACTTTGATCATTAATTTGGCAAACGTCTTGACTCATTGGAGTCTTTGCCGGTTTACAAAGTTCCATCTTATAATTTTTAAGTAATTGGCAAATTTTATCTTCTTGAGATATTTTAAAACCATGATTTGTTTTATTTATTGTCAATCCTAGATATCTTTTAATTTCACCCAAATGCTTTATTTTTATCTTCTTGGCTAATAATGATATTATCTCATTAGCCTCATTATTAGTTTTAGTTATTAAAGCAATATCATCAGTGAATAACAATAATAATGACACCGTTCCATTATTTTCTCTTTTAAATACACACGGATCTGCTAAACCAGATTTAAAACCTATATTGTTTAACTCTTTCACAATATATTGGTTCCACTCAAACCCAGATTGTTTTAATCCATAAAGACTCTTTTTGAGTTTCCAACAATCATTGCTATTTACATTATTTTCTTTTATGCCAATTGGTTTCCTTAAATATATAGTGTGCTGCAATGGTGCATGTAGATAAGCAGTTTCTACATCTAAATGATTAATAATATAGTTTTTCTTAGCTGCCCACACTAATGCTGCTCTTAGAGATGTAGCCTTAAGGCTTGGCGCAAAAACTTCATCGTAATCAGATGCAGTTTGATTAAATCCTTGAGCTACTAACCTAGCTTTATGGGTAACAGTCCCATCATTTCCAGTTTTTACTTTAAATATCCATTTGCACCCAATGGATTTTTCTCCTGGAGGTAATTTGGCATCTTCATACACTTTCATTACCTTTAATGAATTTAGTTCTTTTTCCATTGCCTTTTGCCAATTCTCCTGATCCTTAGCAGGATACATCCTAAGTTCATCTACACTAGTTGGAACTTTTGTTACTTGGCAAACTATACTTGCTTGATACCTATCAGGTGGTCTAGTTACACGTGTAGTACGTCTAGGTATTATAGGACTTGCAGGTGGACTTTCCTCTACTAATTGTTCCTGATCATGTAACTCTTCCTGATCAACTATTTCTTCTTGTTCCTGTCCTATTTGCTCTTCATGGATTTCTTCTTTAATTGGACTCTTCTTATAGCAAATCTCATCTTTATGACTTTTGTAGGGTTCAATAAATATTTCATTGTTTGAATCTTGCTCTAATCTATTCCATCCTACATGTTCTAGGAATTTTGCACTAGCACTGGTGTAAACTCTAGATGTTCCTGGTTCCCAGAATTTATAAGATCGATGATTAGAGGTGTAACCTACAAAAATCAATCTTTTTGCTCTATGCTGTCCTTTGTATCTAAGTTGTTTAGGGATATGCACCCATGCTGGTGCTCCAAATGTGTGCATGTAACTTAAATCAGGTTTTGTACCATGCCACAGTGTGAATGGTAATTCACCTGTTGTTGAATTAACAACATTATTTAATATATGATTACCACACATTATTGCTTCTCCCCATAAATTGTCAGGTAATCCTGAATCAGACATCATAGTTTGTGCCATTGATTGTAATGTTTGGCCTCTTCTCTCTATAAAGGCATTATGTTGTGGCCTATATGGTGCAGACATTTTATGTTGAATCCCCAATTGTTTTATTCTGTTTTTAAATTTATTATTTGTGAATTCTGTGCCATTATCAGTGATGAGAGTCACTAATTTTCTTTTGTTTTTTCTTTCAGCAAATTTTAGCCAATTAAATATATTTTGATATGTTTCAGTTTTGCTCTTCATTAAATAGCAAAACCCATATCTAGAATAGTGATCCATTATACTAAGTATATAACGAGCTCCTCCTACACTTGGTTTTTTGGACCTATTAAATCAGCAAATACTACTTCTAAAGGCTCTTTAGTAGTAAATCCATCAACTCTATTAGCTGGTATGACCCTGCTCTTATTTTGATTACAGGCATTACATTGCAAATACTTACCACAAGGTTTCAAACTTATTCCCTTAGACAATTCAACAGTTTTCTTAAGCATTTTAAAATTTAAATGCCCTAAATTTACTAAATGTATTGTTCAATTTGAATCAGAATCTTGCTCAGGATGTAACATAGCAATTGGCCTGATTTCTTTTTTTTTGTTTTGTTAAGTTTTATTGATTTTTAAGGACAAACAAAACATAAAGACATCAACTTTCTGCCATAAGTGTACAAACAGTGTGTCGGTTGGTTTACAAATTTTTTGTGCATTGATTTCAACTGTCTCAATTACAGTTACATTACATAATAACTCATATTATCAGAAATTGAATATCCTAGTATTATTATTAATCAATCATTTGACTATAATTTTGTTCATTCATACTTTGCGAGATAGCTATACTTTACTAAGTTTATTTTATAACAAATCATATAGTCCTTCCAAATCTATCCTAAAAATATTTTATATATGTAATAATAATAATAATAATAAAAAAGCAATACATCTTTATATATTCATTATTTTCTATAATTCTACATATTCTATTACTATATTTTGTTATCTAGCCATTGATAGAAAAGCCCAAATTTTGTAAAATTGTTTATCATCTTGTTCTCTAATTTCAAATGTCAATCTACTCATTTCAGCACATCCCAGTATTTTCTTGATAATTTCCTCCTGCAATGGTATTTTCGCATTTTTCCAATTTTTAGCAAATAAATCCTGCTGTTAAGACATTTACAATCAAATATTTTAAATCTTTGCTGTATGTATCAGGTAGAATTCCCAATAAAAATATATCTGGTTTTAAATCTATATGCTTTTTAGTCATTTTTTCCAACCACGTGTGGATTTTAGTCCAATATTTTTTTGCATCCGCACAAGTCCACCACATATTGTAATATGAGCCAGGTATTTGATGACATTTCCAACATCTTTCGGATTTATTCTTGAACATTCTTGCTATTCTTGTCGGGGGAAAATGCCACCTGTAAAACATCTTATACAAATTTTCTTTAAATGCTGCTGACATTATCATTTTATAATTTTGAAACCACAATTTTTGCCATTTCTCTAGATCAATCCCATATCCAAAATTCTTCTCCCAAGCAATCATAGTTTCTTTAACTTGTTCTTCTTCTACTTTAATTTCTAATAAATATCCATACAATTTTTTAATCACCTTTTCATCAGTACCTGTCAAAATCTTATCTAACCTTCTGTTTTTAAATCTTTTTCATACCTTGAATGTATTTGCGCATAAGAAAACCAATTCATCTTTATACCTTGTTCCTCTAGTTTTTGCATCGATTGAAGTTCACCCTTTTCATTCAAAATTTCCCTATATCTAACTGTTTGTTCCTTCTTATATGTTATAGAATAAGAAAATACTTCAATAGTCGATAACCAGACTGGAATTTTCAAATAACATTGTCTTCTCCCAATTTAACCACAGAGACTCCCGTATATGATGTCTTCTAAAATAACCCTGTATTTTAGTTTCCTTATACCATAAAAAGGCATGCCACCCCAACAACAGATCATGTCCTTCTAATGTCAACAATCTAGTATTTCTTAATGTTATCCATTCCTTAACCCATGTCAAGTTTGTAGCTTGGTAGTATAACTCCCAATTAGGCAGACCAAATCCTCCTCTAATTCTAGCATCTTGAAAGAGTTTTAACTTTATTCTCGCTTTCTTGCCTTGCCATATATATTTCAACACAATTTTGTTTAAATCTTCAAAGTAGTCCTTTCTAAGCCTAATTGGTATTGTTTGAAACAAATATAGAATTCTGGGTAAAATATTCATTTTGATTGTTGACATTCTCCCTATTAGTGACAATTGTAGGTTTTCCCATTTCGTCAAGTCTAGTGCTACCTGCTGTTTAAGTTTAATGTAATTGTTCTCTTTTAATGTACTACATCTTGCTGTCAAAGGTATCCCCAAGTACTTAACCTTATTTGTGACTTGAATTTTCAATACATCTGCCAATTTTTCCTTTTGTCCTAGTAACATATTCTTTGTCAAAATCTTTGTCTTTTCTTTGTTTATTTTCAGGACAGCCACCTTGCCATATGCCTCTATCTTTTCCAATAGTTTTGGTGCTTTTTCTAGAGGGTCTTCTAAAATAAAAGCTAAGTCATCTGCAAAAGCTTGCAATTTAAATTCTTCCTTTTTAATTTTTATTCCTTTTATACTCTTTTCGTCTCTAATGTTTCTATTTAACACTTCCAGAGTTAATATGAATAGCAAAAGTGATAGTGGGCAACCTTGTCTTGTACCTTTTCTAATATTGATAGTCTGCAAATTCTCCCTCTATCATTACCTTTGCCGTTTGCTTATAATATATGGCTTCTATTGCTTGAATAAATTTTCTGGCAAAGCCCATCCGTTCCAATAATAATAACATGAATCTCCAGTTCACATTATCAAATGCCTTTTGTGCATCTAAAAATATCAAAGCCATTTGTTTTTCGGGGTGAGCCTCAAAATATTCCAAAGTGTCCAATATTACTCTCATATTACTCCAACATTACTCTCATTAATTTGTCTCTTTGGCAGAAATCCATTTTGGTCAGAATGAATAAAAGTATTTAAATATTTTTTGAGTCTCTCTGCCAATATTGAAGCGAAGATTTTATAATCTGCATTTAATAAAGAAATGGGTCTATAATTCTGAACTTGTGATGGATCAGTCTCTTCTTTTGGAATAAGTGTAATGTAGGCTTCTGACCATGTTTTAGGTATCTTCTTCTTTAGCACAATTTCATTCATGACTTCTAGCAATGGGAGGTTCAGCGATTCTTATGTTTTATAGAATTCTGCCAGAAGTTCATCTGGACCTGGTGCCTTCCCATTATTTTGTTTCTTAAGTGCTTCGGTTAACTCCATCATGGTTATATTGCTTTCTAACATTTTTTCAGTCTCTTTAGGTATCTTAGGTAGATTAGCATTCTGTAAATACTGTTTAATTCTTTCCTCATCAATATTCTCTTGCTCATATAATTTCCCATAAAAGTCTCAAATGATTTCCTTCTTCTCTTTATTTCTCTTTCTCTTTATTAAACTTGACCTTGATCATCTATTAACTGTGGTATTTTCCTTGATTCTTTTTCCTTTCTCAATTTGTATGCTAACCATCTACCTGGTTTGTTTGCATCCTCAAAATAATTCTGTTTTTCTGTGCTAATTCTTCTATTAAACTCATTTTATGTTTAATTGTATCCAGTTTTAGCTTAATGTCTTTTTTCTGCGGCGTTTTCTGTAGTTCTTTTTCAAGTCTTTTATACTCATCTTCTAAAGCTTCTATGGCTTGCCTTTTCCTAATGTTCCTTTTCCTTGTGTAGTCTATTATCAAGCCTCTAGCATATGCCTTCATTGTGTCCCATACGTTCTGGATTGAAGTATCTTCTTTTTTATTTTCTCGAAAGAAAAAAAACCAATTCTTTCTCCATCTGCTGTATAAAATCCTTCTCTTTTAGAATAATATTATTTAACATCCATCTCGAACTTCTTTTTTGTCCTTTCCATTTAATTGTCATTGGATTGTGGTCTGCCCAAGTACTTGTTTCGATATTTGTTTCCTGAATATTAGATATTAATTCTGTTGAAGTCCAAATCATATCTATTCTGGACCATGTTAAATGTCTATTTGAGTAAAAAGTGTATTGTTTGGTTTTAACATTACTTTCTCTCCATATATCTTTTAAATTTATTTCATCTATCATTTTAAAAAAGGATTTGGGGAGAGTCTTCCTATTTTGCTTTGTTGTTGTTGTTGTTGTTGTTACATAGTCCAGTTTATTGTCTACAATTCCATTGAAATCTCCCATCATAACTATATTGACATAGTCCAGTTCAATTATTTTCCTGTGTAATTTTTTATAAAATTCCTCTTGTTTATCATTCGGAGCGTAAATTGCAATCAAGAGTGTTTTCATATTATTGTCCATTATTTCCACCATTAATACTCTTCTGTCTTCATCAGTATAAATCAATTTTGCTGAAATGGTCTCTTTGATATATAAAACCACTCCTCTTTTCCTCTTTTCCATGTCACACTGCACCAACAGATGGAAAGAGGATGTAAAATGGAGAAAAACGCTTGCCATCCATTGGTTAACGCGATGCATCCATTCTGCACTCACTGCGTGCATGATTCATATGTTCTATCCATCCAGCATCCGTCTACTGAGATTTCATCCGCTCAAAAAGTTTTGAGCTGCACAAAACTTTTTGAGCGGATGAACTCTCCACAGCATCTGTTCTACATCCACGACACATAGGGGGAACAAATGTTCTACATCCGTTACACATCCGCTGTATCCGCTCGGCATCCGCTGCGCATCTACGCAACTTGCATCTGCTCCAGCGGAAAACATAAAGAGGGAGGAAGCGAAAGGTACGCGGAACATCTGCGCGTTAGTAGCACGGACATAGAAAGGATGTAAGCGGATGCAGCTCGCATATAAAGGATTAAAATGGACAAAACATTCATATAGGGGACGTATCTCGGATATTTAGGATGTCTGGAGGATGTCTAGAGGATGCAGAAGGACACCTAGCGGAAAACCTATATTTCCTAAAAAAAGGGGGAGGAAATCACCTGGATCTCACTTTCAGTCCAGCAGCCCTGGTGTGCAGACCTCTTCAGCCTTGCTCTTGCTCTTCCACAGCATCCAGTCATCTCCACCATGGATCGTCGCACACTCCTTTTGGTAGCCGCCATCATTCTACAACAGTGCGAAGCCCTCTACAGGCTCTTTCACCTGTTCTACGCAAGGAAAAGGAGGCGTCCAAGAAGTGTGTGGGTCTGAAGATGGATGGCGAGAAGAGCCGAGTACGGACTGTATGACAAGCTGAAGGTGGAGCTGAGGACCGAAGACCCTCGTGCATTCCAGCACTTCATGAGGATGCAACCAGCCATGTTTGATGAAGTTGTGGAGCAGCTGAGATCCAGGTTGACCAAGGCAAACACCAACTTCCAGCCCAGCCTGGACCCTGGGCTGAAGGTGGCACTGACTCTGCGCCACCTGGCCTCCGGGACCACGTACAGGAACATGCAGTATGCCTGGAGGGTGCCACACAACACCATCAGCATTGTGGTCAGAGAAGTGGTGCAGGCCATCATCGAAGAATACCTGGAGGAGCTCCTCCAGTGCCCCTCCACTGATGAAGGCTGGAAGAAAGTTGCAGAGCAGTGGTATCAGAAGTGGAACTTCCCCCACACCATTGGAGCCATAGATGGGAAGCACGTGGCCCGCAAAGTTCCAGCCAACTCAGGGTCCACTTATCACAACTACAAGGGCTTCTTCAGCATCATCCTCTTTGCCATGGTCGATACTGACTACAAGTTCATCGACATTGATACTTCAAGCAACGGGTCAGCTTCAGATGCCCAGGTATACAACGCCAGTGACCTCAAGGAGGGGCTGGAATGCAATCTCATCATGGGCTTCCCAGATCCAGACCCCCTGCCCAACGACACACAAGATGTGCCTTACTTCATCATGGGGGATGACACCTTCTCCCTCAGAACCTACCTCATGAAGCCCTACACTTCCAGATGCCTCACGGGTGAAGAGAGGATCTTCAACTACAGGCTGTCCAGGGCAAGGCGGGTGGTGGAGAACGACTTTGGCATCCTGGCCAACAGGTTCCAGGTACTTCTCACCACCATGCAGCATCGCCCAGAGACCGTGAGGAACATCGTGGAAGCTTGATGCATCCTGCACAATCTCATGCGCACCCGCTACCCAGTCTTGCAGAACAGGCTTGTGAACCTCCAACAAGGCAATGGGGACATGGAGCCTGGTGAATGGAGGCAAGGAGTAAACCTGATAGACACTCTGGATGTGCCAGGTCCTAACAGAGCTTCACGTGAAGGGAAGAAGCAGCGCAACCTCCTGAAACACTGGTGCAACTCCCCAGCTGGAGCAGTGGAGTGGCAAGACAGGATGGTAGATGCTTAATGGATGCTTCCTTGAGCCTGTCTTATCACACTGATGAGATTGTGCCATGTATGTTGAGTGGCCCTACAATGAACAGGGCATTTAATAAAGAGTTGTGTTTATGATGAAATGTGTTGATGAATGATTAAATTGTTATTGATAATAAAGGGCGATAGGTGTGGCACCTGGGAGGGTGGACCATACAGTCCCACTATGCTTGCACTGGAGGCTTATCTATCCCACTGTTATACTTATCCACCCCACAGCTATGACTCATCCCACAGGTATCACTGCCCATTCCACTGCTATCCTTACCCATCCCACAGCTATTACCCATCCCACTGCTATCCTTATCCATCCCACAAGCATGCAAAGACTTAAACCATTTCTAAAAGTTTCCACCAAGACTTTATTTACTAAAAGAACTGAACCAAGTGTGTGAAGCAAAGATAACCTTTATTAACAACAAACTGTAAAAGCAAAATGACCCAAGTAAAGTGTCCCAAGCAAAGATAAAGTCAACAGGTAGCAACCCAGTCTCTGGCACTCTTCTCAGTCAGTCTGAGGCGTGCCCATGGTCTCAGGGGTGAAGGGTTCAGGTGCTGTGGAGGTGGCAGTGGCTGGAGTGCTGGTCTGAGACGCCATTGGGGTGCCTGGCCCCGAGAGGACAACAGGGGATGGTGTGTGGAGGAAGCTCTCAGAGAGCTGGCTCAGTCCCGTGATGTTGAGAGGCCCTTCCTCCATGACATGGGATGTCAGTCCCAAGACCGATGACAGATGTTCTGAGGCCGGGCTTGGCTGTGGGGTGGAGGAAGGAGGAGTGTAGTGGGGCTGTCTGGTCTGCAGGTGAGCAAGGTGAGGCGTTGGTGGCATCGGTGGTGTCAGTGGCATCTGTGGCGTCTGTGGTATCGGTGGCACCTGTGGCGTGCGATGTAGCTGTGCTTGGACTGGCAAGGGCTGCCTGTGCTGCTGGAACTCCTGGTAGCCGTAGCCTTGGTAGGTGAGGGGCTGTTGAAAGCCTTGGAAGGGCTGTGACATCACCTGGGGTGGAGGAACAGACTTGGACTGGGTCGGAGCAGGTTCAGCTGGGCCTGGAGGGTGGTTCAGAAGACCTGTGATCCTCTCCTTGATCACCTGGTACTGGGATTCCGGCATTTCCATGAGGGTCTGGTTCACGTAGATGAGGAAGGGCTTTCTGTTAGAGGATGGTATGTCGGACTGTACTAGCTGAGCGAGGAGATGTACGCTGTTTTGATGGTGTCCCTGATCTCCAGCAGGACAGTGTGGCTCTGCCCCTCCGGTCTGCCTCTCTGCCTGCTTTCTGTGGAGGTGGAGCTGGGGGTGGGGGTGGGTTGGTCTTTGGTGGCAGTGGCTTCTTCTTGCTCCAACTGCGTCAGGGGATCCTCCATGTGCTCCAGCACGGGGAGTGCAGCTGTCGGGGGGGTCTCCATCGTGGGGCACTCCAAAAATACCTGCCTGGACACAGGAGCTGACTCTTGGCCAGAAGAGGACTGGCTCTCTGTGGGCTACCTGAGAGAGAGGGTTGACAGAGGGGCTGCTCCTCGGTGGCGGATCTCAACCTCCAAGAAGCTGCACTTGGCCATCACGTAGGTCTCCCGGTCGGTGAGCTTGACCGTGGCCTGGCCAGACTTCTTCAGGTGCAGCTTCCCATACCAGGTGTGCATGTGCTTCCACCACCCCAGGAGGACATCTGAAGTGTAGCCCAGGCTCTCCGCCTTCTCTCTCCAAGCTGCCTGCTTCTGCTTGGTGTCTCGATAGAGCCTGTGTCCCTTCCTCCAGAGGTACTCGTTCTCCCTCAGCCATTCGAGCACCTCCTCCTCATGTTCCTCTGCAATGGAGTACTGTCTCCTCTCCCCCTTTCCTCGCGAATGCCTCTTCCTCCCTCTGGCAGGGCCTTCTGGACCCTCATCAGCAGGGCTTTGAGGTTCTAGGGGTTGGTTTACCACACCACCACCACCATCAGCAGCAGCATCAGGACCAGCAGCACCAGGAGGACCAGAAGCAGCACCAGCAGAGTAAGCACCAGCAGAAGCACCAGCACCAGAAGCAGCACCAGCAGAGTCAGCACCAGCACCAGGAGCAGCACCCGCAGAAGCACCAGCACCAGCAGAGTCAGCACCAGCAGCAGAAGCCCCAGCAGAAGCAGAGTCAGCACCAGGGGGTGGGATGGTGGTCCTGTCCTTCTTGCCAGGGCTGGCAGGAGTAGGCACAGGCTTCCTCTTCTTCCCCATTGTTTGGCTGAAGATGTATCTGGCAGCAGGTCTTTCCTCTGAATGGTGACCTGCTTGTGAGCTGCTTCCCTTTATATCCGCGGGGCTGACGCAATGCATCCTCCCTGCATGTGCAGTGAACGCTTTGCATCCGCTAGGCATCTGCTAGGCATCCGCTAGGTGTCCGTGATGCATCCGCGTCATCCGCTAGGCATCCACTACGCATCTGCTCCTTCCGCTGCATGTCCGCTTCGCTGTTATCCCACGGAAGCCCTGCGGATGTGTCATCCACTTCCATCTGCTAGGCTTCCGTTGAGCATCCGCTTAACATCCTCACTATGTCCTCCCCATGTCCGTTCCTTTCCGTTGTTGTCCACTCTGTTTATGCAAATTTGGGGCACTTTTGAGAGCAGATAACAACGGATGGAAAATTTGCTCGTCCACTGTGTCCTTTTTACATATGTTTTGCATCCGTCGGCCGATGTGACCTAGCCTTTACATTGAGTCAAAGAAGTAAATATTTTCCCTAATTTTGGTTGTATCAACAATTGTTCATATTGTTTTTTAATATGTACTTCTTGTAGACAAATTATATCAAATTTTAGTTTCTCTAATCTGTGAAAAATTTTCCTTCTTTTAACAGCTGAATTAAGTCCATTTATATTCATTGTAATCAGTTTTTTCTCTTCCATAATTATGCTTTATAATTAGGTTTGGCAGCTCTCATAGATCTTGGTTCACGTTGTTCTTTAGTCTCCATCGATCCACCTACTGAGCCTTCTTCTTTTTCAGTCTCCATTTGGTCATCTTGAAATTCATTTAGTGAAATCTCTTTCTCTACCTCCTCTCTCCTTCCAAAAAATTCTGCATAAAATAATTCAGCTTTCTCGATTGAGTCAATTCTATATCTCTGTTCTTGCCATGTAAACATTAACCCTTCTGGGATAAGCCATCTATAATCCACCTCTTTTTTCAATAGCATTTTAGTCAAAAATTGATGTTGTCTTCTCATCTCTCTCACTCTTCTGGGCATTTGCTTTAAAACCACAATCTCCTTGCCTTTGTATTTCAATGTTTTCTCTCTTACCATTTGTAATATTTGTGTTTTAATGGCTTTTTTTGTAAATCTGATATGAACTTCTCTTGGTAGGTTATTTCTCATTGCATATCTTGTAAAAACTCGGTATACCTCATCTACTCCATCCATCATCTTCTCTTCTGTTATTTCCAAAGCTTCAGCCAATATTTCTATCGTTATCTCAGCTAGATTTTGTCCTTTTTCTTCCTCTATGTTTTGAAATCTGAGATGGAATTCTGATCTGTCCATCTCCCATTTCAGTATCCCACTTTTATCTTGTTCAACCACTGTTAATCTGATATCGATATCTCCAATCATCTTGTCTCTTTGTTTATCTTCTTCAATTTTTTGGAATCTCTCATCATACTTCACCATCATTTGTTGAATATTCTCCACCTTTTCGTCAGTTTTCTCTGTTCTTTGCTCAATGTTTTCTATTCTCTTTTCAATGGTATCTGATTTTATTTTAAGGTCTTGGATTCCTTGCATAATCATCTGTAGAGTCACTCTTTCTTGATCTTTATCTTGCTTTAACATTGTATGAATTGAACGTTGTCCTTCAGATGGTGGGGAGGCAGAAGAAGTTGAGGAGCCAGAAGCTATAAACTTCCTACTCATTTTAAACAATTCGGGATCTTCAGGTTCTTCTAAACCCTAATCCAATTATGAAATAGCCAATTATAATCCAAAATGAAAAATAAGAATGGTAGAGAGAAAAACCCAATAATAATAAAAAGAAAAGGAGAAAAAAAAATCTTCAGGTTTTTCTTAACTTTAATCCAATCAGTAATTAGGTAGAAAGGAAGGAGAAGAATAAAAAAAAAGTTTAAAAAAAGCAAAAAGTAAAAAAGAATTTTAAAAAAAGCAATTCTTCAGGTTCTTCAACACCTTAATCCAATTGAGAATTTTCAAATAAAAAAAAACATATCGAAAAACAAAAAATCCCAAAGAAGAAAGGAAAAGAAAAAAGAAAATTTTGAGGCTTTCCCTTTAAAATACAAAGCAAAGATGAAAATATTAGAAAAATAAAGCTTTTAAAAAGAAAAAATGAACAGTACAGCTGGTAAGAGGGAGGGGTGACCGAACTTAAGAAAATAAAAAAAGACACACTGCACTTTATTTAATTATCCAAGGCTCTTGCCATAGCTCTCTCCAAACTTCAAAGCCAAGTTTCAATTGTTGAGAGAAATCCAGAAGAACACCTGCAGTAACACTCTTCCGTGCTCTTCCCTCTATCTTATCATGTAGCAATGTCCTTGAAAAAGAATTTCAGAGCTTTCTTTCTCAGCTTTTTCAGCTTTGTCTAAGATACTTTCAAGCCTCTAGTTGGCAGTGTTACAAAGTTTCTTTACTCTCACTCTCCCCCTCCTTTCCCAGACAAAACATAATAAGTTAAAAAAAAAAAAGTATAACTTAAGGGAGCCTCTAACCTAAAATATTACAAAGTCAAAAGAGAAGTGAAAAAATAGATATAAATAGAGAAAAAACCAGTCCAGTTAGCAAATGCAGAATCACAAAAGAAGTCCAGCCATGAGAAAAAAAAACATAAAGCAAAGCCTTACTTTGTTTAAAACAAAGCCTCACTTCTGTTTAAAAACCTCCGCTTATTCAGTTGTGTCAAAACTTTTATGGATTCTTTTTCCCCTTAGGGTGTCCTTGAAAGTCCTTTTAAGTCTTAGAATAATAAAAGAACAATTCTCACCAAACTGACACACTTTCACTTTCAACCTCTTCCATTCAGAGCTGTCCCAACTTCAGCAGCTTTGGTAGCTGTCTCTCTGCCGCTGGCAAAAGGGCTTCTCCTGGATCAACCAGGGACTTTGCGATATCCCTGGGATCTTCAGGATGCGCCCTTCACTATCACTGTCTCTTCGGGATGGTTTAGGTCTGTTTGGACCATCCAGGGGCAAAGATCTCAGACCTCCAAGATTGCATGCAGTATCGTCACGACGCCAGTTCGTCCTCCCTGGCCTGATTTCTTATTTGCTCCTTGACTTACAGATGTAATGGAACCTGCATAGTCATTTTGGATGATTGTAAATCGAGTCACTCACATGATTGATCTGGTTTTACGACCTTTATTAAGTAAATGCTGCCATTGTTAACCAATTTTTTACAATAAACTGATGTTTTACTGCTGCAAATCTGAAGTAAATGCCAGTTTTCAGCAAAGCTATCTTAAAGCATAGTCACATGATCTGGGGATGTTACAACGAGTACCCAACATGCAGTCACATGACTGTGGCAGGTAAGGGAGATGGTGGCCATGGAACTTCAGAATTGGGTTGTAAGTACCCCCTGGGAGGGACATCGTAACTTTAAACAGTCATTAAGCAAAAGCTCATAACTGGAGGACGACCTGTAATATTTTTTGCACAGTACTTTATTGTGTCAATTCCTTTCTAGCTGTTTCTTCGGTATATAGATAGACCACTATTTGCATGGAATGGCTGTTTTTGCAAATCTTATGAGTATGGCTATTGATAACACATACACATGTGTGTATGTGTGTGTACAACTTCAATTAATTAAGCAAAACAATTATTTTCCATACATGTAATAAATGAAATTTTGAGTCTCCTTTGCAGGAAAATGTGGTGTTTTTTAAGCAAATTAATGTGAAAGAAGAGAGCACTGATCAGCCTTTTGTATAAAACAGTCGCTCCAGATCCAAGCTAAGTTTTCAAAATCCAGTCAGAGCGTGCTCTATAAACGACAACTGAAAGTCTTGACTAAAACTTGTTCAATATTTTGCCACCCAGGTAGCTGTATTCAGAACTAACTATAGATTATTATATAAATTTAAACTACCATAGGGTCTTTTCTCTTATATTACTTAGAGACAGGCACTTCATAATGTGACACCATAAAATTATTGTTCCTTTGAAACATGGTTGAGGACAAGATTGAAAAGTATAAATAGAGCTTAAAAGAAAGATAAGCTCCTTAAATCTTAAAAGGAAAACTAGAAAACCTAATGTTATTTCTCAGGAATCATATTTCAAAGAAGAACACTTTATGGAATAAAGATCCCATTATGTTGACTCATGACAGTTTTATTCTCATACCCACAAATCATTTCATTGTTATGTTCTTAAACTGTAGGAACTGCTGCCACCTATAGGATTTGAACAATACTGGCTATCATTTTACTCAGCAGTTCCCTCTATTGGAGACACAAGTATGCTGAATGTGCAGGCACTTTTCTTAACAGCAGGTGTCCCCACATTTGCTGCCAATTTTCGTCAAATACATTAGTTTAAAAGCTTTTCCATGTCTTGTAAAACAAGTTTCAACTTCAACTTCAAAGATAAATAGGAAGGTTGGTCTAGGAAAAAAACATAACAGGCCTTGAACTCTGTTAATCCAGTTCAATAAATGCAATGTTGCAGAACAGTGAAGATTTCCCCATTTGCTAGTAATGTTTCATCTCTTAACTTTGCTATGTGGAAAATTTTATGGCTAGAAATTATTTTCTTCCAAGAAGACCTAACTGAAAGGAAAACACAAAACTATTAAGCTAAAAAGTAATATAAAGTACTGTAATAGTTTTGATTTTATTTAAACTCAATGAAATATTGCATGCTTTCATTTTAAATACTTTCAAATAAGAGCAGATCTGACTGAAATTCTTAGCACAAGCACTTAAAAGTAAAATTCCTGACATCTTTGAATAAAAAAAGATAATATCTATGGTATGTTTATTGTTAACTAGAAACCCATGATATTTTTTTTGCATGAAACAGAAAAAAATAACTTATGATTTATAGCAGTGGTGGCTAACCTTTTTGGGCTCCAGTGTCAAAAATTGTGTCCGTGCTGGCGCTCACATGCTTGCGTGCTAGCACCCAGAAGGCACGACCGCTGCACATGTGTGCACAATTCCCCCTGCCGCTCCCCCTGCCACTCCCCTCACCACCCCCTTACTTGCACTGCACCTCACAGCTGATTTTCAGCTGATTTGAGGCCTTCCAGAGGCTTGAAAAAAGCCTTTGCAGGCTTTGCAGGCCAAATAATAGGCCCATTTCATCATTCTGGTATTACAGGAAGTGACAATATGGGCCTATTTGATCTGCAAATCCTGCAGAGGCTTTTTTCAAGCCTCTGGGAGGGCAAAAAAGGCCTCAAACAGCCAAAAATCAGCTGTGACACATGCACATACGCAGTGAGGTAAGTTTGCCTGTGGCTCACATGTAGGCACAAATGGCTCTGTGTGCCACCTGTGGCACACATGCCATAGGTTCGCCATCACGGATTTATAGTTTTAATTATTAGATATATTATAAAAAGAAAACTGTTACAACCAGAGTAAGAGGTTAATTTTCTGTTTATCCTCCAAAAAGACTTTAATAACAATTCTATCTATCTATCTATCTATCTATCTATCTATCTATCTATCTATCT
>BLBF01000018.1:47692977-47704129 GCA_015471245.1 Laticauda colubrina | reverse complement strand
TCTATCTATCTATCTATCTATCTATCTATCTATCTATCTATCTATCTATCCATCCATCCATCCATCCATCTTACACACACGCAAGCACACACACAAACACACGTTTTGTGCACAATTGTGCATATAGGTAATCCTCGACTTACAATTGAGCCTAAAATTTCTGTTGCTAAGCAAGACATTATTAAATGAGTTTCATTCCATTTCATGACTTTTATTGCCACACTTGTTGATTGAATCACTGCAGTTAGTAATACAATTACAAAGTGAATCTGGCTTCCCCATTGACTTTGCCTGTCAGAAGGTTACAAAAGGTAATCACATGACTCATGAACACTGCAATCTTCATCAATACATCTAGCTGCCAAGTGTCCAAATTTTGATCACATGACCATAGGTATGCTGCAAGGTCATAAGTATGAAAAACAGTCATAAGTCACTTTTTTCAGTGCAGTTGTAACTTCGAACAGTCATTAAATATATGGTTGTAAGTGGAGCATTATGTGTGTGTGTGTGTGTGTAAATAAATTCCCTATAACTTACTTGTAATTTAGACTTTTATGAAATTAAAATAAAATGATTGGCTATGTTAATTTGTCTATTTCAGATAACAAAAAATAAAAATTGCAAATATGCTTTATCTTTCTTTTCTGGGGTCACAGAAAATGTTCATGTGAATTATTCTATTTTTCCCTCAAGGATCACACGGAAGGAAGTATGCAATGGGGTATCCTAAGAGTCTGTCTTAGGCCCAATATTCAATATTTTTGTCAATTATTTAGATCAGGGTGTCAAACTTGATTTCATTGAGGGCCATATCAGGGTTGTGTTTGACCTTAGGGGCTGGAGTGGGAATGGCCAGGGTGGCCAGCTCCACATCACTCAGGTCAGAGGAGCTTATGGAGGCCCCAAGCTCTCTGCCAACAAAAACAGGCTCTTGAGTGCCACCCATGGCCCTAGCAAGCTCCATTTTCAGCTGTGATGGCCTCCTGCAATCTTCTGCCAGCAAAAACGGACCTCGGAAGGGTCTCCTGAGCTCCATTTTTGCTGGGAGAGGCACTGCAGGCCAGTCCTTTACTGTTTCCAGGGCGTCCCCACAGGCCAGATCTAAGCACCCTGCAGGCCGAATCTAGCCCCCAGTCCTTGAGTTTTATACCCCTGATTTAGATGAAGGGATAGAAGAGAAACTCATCAAATTTGCAAATGACACCAAGCTGGAATACCCAACAATCCAGAGGTCAAGATACAGAAAGATCTGGACAGACTTGAACACTGGGCCCAATCTAACAAAATGAAATTCAATGGTGAGAAAAATAAGGTTGTATGTTAGGCAAGTAAAACTAAATATAAGTAGTCCTTGTTTTATGATCACAACTGACCCCAAAATTTCTGTTATTAAGTTAGACATTTGTAAAGTGAATTTTGCCCCATTTTATGACTTTTCTTGCCACAGTTGTTAAGTGAATCACTGCACTTGATAAGTTAGTAACCTGGTTGTTAAGTGAGTCTGGCTTCCCATTAATGTTGCTTGTCAGAAGGCTACAAAAGGTAATCGCATGACCCCAGGACACTGCAATGGTCACAAATATGAACCGGTTGCCAAGCATCTGAATTTTGATCACATGATCATAAGGATGTCACAAAGGTTGTAATTATGAAAAACGGTCATAAGTCACACTTTTCAGTGCCATTTAACTTTGAGCAGTCATTTGACGAACTGTTGTAAATCGAAGACTCCCTGTACAAGTAGGTACAGGGTACAGAATAGGTGGGACCTCGCTCAATAGTAGTAACTGTGAGAGAGATTTTGGAGTCTTAGTCGACAATTACTTAAATATGAGCCAGCAGTGTGCTGCAGCTGAAAAAAGTCCAATACAGTCCTAGACTGCATTAATATATGGATAGAATCAAGATCACATTATTGTACCACTTTATAATGCCTTAATAAGGCCACACTTAGAATATTGAATCCAATTTTTGTTGCCATGATGTACAAAAGACATTGAATCTCTAGAAAGAGTGCAGAAAAGAACAGTGAAAGTGATTAGGAGCCTGAAGCCTAAAAAATATGAACGGTTGCAGGAATTTGATTATGTCTAGTATAATGAAAAGAAAGACTAGGGGTGACATGATTGCAATGTTCCAATATCTCAGAGGTTTCCGCAAAGAAAAGGAGTCAACCTATTCTCCAAAGCACCTGAAAACAGATCAAGGAGCATTGGATGGAAACTAATCAAGGAGACAACCAAACTAGAACTAAGGAGAAATTTTCTGATAGTTAGAACAATTAATCAGTGGAACAACTTCCCTCCAGAACTTGTGGGTCCTCTAACATTGGACATTTTAAAGAAAATATTGGACAACCATTTATCTGAAATGGTATAGGGTTTTCTCCACCCTCTGCTATTCTGTATTCTGTTAATCTTTCTTAGTGAAGGAAATAAAGAAGCAAAAGAGATAACTTTGATAAGCTCTTCAGTGGCATACTGAGAAATTCTCTGACTTCATAGCTTCTATCCCTACTGCATTTTATTATGATACTACTGATTGAATTTACCTGCATACTGCCTTTTTTCTCCAAAAGAGAACCTCTTTATTGAAGTAAATATTGCAAAGAAAGATGCTAAAACAAAGTGCAGATTTCCAGGGCTTTAATATATTGGTTAGCCAAAGTAAAGTACTTTTCTAACCTTAAAGAATTTCATAACAGAAGCCCATTTAGCTAAGTAGCACTTCTACTATCAAACTAAATAAAATTATGCGATGAAGTAGAAGATTTGAATTCAGTAGTCGCATACATCAGATTCCATGTTTCAATTCTCTAAAGTAATTACAGCAAAGCAGCATATTCAGAACAAAATATAGAAACAAAGAGCAAATAAAGCAGTACTAAATCTCTAGTTAGACAAGTCAGATAAACATCTTTACTGTTATTTTGATATTTTTAAAAAGCTCTTCATTTTTACAAACAAATAGACAAAGATCCAATACCTTATTTTTTTTAAATCATAAGAACAACTCTATTACAGCAGAATTGTTTCCTTCTCAATCACAAAGGCTCAGAGCAATTTAATAGGGCTAGATCTAGAAGCAATCTTCATTAGAATGGGTATCATTAGTGTCATTGGGATATTAGTCATGATTTCAATGATCAACTTTAATTATAATCACTCTCCTTTCCTCTTATCCACGAATATTTGTGAATCAAGGCAAATACCAGTGACTATAAAAGAAATAATTTGGCAGTTTGATTTGGATCCCTCACATCCAAGCTCAAAACATCTCTGGCAGTCAGGGCAAAGCTTCCTCTTTTATGAAGCAGTTACAAGTATACTGATATTTTCCAAGATAAACATGAAGAACAAGGAGAGAGTGGATCCATTCCTGAAAGTTTAATGGATTGCAGTTCCCTAGCCCATAACCCCTGGGTATTTCTGTCTCCCCTCCCCCCAATACTTCAAAAAATGCTTCTGAGAAAACATTGATACAGATAGTCTTCAACTTATAGCAATTCATTTAGTGACTGTTCAAAGTTCCAACAGCATTGAAAAAGGTGACTTATTACTATTTTTCACACTTATTACCGTAATGGCATCCCCATGATCATGTGATTTACCTTCAGATGCTTGACAACTGACTCACATTTATGACAGTTGCAGTTCCTGGGGCCATGTGATCCCCTTTTGCAACCTTCTGATAAGCAAAGTCAGTGAGAAACCACATTCACTTAAAAATCATGTTACTCATTTAAGAATTGCAGTGATTCACTTAACAAATGTGACAAGGAAAGTCGTAAAATGAGGCAAAACCCACTTAACAAAAGTCTCACTTAACAACATAAATTTTGGGCTCAATTGTGATAAAAAGTTGAGGACTACCTGCTGTTTCAAAACAACCTTTTTGCTTGCAAGAGTACTTGCACCTAATATTATTTAAGTTTATTCAGAAACACAAACATGGCCAATATATGATGGCTGGAGACAGGAATGAAATGAGTGACAGTCATATTAGTGGTCTTTCAAAAGGATTCTTGTACTTGAAAATAAGCCCAACAGAACTCCATACAGAGATGGAGCAGATGCTATTCAACTATGCAGTCACAAATTGAGCACATCAACTAGCAGATTTTCTGCCTCAGGGAAGATCATGCTTCTCTTTGCATACCCTCCCCAAAATACCCTCCCTTATTTGTAGTAATAAAACAGAGAGAGGTCCACAATGAACTTTATAGGGAAAACCCATTGAGAACTCCCAGGAAAGCCCAATGGGCCTTTTGTGTTATATCTGGAACTTGAGATGCTTTCAGGAATGTGCAGAAGAAGAACAGTTATCACATCCTTGGGAGCACTATTTCTCATCCTTGGTCATTTTAAGTCCTGTGGACTTCAATTCCCAGAATTCCCCAGCCAGCAAATTCTGGGAGTTGAAGTCCACAGTCTAAGTGCAGTTGCTACTGGTGATTAATGACTTTTATGAGCTTGGATTGGTTTAGAATAGAATAGAGTAGGATAACAGAATTGGAAAGGACCTTGGAGGTCTTCTAGTCCAAACCCCTGCTCAGGCAGGAAACCATATACCATTTCAGCCAATCTCTTCTTAAAAATTTCCAGTGTTGGAAAATTCACAACTTCTGGAAGCAAGTTGTTCCACTGGTTAATTATTCTTCAGGAAATTCCTCCTTAGTTCAAGGTTGCTTCTCTCCTTGATTAGTTCCCATCCGTTGCTTCTTGTCCTGCCCTCCGGTGCTTTGAAGAATAGCTTGACTCCCTCTTCTTTGTGGCAACCCCTGAGATATCGGAGCACTGCTATCACCCCAGTTCTTGTTTTCATTAAACTAGACATACCCAATTCCAGCAACCGTTATTTATATGTTTTAGCCTCCAGTACCCTAATCATCTTTGTTGCTCTTCTCTGCACTCTTTCTAGAGTCTCAACATTTTTCTTTACATTGTGTTGACCAAAACTGGATAGTATTCCAAGTGTGGCCTTACCAAGGCATTATAAAGTGGTATTAACACTTCAGGTTCTATCCCTCTGTGAATGTAGCCTCGAACTGTGTTGTCTTTTTTGGTAACTGTAGCACACTGCTGGCTCATATTTAAGTGATTGTCTACTAGGACTCCAAGATCCCTTTCACAGTTATTACTATTGAGCAAGGTACCATATATTCTGTAACTGCATTTTGTTTTTCTTGACTAAATGTAGAACCTTACTTTTTTCACCATTGAATTTCATTTTGTTAGATAGCGCCCAATGTTCAAGTCTGGTCAAGATCCTTCTGTATCTTAAGCCTATCTTCTGGATTGTTGGCTATTCCTGCTAGCTTGGTATCATCTGAAAATTTAATGAGTTCCCCATCTATCCCCTCATCCAAATCATTGATGAAGATGTTGAAGAGTACTGAGCCTAAAACAGGGTCTTGGGGTACCCCACTGCATACTTCCCTTCATGTGAATGCAGTTCCATTGAGGACTACTCGTTGAGTGTGGTTGGCCAGCCTGGTTGGTGATGTTGTCTAACCCACATTTTTCTATCTTATCAAATAGTAGACTGTAGTCTCCTTTATCAAATGCCTTGCTGAAATCCATGTAAATTATATCCACAGAATTCCTCTGGTCCACTAATTTTGTCATCTTGTCAAATGATGCAAAAATATTTGTCTGGCATGATCTGTTTTTGATCAACCTGTGTTGGCTTTTGGTTATGACTTTGTTTGCCTCTAGGTGCTCACTGATCCATTGTTTGATCATCTTTTCCAGAATCTTCCTAGATATTGAGGTCAGGCTGATATATCTGTAATTTCCTAAATTTATTTATTTTTCCTTTTTTGAAGATGGGAACTGCTCAGCTCTTTTCCAGTCCTCTGGTAGTTCCCTGGTGCACCAAAATCTTTGGAAAATATAGTACAATGGTTCTGAGATCAATCTGCCAGTTCCTTCAGAACCTTGGGGTGTAATCCATCTGGTCCTGGTGATTTAAACTTATCTAGTGAGAACAGGTACTCATTTTCTATTTTCTTGTCTATTTTAAGTTGTGTTTCTAATCTGTTTTTTATGGTGCTGTTTTTGATAAGTTGGACTTTTTTTCCTTTTGTGTAAAATTGGTGCAAAAAATGAGTTAAACAGTTCTGCTTTCTCTTTTTTGCTTGTCGCCTTCTTGCCACTTTCTCCCATTAGTGGACCAATTGCTTTCTTGACTTGTTTTTTACATGTTGAAAGAAGCTTTTTGTTGTTATTTTTGACTTATGTTGCAAGTCTTGGTTCATTTTGTGCCTTAGCTTTCCTTACTTCATCTTTGCAGATGAAAGTAGCTATTTGCAGATATTCTGTCTTCATTATGTACCCCTCTTTCTACTTTTTATATTTGTCCTTTTTATCTTTCAATTTATCAGAGAGTTCTTTTTGCAGCCATGCTGGTTTCTTTTGAGAGCTGTTATTTTTCTTCTTCACTGGTATTGTGCTAGATTGGGCCTTTATAATTTCAGTTTTCAAAATTTCCCAAACATACATTCCATACTGCAAAAACAAAACAAAACAATTAATTTCAAGTATTAATTTCAATTCCTGCAAGTTACTTGACAGGATTTTTAAAGTGGTTTGCCATTCCTTACTTCCTAGGACTTCCTAGGGCTGTGAGGGAAATACTGGCTAAAGTTCACCCATCTAGCTTCATGACTAAAGCATAATTAGAACTTGTGCTCTTTATATCTCACATACTTTGAGGCAAACATGAGATCTAACACATGACTGCCTACCTGAGTTGATCCAAAGATAACCATGATTGCCATAGAAGCCATTAATTCCTGATCCTCACCAGAATCAAACCTCATGAAAATTGAAGTCACCAGAAAAGCAAAGCTCTCCAGCACCAGAGCCAAGACCAATTTCTTTAACATTTCCCTATCCCTTAACACTCTTAATGTTGTTTTGTCTAATAGCACAAAGTTCAGTACTTAGTCCCCAAATGTAGTGAAATTTTCATTCCTTGAAAAACATATTGATAGCTGTTTCATTTTATTTACTAATATATACATTCAGAGGTGGCCCATATGAATCAAATTAAAAGGAAATGAAATTACCTTTTTTCCGAACTTAGAAAAAATATATACATCTAAGAAGCAATGCTTTTCTTAATGACAGAACAGGCAGGATTTGCAAATAGTTATAAGGTAGCTGGGTTTATTTCAATAAAGAACTGTTTTCAATAAAGAACTTACAAGGTGTTTTCATTCTTTTCTAGACTAGCTCTATACATATAAAGAGCAGAGCAATGGAAATCATCATTCTATTGGAATAAATGAAGAAGCTACCGCACACAGGATCTCCTTGTGTGCATTAGAATGTTTGAAGAGCTCTCCACTAAGGGCCATGTAAATATCTCTACAACTCTGGATGTATTTAATGAGTGCATATAAAGAACAACAAAGGGATGAAAATTCATTGCATGAGAGTATCAAGACAATACCTAGAAAATCACTTCAAAGCTTATATGATGCTGTATTTTTCAAAGTTGACTCCATAATATGATTTTTTATTTTCCTATTATATACTTTTGTACTCTCAAGGCCATTAAATAATCTTAGTGTTCATAATATTTAATTTCTGGCAAGATGATGTATGGTATCACTTGATTATGTATTATTCTGCAAGAACCAATTATTTATATTTTATGGGATCCATTTTACAGTGATTTAATATTTGAGAACAGTGAAAATATGTAGCAGCATCCAGTATTACTGCTTTGATAGTTTGCTTTGTTCTTCATTTAATTATGTTCTACAAAACATTTTCTAAACAAAACATATCTTTTCTCTGATCTGTCCTCATTTCAAAAATGTTAAGCAATATTAGACTTACATACTGAATTATTGCTTAACGACTGTTGCCAGCCATTGGAGTATATTTACCTTATTGTATCAGTTTGACCCAGCTTCCAGTGCTTAATGGTCCTTTAGGCTAAAAGTGAAAGCTGATCCATCAGACTTACATTAGCATAGAATAACAGTCACTGCCTGTTGATGTGTATGCAGTGTAACTAACACCTTCAGTACCAAGCTTATTGGTACATTATTTTCATTTTATCTCAAGTCATTTGTATGATTCTCTGTCCCAGTTAAAGGTAAAGCAAGATTAGTGCTTAAATGAATCTGCAAGAAAGGAGACAAATGCCCTTTGAACTTCAAGCACTTTTCTATCAAGGCTTTCTAACATAAAATATATTAGTATTTTTGCAAGGTCCACTTAGAAATGTCTTCAATGATTTTTTTTATCAAGAGATGTGAAGAGGAAAACCTGTATGTGAATTAAAAGAGCCTTATTTCATTATTATTATTCTTTAATAAATTTAATATATGGATTTCTCAATTCCTGTCTCCCTATTTAGATATTGACTGTGTACTTAATATACGAAATAGCTAGGATTTGTTTTGGAAATTGGGAGTTATCTTCCTGAATGCCATTTTTCCTTGTAGGCTAGATAGGTCAGACAATGGGTTGTTCTTGTCCTAACTGATTGGATTGAGTCTGTCAAAAGGCTGATTAGCCTAGTTCTGCCCACTGTGGGTGGCTCCTCCCAGCTTTCGGCTAAGATATTATGACAGACAGGACTGCCTCTGAAACACAAATAGAGACCCTCCTTTTGGCCCACTTCCCAGACCAGAATAATCAGGGTGGCCTGACCTATCCAGCTTACAAGGAGAAATGGCGTTCAGGTAAAACAATGCCCATTCTCTCTTGTAATGCTGCAATAGGTTAGGCATGGGACATACCAAAGCGGGACTGTATGTGGTTGTATGTGGACAACTGCAGGCTGTCCTGCCTTTCCTGGAAAGGGAAAACTTGACAAACTAGAGTGTCAATAGTACCTCCCAAATGAAACAGATGAGTGGAGGGAGTAAACTGGCTCTTTTTAACATTTATTGAGAAACTGAAATCCTGCAGCTCCAAAATAGCAGTCAGGTAGCCAAAACCTTAGTAAAAACTCTAGGGGCAGAGAATAACCCAAACAGAAGAGCCCCATATTGGAAATGGTTTCCCTCATAACAAAAATGTAACTAATTCCTATAGGAATGATAAATGGGAATATGTAAATAAGCTTCCGTCAAATCAATAGAAGTGAGGAAGTCCCCCTGCCTAATGCTCTTCAAGATAGTCTGGGGGGGAATGCATTTTAAAACGCCTGTAAACTATGAATTTGTTGACCCCTTTCAAATCAAGAATTGCCTTCCATCCCCACCCACCCATCCCCGAGGCTTTGGGGATGACAAAGAATCTGGAATAAAATTTTTTACCCTGTTGGTCTGTGGGGACCTTTTAGATGGCTCTGAGCTGCAGCAAATGCTGAATAGCTGATTCTATGAGCCCCTTTTCACCTTGTCCCTTGAAATAGGATAGGAGATAAAAGAAACTCGGAGGAGTGGAGTAGATCTCTAATGAAAGGCCCAATCTTACAGTATTTAAAACCCAGGCATCTGATGTAATTGCCCCCCATATGTCAGCAAACATAGCTAAATGTCCACCAATGGGGAAAGATAGAAATTTGTTCGTATTGGTGACGGTACGGGTGACTTCCTCCTCCTTGAAAGGGCCGCTTGCCCGAGTGTCTGCCCTTGTCTGATCAATCTGATGGTGGCTCCGGATGTTGATAAGTGGACTTGGCAGACCGATGGAAATTGGATGCAGATTCCACCTGGAAGGATGGGTGTCTGAAGTTTGGGGCAGGCTCTGCCCTCTTGTAAAGCGATGGAAGTACTTTCCTCTTATCCTTGGACTCAACAAGAATGGGTCTAATGCTTCTTCAAATAGCTTGTCACCTCATACAGAAATCGATACTAGGTTCCATTTTGTATTGCCATCAGCCTGTCAATTATGCAGCCAACACATGCGCCTGGTGCCACAGAAGAAACAATGGCTTTGGTGGCAAACCTGGCCCCATGTAGAGTGACATCCACTGTGAACTCTGCTGCAACTATCTTATTAAGATCTTTATGCATCTGGGATCCTGTCCTGAAGCTGCTTCAGCCATTTGAGGGATGTTTTGGTGAAGAACGATGCTGCTGTGGATGCCTTCACAGCCCAGGCAACAACCTGGTGAGAACTTTGCAAAGACTGCTCGATCCTTTCTTCCTCGGATGAGGAAGAATCCTTTCTAAGGATGTCTTCTGAAGGGGCCATAGAGGTAGAAGCCAAAGCTGTTACAGGTGCATCCACCATGGGCACTTGGAGACTCTTGGTTAGCTCTGGACCCACATTGAAGAATCTGTGGTGGGAGAAGGCGGAGCTACGTCTCGGTGGTACAGCTGCGATCTCGGGGCTCTGAGATCTCAGCTGATATTTTTGCCTCTGGTCGGTTCTAACGGACCTAAACCGTCCCGTAGAGACGGGGATCGTGAAGGGCACAGTCCCAGGATCCCAGAGACATCGCAAAATCTCTGGTTTGATCCGGGAGAAGCCCTTTTGCTGGAAGCAGAAAGGCAGCCTCTAAAGCTGCTGAAGTCGGGACAACTCCGGAAAGAAAGGGATTTAAATGAGCGTGTATCGGTTGGGTGAGAAATTCTTTTGCATTATAAATTGATTAAGACTTGAAAGGACATCCTGAACAAAGAAGAAATCTGTGACTTTATTTTTCTTTTGACTGAACCTGGGTTGAGCGGCGTTTAAGTGATGTCAAATTGAGACTTGGATTTTTTTTTTTTTTCTTATTTTCTTTGAGGACTTTAAGGTGACTTTGTAGGTAACCGGATTGAATTTTCTCTTATATATATTTTTATTTTTCACTTGATTTTTATTTTTTATCTTTTTAACTTTCTTTTTAGGATAGAGGCTCCCTTTGACTATCTTTTTTTTTGTTTGAGTTCTTTATAAATATTTTTTCTCTTGGCTGGGGGGGGAAAGAGTATTTAGAGATGCTGTAACACTGCCAACTAGAGGCTTGAAAATATTTTATTTGAATTGGGGAGAAAAGCACTTCTTTTCAAGGACATTTTAATGTGATAAGATAGAGGGAGAATACAGTAAAATATTATTACAGGTGCTCTCTTGGACTCTTATCAATATTTCAACATTTGAGGTTTGGCTTTGAAGCTGCTGGAGAAGACAGTCATAATAAGAGCCTTGGATAAAGAAATAAAGTGCAGTGTACAGTGCATATGTATGTG
>BLBF01000018.1:47645109-47688178 GCA_015471245.1 Laticauda colubrina | reverse complement strand
CTTACGATCTTGTTGCTAATGAAACTGTTACTTATCTTCCTGGTGTCACTGACTTTCTCTTTGTACGTCTTGTTCAGCCTTTTCATATGCCCCCCAATATTCCAGTGCTAGTCTTTCCTGTAAAAGATTTAGCTGAACAAGGTATTCTTGCCTCTCCTTTTCTGCATGATCCCTCTGTATTGTCTGATGTCTGTCTGTCTGTACTAGCTAATACAGAAGTTACTATAAATGAGGGGGATGTTGTGGCAAAAATGATTGTGCTCTTAGACCAACAACAAGAGCAACTCTATGCAAATGAAAGAACAATTAGTCAACCAAAACCTACGGTAACATTCTTATTGAATGGTCGATCCTTTCTTGGTCTTTTAGATACTGGAGCGGATATTTCTGTCATCCGAACCGCTGAGTGGCCAAACACCTGGCCTGCAGATGTGGCACCAGCGGTGAGAGGAGTGGGGGGACTCCAGGAGACTCGCATTAGCAGAAACTGGGTAAAAGCCCATTCCCCTGAGTCTCAATGTGTTGCTTATATTAAACCAGCTGTAATTCCTCTGTATACTAACTTGTGGGGAAGAGACCTTATGTCACAATTTAATGCACAACTTACCCTTTACTAACCATGCTTCGCTTGCATCTGACTCACAATAACCCTGTGTGGATTGATCAGTGGCCTCTCCCTTCTATAAAGCTTGAAGCCTTACATTCTCTTGTTCAAGAACAATTAGATAAAGGTCATCTAGAACCTTCATTGAGTCCATATAATACCCCAGTTTTTGTTATCAAAAAGAAAAATGGCGCTTGGCGCCTCCTTCAGGATTTAAGGGCTGTGAATTCAGTCCTCCTTCCAATGGGACCCCTGCAATGTGGTCTTCCAAATCCTAACATAATTCCTCAAGAGTATGACCTTATCATTATTGATTTAAAAGACTGTTTTTTCTCCATTCCATTACACCAGTCAGATAGAAAATTATTTGCTTTTACAGTACCAACTTTAAATAATCAGAGACCTACCAAACGATATCAATGGAAAGTCTTACCACAAGGCATGTTAAACAGTCCAACTATGTGCCAATTTTTTGTGGATTTAGCCTTGCAACCATACAGGGACAGATATCCTCATTTTTTAATCTATCATTACATGGATGATATATTGGTATTTGCACCTGGCCCAAAGGGCACGGTATTAAAAACTCTGCCGTGCCTGACCTCCATTCTAAGTAAAGAAGGTCTCACAATTTTCTTTTGACTGAACCTGGGTTGAGCGGCGTTTAAGTGATGTCAAATTGAGACTTGGATTTTTTTTTTCTTATTTTCTTTGAGGTCTTTAAGGTGACTTTGTAGGTAACCGGACTGAATTTTCTCTTATATATATTTTTATTTTTCACTTGATTTTTATTTTTTATCTTTTTAACTTTCTTTTTAGGATAGAGGCTCCCTTTGACTATCTTTTTTTTTGTTTGAGTTCTTTATAAATATTTTTTCTCTTGGCTGGGGGGGGAAAGAGTATTTAGAGATGCTGTAACACTGCCAACTAGAGGCTTGAAAATATTTTATTTGAATTGGGGAGAAAAGCACTTCTTTTCAAGGACATCTTAATGTGATAAGATAGAGGGAGAATACAGTAAAATATTATTACAGGTGCTCTCTTGGACTCTTATCAATATCTCAACATTTGAGGTTTAGCTTTGAAGCTGCTGGAGAAGACAGTCATAAATAAGAGCCTTGGATAAAGAAATAAAGTGCAGTGTACAGTGCATATATATATATATATATATATATATATATATACCTTTGAAACTCCTACTCGCCAGCCTTTTTGGTTAATTTTAACTCTAGTATTCTTGCTTTTTATTTTAAAGGGAAAGCCTCAGAGTTCTTTCTTTTTTCTTCTCTTTCTTTTTTTTCCTCTTGCTTCTTTGCTTCTTCCATTTATTTTAATTGGATTAGGGTCTAGAAGAACCTGAAGACCTTTCTTTTTCCTTTTTCCTTTTTTCTTTTTTGGTTTTGGGCTTTTTACTATTGGATTTTATTTTTATTTATTTTTTTTATTCTTTTGGACTATATTTGGTTACTATACCAGCTGGATTTAAAGTCAAAGAGAGCTTGAAGACTTGGAAATATTAAAATGAGCAGGAAGCCAAAACCAGTTGGCGTTTTTGCTTCTACCTCTGCTTCCCCACCACTTGAAGGACAACTTTCAATTCAGACAATGTTGAAGCAAGATAAGGAACAAGAAAAAGTAAATTTACAGATGATTATGCAAGGAATTCAAGATATTAAGATAAAAATAGATACCATGGACAAAAAAATAGAGAAATCTGATGAAAATTTTAAACAAATGATGGGAAAGTATGAGGAGAGATTCCAAAAAATTGAGGAAGAAGGAAAACAAAGAGAGGAGAAGATTGGAAATATTGACACTAGATTAACAGTGATAGAACAAGAAAAAAATGGGATGTTGAGGTGGGAGATGGAAAGATCAGAATTTTATCTTAGATTTCAAAATATAGAAGAGGAAAAAGGAGAAAACTTGGCTGTGATAATGATAGAAATATTGGCAGATCTTCTGGAAATTACTGAGGAAAAAATGATGGACGGAGTAGATGAGATATACCGAGTTTATACAAGTTATGCGATGAGAAATAAACTACCAAAGGAAGTACATATTAGATTTACTAAAAAATCCATCAGAACACAAATATTACAAGTGGCAAGAGAAAAAGCATTGAAATATAAAAACAAAGAGATTGTAGTTTTAAAACAAATACCTAGAAGAGTGAGAGAGATGAGAAGAGAATATCGATTTTTGACCAAAATGCTACTGGAAATGAAGTGAACTACAGATGGCTGATACCAGAAGGACTAATTTTTACGTGGCAAGAGCATAGAATTGACTCGATTGAAAAAGCAGAACTTTTTTATGCAGAATTTTTTGGAAGAAAAAAAGAGGTGGCAAAGAAAGAGATCTCATTAATTGAGCTTCTGGAGGAACAACTGGAGATTGAAAAAGAGAAAGGAGTTGCAGGTGGACAGGTAGACAGTAAAGAACAACGTGAAGTGAGAGCTACGAGAGCTGTTAGACCTAAATATAAAGCATAATCATGGAAGAAAAAAAATTGATTACAATGAATATAAATGGACTTAACTCAGCTGTTAAAAGAAGGAAAACTTTTCACAAATTAGATAAATTAAAATTTGATATAATTTGCTTACAAGAAGTTCATATTAAAAAGCAACATGAGCATTTGTTAGTACAGCCAAAATTAGGGAAAATATTTACTTCTTTGATTCAATGTAAGAAAAGAGGAGTGGTTCTCTATATTAAAGAAGATATTCCAGCAAAACTGATCTACACGGATGAAGATGGAAGAGTATTAATGGTGGAAATAATGGATAATAATAAAAAAATACTCTTGATTGCAATTTATGCTCCGAATGATAAACAAGAAGAGTTTTATAAAAAACTACATATGGAAATAATTAGACTGGACTATGTTAACATAATCATGATGGGAGACTTTAATGGAATTGTGGACAATAAATTGGACTATATAACAACAACAACAAAACAAAATAGAAAGATTCTCCCTAAATCTTTTTTTAAAATGACAGATGAATTAACCTTAAAAGATATTTGGAGAGAAAGAAATGTTAAAACTAAACAATATACTTTTTATTCTAATAGACATTTATCATGGTCCAGGTTAGATATGATTTGGATCTCAACAGAATTAATATCTACTATTCAAGAAACAAATATTGAAATAAGTACTTGGGCAGATCATAGTCCAATGACAATTAAATGGAAGGGACAAAGAAAAAGATCGAGATGGACATTAAACAATACCATTTTAAAGGAGAAAGATTTTATACAATGGATGGAGAAGGAATTGGTCTTTTTTTTTAAAGAAAATAAAAAAGAAGATACCTCAATACAGAATGTTTGGGATACAATGAAGGCATATGTAAGAGGTTTGATAATAGACTATACAAGAAAAAAGAATATTAGGAAAAGACAAACCTCTAAGGCCTTGGAAGATGAATATATAAGACTTGAAAAAGAATTACAGAAAATACCACAGAAAAAAGATATTAAATTGAAACTGGATGTAATTAAGCATAAAATGGAATTAATAGAGAAAGAAGAACTGGCACAGAAAATTAGAAATTCTAAACAGAATTATTTTGAAGATGCAAATAAACCAGGTAGATGGCTAGCATATAAACTGAGAAAGGAGAAGGAATCAAGAAAAATACTGAAACTAATAGATGATCAAGGTCAAGTTTGTTGTGGTAATAAGGAGAAAAAGGAAATTATTCGAGATTATTATGGACAACTATATAATCAAGAGAATATTGATGAGAAAAAAATTAAACAGTATTTACAGAATGTTAACTTACCGAAGATACCTAAAGAGACTGAAGAAATGTTAGAAAGCAACATAACAATGATGGAACTAAATGAAGCATTTAAAAGACAAAATAATGGGAAAGCACCAGGTCCAGATGGGCTTCCGGCAGAATTCTATAAAAAATTTCAAGAATCATTGAACACTCCATTGTTAGAAATTATGAATGAAGTTATGTTAAAAAAGATGACACCCAAAACATGGTCAGAGGCTTATATTACACTTATTTTAAAGGAAGAGGCTGACCCGTTGCAAATTAAGAACTATAGACCTATTTCCTTATTGAATGCAGATTATAAAATCTTTGCTTCAATCTTAGCAGAAAGACTGAAAAAATATTTAAATAATTTTATCCATCCAGATCAAAATGGATTTCTACCAAAGAGACAAATTAGAGACAACATGAGAGTAATTTTGGATACCTTGGAATATTATGAGGCTCATCCTGAAAAACAAATGGCTTTGATATTCCTAGATGCTCAAAAAGCATTTGACAACGTGAACTGGAGATTTATGTTATTATTATTGGAACAGATGGGCTTTGCCAGAAAATTTATTCAAGCAATAGAAGCCATATATAATAAACAGACAGCAAAGGTAATGATGGAGGGAGAATTTACAGATCTTATTAATATAAGAAGAGGTACAAGACAAGGATGTCCCCTATCTCCTTTGTTATTCGTATTAACTTTGGAAGTGTTGAATAGAAATATTAGAGATGACAAAAATATAAAAGGAATGAAAATTAAAAAGGAAGAATTTAAACTGCAAGCTTTTGCTGACGATTTAGCTTTTATTCTGGAAGACCCGTTAGAAACCGCTCCAAAGTTATTGGAAAAGGTAGAGACATATGGTGAGATGGCTGGCTTGAAAATAAATAAAGATAAAACAAAGATTTTGACAAAAAACATGTTATTGAGACAAAGAGAAGAACTGACAGATCTTTTGAAAATTCAAATTACAAACAAGGTTAAGTATCTGGGGATATATTTGACAGCAAGATGTAGCACATTAAAAGAGAATAATTATATTAAACTTAAACAACAGATAATTACAGATTTGAAGAAATGAGAAAATTTACAATTGTCATTAATAGGGAGAATTTCAACAATTAAGATGAATATTTTACCTAGAATTTTATTTCTCTTTCAAACAATACCAATTAGACTTGGAAAAGACTATTTTGAAGATTTAAATAAAACTATGTTGAAGTTTATATGGCAAGGTAAAAAAGCGAGAATAAAGTTAAAACTTTTGCAAGATGCTAGAAATAGAGGAGGTTTTGGCCTGCCTAATTGGGAATTGTATTATCAAGCTGCAAGTTTGATGTGGGTCAAAGAATGGATAACATTAAGAAAACATAGATTGTTGACATTAGAAGGACATGACTTACTGTTGGGCTGGCATGCTTTTTTATGGTACAAGGGAACTAAAACACAGGGGTATTTCAGAAGACATTATATACGGGAGTCTTTGTGGTTAAATTGGGAGAAGATAAAAAAACAATGTTATTTGAAAATTCCAATTTGGTTATCGACTATTGAAGCATTTTCCTATCCTATGATCTATAAAAAGGAACAAACAGTTAGATATGGGGAACTGTTGGATGAAAAGGGTGGACTTAAAACGATCCAAAATTTAGAGGAACAAGGTATAAGGATGAATTGGTTTTCATATGCGCAAATACACTCAAGATATCTTGAAGATTTTAAAACGGAAGGATTCTATGATAAACAGACTGATTTAGATAAGATATTGATGGGTACTGATGAGAAAGTGATTAAAAAGTTATATGGTTATTTATTGGGAATTAAGCTAGAGGAAGAACAAGTTAAAGAAACTATGATTGCATGGGGGAAGAATTTTGGATATGGAATTGATTTAGAGCAATGGCAAAAATTGTGGTCTCAAAATTATAAAATGACAATGTCAATAGCATATAAAGAAAACTTGTATAAGATGTTTTACAGGTGGCACCTTCCCCCGACAAGAATAGCAAGAATGTTCAAGAATAAATCTGAAAAATGTTGGAAATGTCATCAGATACCTGGCTCATACTATCATATGTGGTGGACTTGTGAGAATGCTAGAAAATATTGGACTAAAATCCACATGTGGTTGGAAAAAATGACAAAGAAACACATAGACTTGAAGCCAGAGATCTTTTTATTGGGAATTTTACCTGATATATATAATAAAGACTTGAAATATTTGATTGTAAATGTATTAACGGCGGCTAGGATTGTATTTGCTAAAAACTGGAAGAATGAGAAAATACCATTGCAGGAAGAAATTATTAAGAAAATATTGGAATGTGCTGAGATGAGTAGATTGACATTTGAAATTAGAGAACAAGAAGATAAACAATTTTATGCAATTTGGGGTTTTTTTTTATCAATGGTTAGATGATAAAATACAATAATAGAGCATTAATATTATATATATGAAGAGTTTTTAGGATTGATTTGTTATGATTATACGATAAATTATAGAATAAACTGTTTGAAGTATTGTTATCTCGCAAAGCATGAATGATTAAAAGTATAGTCAGAAAAAGATTTTTTTATTTTTATTTTTTTTTAGTAATATTAGAATATGGATTGACAATATGAGTGGTTATGCAATATAATTGTAATTGACACTATAAAATGAATGCACAAAACTGATGAACCAACCAATACACCGGAAGTATATATGAGAGTAGATGTTTTTAATGTTTTGTATGTTTGTCTGTTTGTAGAAAATTAATAAAAACTTTATAAAAAAAAAAAAAAAGAATCTGTGGTCAGAAGACAAGGGATTGGGTCCCGAAACCAGCAATTCCAGTTGCTTCTGTACCACTTTCAGAAAAAGCCTTGGTGATGGTACCACCTCCTTCCTCATGGTAGATTCATCAAAAAGAGCATGGGAAGCTGAACAGCAGAATCTTCATCATCAGCATCTTTCAATTTGGCTGTATTTCTAGCCTCGAGAGTAAAAGAGTGAATAATGTAGGTTGAGCAGGCCTGCAAACACTGGAATCTGAGGGGTTAGGCTTTCATCCACAGACATGTCAGATTCCCTTCTTTCTGTTTCCCTTGCCAAGGAGGGAGCAGTAGAAACAGATGGAGCAGAAGCAGAAGCAGCTGGAGAAACACGTTCCTGAACCAAGGAACCCCTTTCTGATAATAGAGCCACCTGCTCATGGGATGGAATCACAGACACCTCAGATACCTCTGAAGACGGACAAACCATTACGGACAAACCGTTGAATGCCTTCAGAGATTCCCTTTCTGATAGCTCTGTCTATCAACAGCTGCATATTAACTGGGATTTCCAACTCAGAAGGCTCAGCAGGTCTGCGGCCAGCAGCAATAGGTGTAAAAGTGGCCTCCACTCCAGGCCTATTGCATTCTTGCTCCTGCCAAGGTACTGTCCTGAAACCTCCCTGAGGATAAGGCCTCCATCAGCAGTAGGATGTTGTGTGGAATCACCTTCAACTGCATCAGGGGACCAAGTCTGGGCCATGACCCTGGAGGAAGATCCAGGTTCCTGATCTTGTAGATCAACTGCACTGTAATGAGAAGCAGAAGACATCTCTCTGACTGGAGATGTGATCCTTGAGGCTTTTTGTACCTTAGCAATTTGCTTCTCTAGGGCCTTCTGCCACCCGGAAGCACCCTTCTTCTCCAGCCTAGAAGCCTTCTTCGCTGACAAGGCCTTCTTCTCTTACTTGCTCCTTGAAGTCAGAGCAGATGAACTGCACTGTGAGATTTTCCTGCTCTGGCGCTGCTGCCTCTTGGGGCATCCACCATCTTGAAAGAAGAAGGCCTTGGGGAATTGCAGCCCTGTGGAAGGAGGAGAAACACACAAAGGGAATTTTTAAAACACAGGGGATATCTTCACTGCTTATCCCTTAGCTACTGGGACTAACACCCCATTGGGGCCTAATAGGGTTTCTAATTATAGACAAGGCCCATCCTGAAGCCTGAAGGCCCTGGTCTACCTCAAAGATAGGGACAAGGTCCCCCACTAGAATTAAACAATATTTTAGCACCTATCCTTCATAATCTTCTGGACCAGCAGCTTCCAGAGGCTGATGGCCTAGTGCTGGTCCTGGAGCTGGAGAAGCAGGCCGAATCTCCTGCCAATCAAAATGGCTGCTGCAGGCCATGAGGCCTTCCAAAATCATCACCATCGGCCTCGAGGCTTCCTCTTCACCAAGGAACCCAAAGGCAGGCTCCTCAGCCTTTTGCTGCTCCCTGATGGTCAGGGGCAGTTCCTTGGATGGCTGTTCAAACAGCAGCCTCCTTCTTTGTCACTGAGGCTCACAAATGGCCCTGCGGCTATGAAAAATGTGGGGCCAATGCCTCCCACACTCCAAAATGGCCACTCGATTTGCGCAGCCTCCTCTTCACCATGAAGGCCCAAAAAGTGGCCCTGTGGCCTTTGCCGATGCTCTTCACAGTTCACAAAGAATGGGCATATCAGGTAAGCACCAGAACTCCTCCAGATGAGCTGTGAAAAGCATCTAGGCATGGGACATACCAAAGCTGGCATGTCCTACGGGAGGGTCTTCATTTGGTTGGAGTCCCCCTTTTTATGTGTGGACCCGTTGTAATACCCATCTGCTAAAGGCTGCTTCAGGGGAACCAAAAACATCCAGTTTATAGTGCCTAATGAAAGGCAACAGTGAAGCCACTTTGCCACCCTACAGATCTCCTCGATCGACACTTGAATAGCCCAAGCAACCAATGTTGCAGCACTCCTAGTTGAGTGTGCCGTAATCCCTGTAAGTACGGGTAATGACTGTGTCTCGTAAGTTTTAGCAATCATGGCTCTTAGCCACCTGCCAACTGTCAGTGAAGTGACTTTTTTTCCTTGAGTAGCAGGTTGAAAAGAGGCAAAGAGCGCCTCCATTTTCCTAAAAGAGGCAGTCCTGTCTATGTAGATTCGGAGGGCACATTGTACATCTAATAGATGCCATTGTCGCTCTAGACTGTGAGATGGTCTAGGACAGAAATCGGGCAGTATCAACTTCTGTGCACCGTGGAAGGCCAAATTAAATTTGGGAATGAAGGTTGGATCTAAGCAAAAGACAACTCTGTCAGAATGGAAAACGTAGAGATCTTGTCTCACTGACAGGGTGGCTAGCTCAGAAATTCATCTTGCAAGTGATATCACTACTAAGAACACCACCTTGTATGTGAGTAGGTGGACACTCATGGTTCTTAGAGGCTCAAAAGGTTGTTTTGTGAGTGCTATGAGAACCTTGTTTAGATCCCAGGTGGGGTATCTGTGGACCACTGGAGGTCTTTGTTGAGGTAATTCCCCATTAGGAGAATGAGCGCACACAGGGAGACATAGTGAGAGTGGTGAAGAATAACACACAACCAGCACACAGATACACTGTATAGTAAAATGTAAGTTTTTATTTTTAGTAAACGGTTAAGCCAAGTTCAACAAACAGTCCAAATCATTCACAGTTAAAGCAGTCAGTTTTCAGTCCAGAGATAATTCAATAACAAAGTCCAGTATCAAAAATAGTTCAGTAATAAACTCACATCAATCAAGACTAATGATGATCATCAACAGTCAATGCAAGAACACACTCTCCAGAACAGGACAGAACAACCCAGGTTTCTAGCTCCATCTTATGGCCGCTTGAGGAACCACACCCAATTACAATTTTAGCATTCCCTTAAAGAGACAGTATTAAAATGTTTATCCTGGTTTATATATTTTCCAACCCAACTGTTAGATGACTTACATTCCCTAACAGTCTCAGATTAGTGGCCCTATGGAGAAAGCTGCATATCCTTGGATGATGTGCAAGGGATCATAGGTCACCACCACAGGGTGGTGTGCCTGCCATCTGTCTACGTAAGGTATTGATGAGAGTCCTTTGCCCAAACCTTCCTGGAGAAAGTTCAGTATTTGCACCATGATGGAGAGGTGGGGCCTATTTTCACTTTATCGCACCACCCGCAGAAGATGTTCCAGGTTGCACTGTATATACAGTTCATAGACAGATGTATGGCCACTTGGATCATTGAGATGACTTTATTGGAGAGATTCTCACCTTTCAGGAGTCTCTGCTCAAGTACCATATGGCTAGGTGCAGCCATTATGGAACTGGATGTTGAATTGGACCCTGTGTGAGACTCTGTACTGCGGAATTCTCCATGGATCTGTGATCGAAAGATTCCTGAGATCCATGAACCATGATGTCTGGGCCAGTATGGTGCCACCAACAATAGTTCCGCTTTCTCCTCTAGAAGTTTCTGGACCACTTTGGGAATCAATGCAAGGGGAGGAAAGGCATATAGGAGACCTCGAGGCCAGCGGCAGTATAGAGTGTTGATTTCCTCCACTCCTTATTCCCTGCTATTTCTGTCCCCAAAGACAGGTTTTTCTGCCTGCTGTCCCTGTCAGTACCCAAAGGGTCTCTGTGATCTCTGAGGGTAGGTTCCTTGATAGAAAGAATGAAAGGAATTCCTCTGAAAGGACTGGGATAATCTGCTTTCAGGCTTGTGAAAGAGGGGGGGGGAAGTATCTTCTTATTCCAAGATTCCACCAGGAGCAGATCCAGGGCAGATCCAAATAGTTTGTTCTCTTCAAAGGGGGTGGATACCAGCTTCCACTTATGCTTGGTATCCACTTTCCAATGTCTGAGCCAGAGTAAGTGTCGTGCTGTGACTTGGGATGCTATGGGTCTTGAAAAGAATTTTACAGATTTAAACATTGCATCTGCAGAGAATTCTGCAGCTGCCATCAATTTGGCTATGTCCTGATGCACCCTGGTATTCGATGAAGGAATGGAATCTCTCAGGTTATGGAGCCACCTTAGGAAGATTTGGTAAAGAATGAAGTGGCTGTAGCCACTCTGATAGCCCATTCATCTGCTTGGTGAGACCTGCAAAGTGCTCATTCCGCTCTCTTGTCCTCTGGTTTGAGAGCTTCCTCTGCTTCGCTTGATATAGTGGAGGAAGAGGCTAAGGCTACCACAGGTTCATCTACATTGGGGGCTAGTAGGGAGTTAAAAAATTCTGGTGCTAGATTGTAAAAAATTTTGGTCATATCCCATTGGATTGGGATAAGCAACTGTAGAAGTCCACTGTTTTTGAACTAAATCAGTGAACATTTGTGGGACTGGTATGACCACCACTTCGGTGACAGGTTGTAAAAAGGTTAAGTCATCCAACTCCTCTTGCGCTGAAGGTGGTTGGGAGGTAAAGGGTGGACTGTCAAGGTGTACGATGTTTTTTGCCTTGAATAATAAAGATTTAAATAGGTGAGGGCAGAAAACCCCTGTGAATGTCAGTTGATCTGGGGCCAAACACTCATCTTCCAACATATCCTTCTCTAGCTTCTCTGTTTCAGACAACGATGAAACATTGTCTTCGGAGAACACTGACACGATTTGTTCCAGTTTGCCTAACTGGTCTTCCCTGTATTGCATGACCTGGTCAGGCATATGAGCGATTGGAAGTTTCGCTCCCTGGGGAGATAACTGAAGTTGAATGGATGCTGCCCCGCTTAGCAACCATGTCATTTGCAGGGGAATCTCCTGTCTTGCCAGGAAGGTCTGTTACACTCCTGCTGTGATGTCTTGCTTGATAGCAAGTTCCATCCAAGTTGTCATTTGCAGGGGAATCTCCTGAGGAAGAGTTTTCTTTTTGCAAAGACCCGCTGCCGTGAGGGTGCATGTAGTCTCATGAACCCTCCGTGATGCAGGCAGTGCAGTTGAAGTGCCTACATGTTCTGGCAAATTGATGCTGTACCTGGATTGCATTGATAGATCCAGTGGAGGAGTTGGAATAGAGCTTTGAACAGGAGCGGCTCTTGGAGGAGACATTGTTTGTTAATTCTTCTCTGCCTCATTAAGGCACTTTTTCAGTTGTGTTTCTAGTGCCTTTTGGTGCCTCTTGGCTTCTTTCTCAGCAGCCTTAGGAAGCTTTCTTGAGCCCATTGTCTTCTGGGTTCTGGCCATTGCCCTTCTGACTGCCACCGAGATGCTGAAGCAGTAGAGCCAATAGAGCTTCCACTTGCCATTGTAACTCCTGGATACAGGAGCTGTAAAAGGGTGAGGCTTGAAATTAGAGGCTATTGGCATGCTGAAGCAACCTGCTCTGGAATGAGCAGGGATTCCCTTAATGTAATTGTTTTAATCTCCCTTTTCAAATTATTATTAATTTAATTATTTTTAATTAATTAATTGATGCCAAATAAAATCAAATTTCTACCAATTAAATATACACCCTAATTTGCCCAAGTAGGATCCAACTCTAATTGACATTGGGCCTCAAACAGCTTTAGTGCACAGGCGGTCTCAGGCCTGGGTGCTAGCTATTTTCCTGCATCCTGCATTCTGACAGGATCCAACTGTGAGAGGTTTGCCAACTAAATTCCTTCAGCAAGTCTGTTCTTATCTTAAAAACTTGTTGAAGGCCCCTTTAGGCTGTCGTGGATCAGCTTTTTGGGAAACCACCCCTCACAACAGAAATGTAAAAGTTAAACTCTGATCCTTTATTTGACTCTAATTTGCTGTATTTGACTTTAACTGTGACCAAAATGGTGCTGGCCATTATTTTTGGCATGCACTTGGGACCTTCAGCATTTGACACCCCAGTTGGAGCTACCCTGCTTTTGGAGGGGCTCCTAATAACTGCCAGGTAGGGGGTTAAAGCGCTGATGCGTCCCCTCTTTGTCAAGTGTTCTATTAGGGGAAATAAGCCTCCTTTTAAATTGCTTATTGTGAATGAGAGCCTGTGCTCGGTTCTTCACAATGGCACTTCGCTGAGGGAAAGAAACTGGCAGCCAGTTCTTTGATCAAATGGCCAAGCAAGAGAAGAGCTCTGATTTCTTCTTCTGTATTAGGTGAGGGAATAAGCCGTAGGTGTGGCTTAGAATCGATGCGATCTCGAGCCTCCGCTCGGATCGTTGTTACAGCCCCAGCTGAGGGCTGAGATTTCTAACTGCCAGCTGATTGAAAAACAGTGTTGGAGCCTGTTTTGATAAATTTTGAGTGCTGTGATGGTGGACAGCAGGAAGCTGTGATCTCATCTGGATTTTTGAAGATTTTACTGTTGAATTTCTGCTCTGAGTATCCAGGAAAGGTTGCCTTTCTCAAATGAAGGCTGAGCAAAAACTGGGGACATTAAGGAGGAGCCTCAAGGAGGAGTGTCCTCAGAAATCAGTTCAGCCGATCAAATGAGAGACAGAAACACCTCCCATGCCTGGATGCTCTGAACAGCTCATCTGGAGAATCAGATAACTCACTGGAAATTCAAATAATGAAGATGAAGCTTAATAATTTTGGACACAAATACAAAGATAAGATCCAATCTGAGTTGGTCACTGGGACCAGAGGTTTATTCTTCCAAGCTTTTGATTTGTGCTGAAGCTCATCCTCAGCTCAACCTCTCTCTTTCCAGAATGTATACACTGGGCTGTTCTGCACATACTATTTTTGTAGTGACTGGTTGTGTGTGTCTTTTAATTTTTAATAGAGATGTTGATGGCTGACAAAGGACCTGTAAGCCAGTGATAAATCAGCACACCTATTGACTTACAAGAGGCCCATTTCCCAGGCTTCAATCATTTTTCTGGCTATTTTTATTGCTGCTCAACTAACAATCTTAGTAGCTGCAAAATTGAATGTATGAACATTCTACAAAATGATATGGTCAGGAAAAGTCAATTTATCTGAATGATTGAACAACAAGGTTTCATCTGCAAGTGGTTCTGTAAAGCTTAAACTATCTGCCTATCTTGTACATCTGTCACTCACTGTGAATTAGACAATGAGAGAGAGAAATATTTTGTTCAACTTCCTCACAAAATAACTCTGCTTCTGGAACCAAAGCTCTGCTATTATTCTATCAGCTACAAAAAACCAGTGAAACAATATCCTTATGCAATAGATTGATACCGACTAAGCTTGCTGTAGGGCAAAGTGACAGCAGTTTTTCTTGCTGGTATTCCGAATAGCTGAACTTTTAAGTGGTATTGGTACAGTATTTGATATTTAGAAAGAGAGTGTTACATGTCCATAATCACAGTGCTTTGTACTTTGACTAGAAGGGTGCATGCTTAAGAGAATTATTGAGAAGCAATTTCAAAACAGAAGATAAATCTACATACAGATGCATGAATAGACATTCATTCAAATGTCGATGCAAAGCAACTGCTTGGGGGGAGGGGGGAACTTTAGTCCAAAGGCATCACTCAGACCTTGGCAAATGTTGCTCCCAAAACTTTGACTTTGTAAAAAGAACTTTCACCTGCTAAGTTCAGTAGATTTGACACGTTTCTCTCTTTAAAAGCAAATTGAAAATAAAGTTGACTTCTATTGGTGATCAAATCAGAAAACTATTGATAGCAAGCTCCTGAATTTTAGACACTCCAGATTTCCAGGGGGAGGACCGGGACTTTAAACAAGCAAACTTTAACTAAGTCAAAAGCACAAATTTATTTTCAATATTTGATGAACTGTATTATGACCAGTTGCTATAGAAAAGAAAACTATGCTGTTGTTTTGCAATGGACAAACATTCTACATGTGAAATCTCAAAAGGGTAGTGCAAAATATTGGGTATGAATATCCATTTTTGTAAATAATCACATTTCTGAAAAATTCTATCCAGGGACTGAAGACTTGTCAATGTACAGTATATATTTATAACCATGATAAACATAGCATTTATTTCCACTATCCTGTGTAGCTGTTTCAATACTGCCAGTTAACTATATAGTTTGCAGGCAGAGATTCAGCTAAATTATGTAATACTGATTGATGATGTAGCTCAACAATTAGTATGTTGATGTGGATTATTATATTAATGTCTAATGAAATAAAATGTCAAGGAGCAGAAAGAAAAGGATCATAGATTGTCCTGCAGAAGTGAACTAACTCTGATCTGAGATTCTTGTCTTTAGTATATGGCAATTTCATCAAATCAAATTAGAAAATTAGTATTAACTTCATGTACTTAAATACACTGACAAAATTTATATTATATATTATTTTATAAATTGTTTGATTTATTTGCCATACAAATATGTACTCCTGAGCTGATATCTTTTGGCAACTTCAACATGTACTGTACATTTATTAGTCTATTATATATTCACAAGGGTAATTTTTTTTATTCTTGGGAATATTATTTAGTTAGGTGTATTAACATTAGCTGACTAGTCGTATTATCTATGCATACACAAATTATATCAAATCTAATAAATACTAATCATACACATTGTTCTTCTACAGTATCAATGTTCTGATTAATTGGCACAAATGAAATACATGGAGTACTTACATTTTTTTAAAAAAGTTCAAATCAACTATCTTGTTTAAATTTCTCTGGAGGGTTTGTAAATAATGTTAGTAATATAAACATAATAATGCACATTGTTCTTGTGTACAGATAGTTTTAGTTCATTAATACAAATTGTAATGAAATCGTTGCATAAAGTGAAAGAAAAGCATAATAGTTTTTTTAAATTTCCTTTGCAAAAAAATTTAAGATGTAAAAGTATTACTAGTACTTGTTAACAAAAGATTCCAAACTATGTTGAAATTGGCTGGTATTGAGCATAAACATTCTGCACCTTACAGACCACAACATAACTCGTTTGTAGAACGAAGAGGACAAGCATCACAAGCCATGGCTCATACTATGTTGTCTGATTCAGGTTTACCTGAAACACTGTGGGGTGAGGCCATAATGTGCACTAACCATGTTTTAAACAATGTAGTTAACACAACAACTGGAGAATTGCCATTCACTCATTGGCATGGCAGAAAACCAAATTTAAGTTACCGACACACATTTGGAGCTCCAGCACGGGTGCACATTCCCTCACAAGTAAGACTAAAAATAACTAAGAAGTTATTTTTTGTGGGTTATGAGGCCAACCATAGATCATTTAGATTTTGGAATCAAGGCACATCTCATGTTTATTGTTGTGCTAGTGGAAAATTTCTGGAGCACGTTGGGTGGGATAAACTGGAACAGGAATCCAGCAATGATATTAATATTATTGACACACAAATAGTCCCTAAAGATAAAATAAGTAAACCACGAATAGCCATTAAAGAGGAAGAACAGGAGGAATTAGTAGAACAGGCACAGGAAGAAGCAGAAGAACAGGAGCAGGTGGCACAGGAAAGTCCACCAATTAGCCCTGTATTACCAAGATGTTCAACCCGTGTAACACAACCACCTGAGAGATATCAGGCGAGTGTTGTATGCCAAGTGAATACAGTTCCTAGTAACTATAGTGAACTAAAACTGTATCCTACTAAGGATCAGGCTGCTTGGCAGAAAGCAATGGATAAGGACCTGGAATCATTAAAAAGACTAGAGGTATATGAAAATGTTAAGTTACCTTCAGGTAAACATGCCATAGGATGGTAAATGGATACATAAGCTAAAGACAGGTGTGGATGGGACTGTTACCCATAAAGCCAGGTTAGTAGCACATTCAGACCGCAAATGACTACAATGAGATGTTTGTGCCTAGTTTGAAGGCTACTACATTACGAGCAGGATTAGTGTGGGCAGCTAAGGAGAAATATATTATAAATCATTTGGATGTAGAGACAGCGTATCTGCATGCACTGTTGCAACACACTCTATATTTAAAGAAACCTTTAGGTCTCAAAAATGATAATACTAATAATGATTGCTGGAGATTGAAAAGGAGTCTTTATGACTTGAAGCAATCAGGATATGAGTGGAATCAATGTATAGTTAAAAAATTAACTAAGATAGGTTTTGTGGCTGGCATGGCTGATCCATGTTTGTTCAAAAGAGAAAGTAATGGTGTAATTTCATCATCATCATCATCATCATCATCATCGTCATCGTCATCGCCATCGTCATCGTTATTATTATTATTATTATTATTATTATTATTATTATTATTATTGTTGTTGTTGTTGTTGTTGTTGTTATTATTTACTGATGACATAGCATTAATCACCAAAACTGAACAAGAAGCTATTGAGATAATTTCACTATTGGAAAAGAAATTTAAGATAAAACAGTTAGGAGAAATCAAACAATATCTTGGTTTAAAGATAGATAGAACTGGGGGAGGATACAAAATCTTACAAGCTGATAAAATTAACCAATTACTAAAAAGTTTTAAAATGGAACTTCGCAAGCCGGCTAAAACACCAGTGAGCCAGGAGTTTAGCCATAGTGATGTTCAAAGTCCTATTTTTGATAAGAACATTTATCAGTCTTTGATTGATAGTTTATCTTATCTCAATATTTGGTCAAGGCCAGATATCGGATACTGTGTTAATCAATTAGCGAGATTTAATGCTGAGCCAACTGAAAGGCACTGGCAAGCTGCTAAACGTGTGTTAAGATATCTGAAACAAACAATGCATTATGCATTGTATTTGGAGCCTAAAGATGAACTGAGTTTGACTGAATGTGCTGATGCAAGTTTTGCTACAGACATAAATACACAAAAATCTACATCGGGTACTGCTGTATTATTGGGAAAAATATTGATTGGATGGAGGTCTATTAGACAGAAACATCTAAGTTTGTCAACAATGGAGGCTGAATTTTCATGTTTATCTTTATTATGTGAAGATTTAGTTTTGTATAAGCAATTATTGATATGGGAATTGATGTAACAGATTCTATTGTTGTTTATGAAGATAACCAATCAGCAATACAGATGGCTTCAAATATTGCTGTTAAAACAAGAACGAAATACACTGATTTAAGATATTTAAATGTGATTAAGCTAGAATACTGTATGTCGGAAAACAATATAGCAGATCATTTTACAAAGGCCCAAGGCTCTATAAAGCATAAGGCTAGCTGTGAAGATTATGGACTTAGAATGTAAAGTTATATATATTGTCTTACCCAAAAGGGGAAAATGTTAGGAATATAAGTCACCTAACAGGTATTTGGGTTAGAAATGTATAAACCAGGATAAACATTTTAACACTGTATCTTTAAGAAAATGCAAAACTGTAATTAGGCATGGTTTCTCAAACGGCCATAAGATGGAGCCAGAAACCTGGGTTGTTTCGCCTTAGTCTCAGAAGAGTGTGTATCTCTGTTTCCTTCTGTTGGAAGGAAGTATTGCCGTTCTTCCATTTTTCCTAATTGACGGATATTTCTGGATTTACATTCAGTTTCTTACTAAACTGTTTGTGACAATGGACTTTGTTATTGAATTATCCCTGGATTGAAAAACTGACTGATTTGCCTGTGAATGATTTTTGACTGCTTATCTTGAACTTTGCTTCAACTTTCTGAAAGTAAAAACCTACATTTACTGTACAGTGTATCTGTGTGCTCTGTGTGTATTATTCCAACACTACTCTCAAATAACTCTCCCTGCATGCGCTCATTCTCCTAATGGGGAATTACCTCAACAGGGACCACTTTGGTGGGAAGGTAACAGCGTTTCATGTACCTTCGGTATTTAGTCATGCTGGCTACATGACCACAGAGACGTCTTCGGGCAGCGCTGGCTCTTCGGCTTAGAAACAGAAATTAAAATTGCCCCTAGAGCCAGAAACAACTAGCACACATGTGCAGGGGAACCTTTACCTTTATGCATATTATACACATGCACATAGGTGTCAGTATACTTTCATCAGGATAGGTTCACTTTTGTCGTTATCCCACCCAGAAGCAGAAAACAGAATGGAAAATTATATGGGAATGCCAAATTGGTCTTCTTCGGAATAACAGTTTTATTGAAACTTAGTGATAATCTCCAAGGAGACCCGAATTATTCTGGCAGCTCTTGAGCTTGGTTGAAAATCAGACTCTTTCTGCATGACAAATAGCAAAACTGTTGGAGACAATATCTGTGACAATCTAATCTAAATTTCTTAAGATACTGAAAGGTGATTTCAGGAAAGGCAAAACACCTTTTTAGGGTTTTATTTCTTTGTTTTTATTTCTTATTCTCCTGAAATCTTTCCCCCTGAGCTCTGTTTTGCTAACAACTCAGGGCAGAGATTAGTCCAAAACTTGAACATTATACTTCTACATTTCAGGAATAGGGAACCCTCTGTCTCATAACTGTGAACAGCAACTGTGTCTCTTTTGTGCAATTCCTCTGCATGTACTGCCATATTTAAACTTCCTGTTCTTTAAATGTGAGAAACACATACGACCATAATGTAAATGTTAGAATAGATCTAACACCCATTTTATAAATAAATTCCTTGTGTATTTTCTCCCAACCTCTCATCTACCTTGACCCTCTTTCCCAAAATGCTGAAGGCTAGTCCCCAACCTCCCAAAAAAAAAATCCTACTACTCTTACATAGGAAACAATGGGTTATGGAAAATAAAAAATAAAAATCAATAATTTATCTTTCTTCACACAATGGAGTAACTAAAATTTTGTATTCCATGAACATCAAGTAGCAATTAGTGGCTGGTGGGAAAAGAGAGGGAAGAGAATGAGAGAGAGTTACCAGAATGCCCTTTTGATGATTTTTTAAAAATGTTTGTTTTCCTTATTAATTTTTGTTTTAAAATCATGTGTATACTTTTTTTGTTTTTACTTAGATAATAAAATGAGAAGTTAAAAAACAAATAAAAATTTCAAGTTTTTAAAAAAATATATGTTTGTTATCAATCAAAAATATTTCTACAATTAACTTCATTGCATTTATGCTATTGGCAATACAACTCTTTATTCAAATATATTGTTCCATTTTAGCAAGAAGCAATTATATATATTAATTCAATCTTGAGATTTAATATTCAATCACATGGGAGTTGATCTCTGGATAAAGAAAATGAATTTAAAATTTTAGAAAATCTTGTTCAGCATAAGAAACACAGACATGGTTCCAACTATTCAGTGGTTTGCAGATTAATACAGAGTAGTTAATATTAACCAAGGATGGCTATAATGAACAATAGCATAAATGTAGTGATATACGAATGTCTGTAAATACACATTTTGTATATTCTTGTTTTTTAATTTCCTCCTTTTTTACTAATCTATTATTTTTCTTTTTTATTATCTTTTCTTTTTGTATTTAGTCAATTAAAAAGGGAGATAGAGAGACAATAAAATGTTATACTACATGGCATATATGTTCTTAATCCCAATTCTATTTTGAAAATATTAAATATAGATCATGTATAGTTTAGATCCATCTCATTTTCCTTCTGTCTTCTTTTCAAATAAATTACTTGAATGTTCTTATTCAATAATTGGATCCTGGAAATGTTGAGCATGGGTTTCTTATCAAACAGTATATTGGGACATTATTAGAAAATTTTATGATTAATAAAGAAATTGAGTGCATCATTGGTCTGCTTAGCTGACTGATATTAGATGATCAAGTTAAGTATGCAATGAAAGGTAACAAGAACATCCGCTTAATACATGAAGGAAAAAACCTTCATAAATATATCAAATTGGACTAAAATGACTTATTTTATTTTTTATGCTAGCTTCTTTCCCACTGTGGAAACTCTGCAAAATTTATTTTGATTTGTCAATCGCTTACAAGATAATAGGTATAAGAATATACATAGTTATGAATACATGAAATGGGTCCATATAAGAAAAATAAAAGAAACAATAGGACAGGAACGGTAGGCACGTTGGTGCGCTTATGCATGTCCCCTTCTCCAATATATAAAATACTCCAATTATGCAAACATTTCCTAAAATATTCAGCGACAGAACTGTTAGAATACCTTGAATTATTATTCAACTTTCTGAAACCATAACTTTTTTGTCAGTCACAAAGCAAACAAAACAATAGTCATGGAACTAACTGAAAATATTGTCCATAAAATCTTTTCCATAGGACTTCAAAATATAAATCAATCTTTTCTATTCTTCAGAATCAACAACTTGAATTATAATGATGTAGTTTAAAATAAGATCTACAGTGAAGTATTTGTATTGTCTAAATGCCCTTGAAGCAGTAAACACATATATTGGCTCTTAGAAATGTCTCTGGAAGAATCATATATATTGTGCAGTATCTTCATTCCTATGGGACTAGAAGTCATTCATAAGTACTTCTTGAAGTGCTCATTCATTCTAAAGAGAAAAAAAGTCTTACCTATATTTACTGACACACAACACTTAAATCAATGTAAAATTAATTACATTTTCTGTGTTTGTTACCGTGCCTTCAAAGTAGGCAAATTCTTATAAAATACCATATATCAGTGCAATCACATCATCATTTTACTTCAGTTCTAATAAGCAATGTTGAGGTTTACTTTAACATGTACATAATTAGAATAATGTGAATTTTGATATTTTAGGAGATTTATAGAGAAGAAATTTTCATGTAATTCAGTAGCATTTGTTTCAGTATAAAATTGTATAGGTAATCTTTGACTTGAGATGATTTCTTTAGTGACTGTGTGAAGTCATGATAGCACTGAAAAAAAGTGATTTATGAACAGTCTTCGCACTTCCAAGCCTTGTAGCATTTCCCAGTCATATGATCAAAACTTGGACATCTGGCAATCAGCATTCAGTGTCCCAGGGTTATGTGATCGCTATTTGAGATCTTTTTTTTTTTTTTTTGGGGGGGGGGGGGTCTGATAAGCGAAGTCAATGAGAAAGCTTAAGAGTGCACTTTGTTTAATGACCACAGTTATTCACTTAACAAGCTTAGCAAAAAGGTAGGACTCACTTAACTGCTGCATTGTTTAGCAATGGAAATTCTGTTCCAACTGTAGTCAAGTCAACAACTAGCTCATAGAACTGCTTCTTTAAGGAGCTTTGTGACAATACAATTTTTGTGGAGTTTATATAAATTACACTGAACTAATCTTCAAAGAACAAAATAAACATATAATGGCAAACTGGTTGAATGAGAAATATATAAATACATTTCAATAGCTTGGTTTGGGGAAAAAACAGACGATACAGCAAGTTCTAAATTTACAAACAGGACGGTATTGCAATTACTATAACAGCAGCAAAGAAATTCACAATCAGATATCTAGTACATTCTTTGATTTGTTAACTTAACAGCTGAACCTGACACAATGCAATGTAAGATGCGTAAAGAAGTAGTTGTGATTAAGTTGTTAGAAGAAGAATTGGGGTTCCATGAGCCAAGGTGACAAGAATAACTCAAAAAATAAAATCCATTCATACTGTGAGAAAGATCCATTTATTCCCCTACAGAGAAAATGGGATCCAGAGACTTGGTTTTATCTGTGGTGTGAGGTTGAGGGTATCGTTTGTGTTTGTGCTGTTTTTAGTGGGTCCTTCCTGTGCAGATTGAGGTTCTCCTGCCCTTGGCTTTATCCCTGAGGTAGGTGTGAAATCCAGAAAGGAATTCAGAAAGGAATCATCCTTGCCCACAAATATGTAGATTTCTCTTTATGTGTGGATTTATTATGAGGGATCTAGCATATTCCTTACCCTGGGGGAATTCCTAATCCTTGATGGAATAAAGGAGATGCTAGGAAGGAGCAGATGAGAGGCCTTTTAATTTCCAACAAAGTTTATGTAAATTTTATTCTTGAAGGATGCATTAATATGTGCTCAAACCTTTTGTATAAAACTGATACTAATACCATAAAAATACATTGAAAAAAGCATTAGAAAAATGGAAATACGCAGAAGTTTTCTATAATACTGGGCTAGGAAAAGGTGAATAGAGAAGAGCCAATAATTATGGCAGAATGATGAGCTGGCAAGCAGTTCATAGTCTTTTTCAAACAAGGAGAGGATTTGAGATGAGGGAATAGACTTATTTTTGCTCAATCCACATTAGTGGCTTTAAGGCACTGGGTTCACATACTTTTTAAATCACTTTTGTATATTACTTGTTAATTGTTTTTCAACTGTTAGAAATCTTTGGATTAACAAGTTTTACAGCACTGAGTTTCTTTTTCTTCTTCTTTTCCCTTCTTTTCTGGTTTTTTTTCCTTTCTGCATTATTCTTCCTTTTTAGTGTGTTTTTTAGTTTATATTTCTTCTTATCTTTTTAATTATAACTTTTAATAAAATTAATATAAAAAAGAAAAGAAGGGGAAATACTTTTTTTGTATTATCTACTTTAAAAAAATAACTATACAGATTCTAAAGTACAAAAGGGGGAAGAGACAAGTAGAGATTACACTGAAAAATACCAAAATACTCAGCTGCAAGGTCATAGTCCTCTTTTTGAAAAAGGAATGTTTTTATTTTCCATAAAAGGAAATACAGAAGAAAAAAAATAGTGACTTCAACTTCTATGAAACCAGGAGAATATCTGAAAATAGAAAAGCATTTTCCTCCCAATAGCCTGCAGTTTATATAAGTAAAATGATCTTTGTGCTGTTATATCCTGAAGCATAACCATTCATGAGTATCTGATAAGGACAGGGATTTCTAATGGATTAGCTGTCTATGTGCTGCTTTGATAGAATAAGATGGAATGATAAATTGTATAAGGTATGTTAGTCACAGCACCAAGTGGATAGAGGAACTTTTAACACTGTAGTGTAAAGAAGTAATTTACACTTATATCTTGAGAACATTAACTGAAAGTCAAGAACTATATCTTTCAAAAGCCTCTGCTATTTTGAACACTTAAAACCACAGTAAAAATCACACCCGTCCCAATGAATCTGACAAATCATAAATAATCTTCATACACTCTATATACAATCAAATTTTCACCAACAACATATAGAAAGAAACACTACCTTTCAAAAAAAAAACACCTTAACCACTATATAGTGTCCTTGTATGTCGAAGAAAAGTAAATACTAACCCTAAATTTATCTTTTCAATGGTTACATGTTATTTTAAAAAAATAATGATTATGTTCCCATTAGAATTTTAATCAAATAGTAATTATGTTCAAAGAATATATTTGCTTTGTTGGTTCATCATGGCAGGGAAGTGTGTTCCTAGGTGGAATGGGACAACTTGCCATAGCCAACTCACTGCGGACAACTTACTACAGCCAACTCACCTCAGCCAACTGCATTGCCATGACCAACTCACCGTAGCCAACTCACCATAGAACAACTTGCCAAGGCCAGCGCACTGCAGGATAACTTGCTGTGGGACAATTTAGCAATTATATTTAATTATTTAAAAAAAATAAAAAGGGTGTTGGTACTTACCTGATATGCCTGTTCTCTGTAAGCTGTGAAGAGCATCCAGTGATGGGAGGTGCTTCAGTCTCTTCGAGGAAGGCTGGGCTTAAACTTGAGGATGCTCCTCCTCCTCCACAAAACTCCTCCTTAGCATCCCCAGTTTTGCGAAGCCGAAATATTGATACACTATATGCTTAAGCCTATGTAATAACTCTGCCCAGAACAGACCCCCTAGCAGATGGAATAAAAGGGAGGGGCTGGATGCTCTTCACAGCTCACAGAGAATGGGTGTATCAGGTAAGTACCAACGCCCTTTCTCCCATGAACTGTTCAGAGCATCCAGGACATACCAAAGCTTGGCACTGTCCTAAGGGAGGGACTCCATCTGGGTTGCAGACTTAACTGTCTCTGAAATAACTTGATGCAGAACTCGCCTACCAAAAGAAGCCTCAGCAGAAGCAAATATGTCAATTTTATAATTTCTAATAAATGGAGATGGAAAAGCCCAGGTTGCAGCTCAGCAAAGCTCCTTTATTGTAGCTTGGGTCGCCCATGCTGCTGTGGTGGTTGCACTCCTGATTGAGTGAGTGGTAATGCCTTGGGGCACTGGTATTGAGTGAGAGTCGTACAACTTAGCGATGGTGGCCCTTAGCCATCTACCTATGATAGATGGTGAAACCTTGCGCTCCAGCCTGTTAGGCTGAAAGGGCACGAAGAGGGCTTCTGTCTTTCTAGAGAGTGTCGTGTGCTCTATGTAGATGGGTAAGGCCCTTCTTATGTCTAAGTGGTGCCATTGGTGTTCAAGCCTGTGTGATGGACGTGAGAAAAAATTTGGGAACACCAGCTCTTGGGCTCTATGGAATGTCAAATTAACTTTTGGAATGAAGGAGGGATCTGGTCTGAGAACCACTCTATCCCAATGGAAAATGCAGAGTTCTTTGCGCACCGATAGTGCAGCTAGTTCGGAGATTCTTCGGGCAGATGTAATTGCTATCAGGAAAACTACTTTGTCGGTTAGAAATTGAAGCGTTGTAGTCTTTAGTGGCTCGAAGAGACCTGTAGTAAGGGCCAATAGTAATTTATTTAATTCAAGTTGGATATCAGTGCACTATGGGGGGCCTCAAGTTCTTGGCACCGCGCAGAAAACTGTAAATGCGAGGGTGATGAGATATGGAGGTAAGATCATCCCAAGATACGACTGAAGCCAGGGCCACCACCTGTCTCCGCAGTTTATTGGGTGATAACCCTTTGTTTAGACCCCATTGTAAAAATTCTAATAACTGCACTACTGATGGGGAAGTAGAGTCAATCTGAACCCTCTGACAACAACAGCAGAAGCTAGATCAGGTAGCCTCATAGATTTGGTTCGTCGAAGGATGTTGAACGGACTGAATAGTGTGAATAACTTGAGTAGAAAGGTGTTCATCTCTCAGACGTCGTTGTTCAACTTCCATACAGCTAAGTTTAGCCATTAGGGGTCCAGGTGTAGCACTGGGCCTTGAGACAGCAATATGACCGATGATGGGATCGTCCACGGTGGTTCCATCAAGAGGTCCTTCAGGTCCGTGAACCATGCTTGCCTTGGCCAATAAGGAGCCACTAATAGTAGGTCCGCTTTTTCTTCCAGCAACTTCTGAATCAATTTGGGGATCACGGGAAGGGGAGGAAAGGCGTGTCGCAGTCCAGTGAGCCAGTGACATCTGAGGGAGTTCACGTCCTCCGCTCCCTGCGATGGGTAACAAGAAATGAATTGGGGAAGCTGTGCATTGAGTGGGGAGGCAAACAGGTCGACAACTGGTTGGTCCAACCTCCGAGTAGCCTCCAGAAAGATCTTGGGGTCCAGACGCCACTCTGATTGATCTAACATGGCTCTGCTGAGCCAATCCGCTTGTACATTTGCTACTCCAGATATGTGCTCCACCTTTCGAGAGAGAAGATGGGTTTCGGCCCACAGGAATAGTCTTTTTTCTTCCCTCATTAGTAGATTGGAATGAATGCCCCCTTGTTTGTGATATGGGCCTTTGTAGTTATGTTGTTTGTGATGTGGGCCTTTGTAGTTATGTTGTTTGTTAAGACGAGCACATGTTTGAAATGGAGATGCGGGAGGAATTGTCGGAGTGCCAAGTACACCGCTCTCAGTTCTAGCCAGTTGATATTGTGTGCCTTCTCTGAATCCATCCAAAGGCCTTACACTGTGTGTAATTGGAAGTGCCCCCCCAAAACCACTAGACTGGTGTCTGTTGTAACAGTCGATCTGTGTGGATCCTTGAAAGGGCAGCCCTTGTTGATTTCGGATCATGTCCACCATTGTAGAGACCTGAGGATGGTTGATGGAACTTTTATACAAGTCCTGGCATCGTCTCTCCCAGCCCGTTGGTATGGCAACAGGAACCATTGCAGGGTTCTTGTATGGAACCGGGCCCAGAGGATAACAGAAATATAAGAAATCATTTTTCCCAGCAATTTAGAAAGGAGACATAGTTGTACTTTCCTAAGAGTTCTGATCTGTTGAGCCAAATCTCTAATGGTTTATTGTCTATCAGGGGAGAGGAAAACTTTGCCTTCCGGGTGTCAATGATGGAGCCAAGGTGAATGAATCTCGTAGAGAGTGTTAAATGACTTTTCAGCCAATTGATTAGAGAACCCATGTTGCTGTAGGGTTACAAGTGTAGTTTGAATGTTCAAATTTGCTTGATTGATGGAAGATGCCAGAATAAGAATATCATCCAAGTAGCATTGAATTGGATGGACCTATCCCTGAGTGATGCTGCCAAGGCAGCCAAGACTTTTATAAAAGTTCTGGGAGCTGAAGCTAGGTCAAATGGGAGAGCAATATATTCGTAACGGACGCTGTTGTAACAGAAATGAAGGAATTTGAAATGTGAGGGCCTAATTGGGATATGTAAGTAAGCCTCCGTGAGGTCTATGGAGGTAAGGACATTGTTTTTTCTGATGCTGAGAAAGATGGATTGGAGAGTGGTCATTTTAAATTTTCGGTAAACTAAAAATTAGTTTAAACTTTTTAAGTCCAGGATTGCCCTCCATGCCCCCGAACTTTTGGGGACCACGAAGAGGTACAAATAAAAAACAAGACCTTTTTGATTAGAAGGGATGGGTTGTATGGCCCAGATCTCTAGTCAATGTGCTATGGCTGTGTCCGTGAGAAACCTTTTTTCTGCGTCCATAGAAATTGGGGACTTCATAAAAAAATCCGTGTGTGTGTGTGGAGCTGAACTCCAGTGCCAGACCAAATCGTACTGTGTTCCTGACCCCTGCATCAGTGGTAGAGGAGTCCCATTGGTCAGCAAACATTTTAGGTGACCGCCAATGGGAATTTCGTTGTAGTCGTTACTTGGACATGCAGAAGGGCCTAGATCCTGTTCCTCGAAATTGTCTCCTAGGATGGAGTCCCCTTCTATATCTGTCCCCAGGTTCAATTCGATCTGTCTGTTGTCTGAATCCAGGCTGTCTTTGAAATCTTGGATAGTAGGGTTGGTAGAAGGGGCAAAAGGAACCCCTACGAAAGGGCTGTGGTGATCTGGACTCTGATCGACAAAAAAGAGAGGGAAGAATTTTCTTTTTGGTTCTGGTTTCAGTTAGGAGGGGTTCAAGCACACTGCCAAATAGTTTATTCTCCTAGATGGTAGCTGAGGCAAGCCACCACTTGTGCTTGATGTCTGCCTGCAAATGCCTGAGCCAAACTAACCTTCTAGCCACAATTTGGGAAGCAATAACCCTAGAGGAAAATTTAACTACATTGAAGGTAGCATCTGCCAAAAACTCTGCTGCAGTGATTAATTTGCCACATCTTGATGTACCCTAATGTTTGAGGCTGGAATGGTATCCCTCAGGTGGCAGAGCCACCTGAGAGATGATCTGGTGAAAAAGGAGGTGTCTGTGGCCACTCTGATGGCCCATGTGCCCTGCAGAGGGCAAGTTCTGCCCTCTTTCCCTCAGGCTTGAGAGCCTCTTCAATTTCACTTGGGATGGCTGAGGAGGATGCAAGCGCAATGATAGGCTCATCTACTTCTGGAGTGTTTAGAAATTCAGAGAACTTGGGTGCCAAATTATTGTATTTTTATCATGTCCTGTGGGAGTGGGATATGAAGCTGCTGCAGCCCATTGTTTTTGCACTAAATTGGAAAACATGTGTGGCACAGGGATAATCTCTGCCTCAGTGACTGGTTGAGAGAATATGAGATCCTCTGCTTCCCCTGGAGTATTTGGTGTGAGAGGGTACCCGTATTATCCAGCCGTGCGGTGTTCTTGGCCTTAAACAGCAAGGATTTAAATAATTGTGTGTGGAATAATCTTGTAAATACGGGGAGGTCAGGTGAGAGGCCTTTATCATCAGACATCCCCCTTTCTAGCGGATCCATCTCTGACAATACCTGGTCAATGGTGTGTACCAACCCCTCCTTCATTTGATCCATTGGATGCCCTTGATCTCCCATATCCTGTGTGCACTGAGGGTCTCCGACAGTGGGCAACAATCATTCTACCGGGGTGGGGTACCTGATGAAGATGCGGATCCGTGATGCCCAGAAATCGTTCAGAAAGAGATCTGCAAACCAAAGCTGAGGGTGTTCTTGACTGAATAACCTGTTGGACGCCTGCTGATATGCTCTTCTGGATAGCTAGCTCCATCCACGCCCTCATGCTGGCAAGGATTTCCTCTGAAAGTTCCTCCTCTTGTGTAAGGCCAGCTGCAGTTAGCATGAATGTTGCCTCTGGTGGCCTCCTTGGGGAGAGAATGTTAGAAAGAGCCTCCTGGGGAGGTTGTATTAACATGCTGCTCCTTCTCCTTCCTTGCTTTGTTATCTATCTGTCTGTCTGTCTGTCCGTCCATCCGTCCATCCATCTATCTATCTATCTCTATACATATATATGCGCACGCGCACACATGCACACGTGCACACGCGCACACACACACACACATAAATGACTTAAATATTTGTATAATTTAAGTCAACCAAGTCAATTTTTGAATAAAATACTTTTAATATCAAATATGGAGACCAGAACACTCCCCTCCAGACCCAGCACCTATATGAGAGCACAGAGGTCTGTAACTGATAATTAAATCAGTTTAGCTGCACTTATTGCCTGTGGAATCCAGCAGTTCAAGTCCTCTATTATCCAGTGGACTGGTGGTAGGGAGTCCCCTTCCCAGGTCCCCAAGAAAGGAAACCTTGTTGGGTAACTTGCCTCACAGACAGTCACAATTACTGAGCAAATTTAACCACGCAGCTGTTTAAAATGGCCTGCTGAAAGCAAAACCGCTCAGCGGGAAGGCGCAGAGGCTAATTCCCTGCCCTGAGGTAGGGAAAGCCTCATAATAAAAGGAAAAAAGCTGCACTGTTCAAATTGAGGCTTCGAGCCTCGAGGAAACGGAGCGTTTACTCAGCTGGTTAGGAGATGAGAGAGATAAGCCTTCTTGTTGAGAAGTTTAAGGCTGCAGCTCTGAAACGAGAGGCTTTTAGCCTCAAAGCAGATTGGAAAGATAAGCTGCCGCGTTTATGAGGCTTTAGCCTCGGGAGCTGGAACTCTCGTAAAAAATGAGTGAAATGACTTTTGGAGGTTCCCAGGGGTAGTGGGGGTAGTTGATGACAGAAAGTATGGTACCTGACCTGAGAAATAAATCAGCTAAATCAGCTAAATCGCCAGTGTTCTGTTCCGACCAGGAAAACAATAACATAACCTGTCTGAAGAAAGACTGAGCTAAAACTGGGGACGCTAAGGAGTCTCGTGGAGGAGGAGGAGCATCCTCAAGTCACTTGCAGCCAACTCCTATAGACAACTCACCTCAACCAACTGCATTGCCATGACCAACTCATCGTAGCCAACTCACCATAGGACAACTTGCCAAGGCCAATGCACTGCAGAATAATTTGCTGTGGGACAATTTAACAATTCTATTTAATTATTTAAAATAAATAAAAAATATATTAATTTTTGCAATTCATATTTCATTCTTTCCCTCCTTTTGCATCCTTTCTTTAATGAGTCTATTCCACAATTTCTTCTATATTAGTGTAACTCTTGTCCTGTAGCAAGTTGTCCTGTGGGGAATTGGCCATGGCAAATTGGTCGTGGCGAGATGGCCATGGCAATTTGGCCATGGTGAATTGTCAATAGACCCATTCCTAGGAGATATGAGTGAAGAACCTTCAGAGTGTATGCCAAGAGTTGATACATCTGGTGGAGTTACCCAAAACACGAAGGTCATCCCACCTGCCCAACTAAAGCAAGTAGCACACAGCAGTTATATAAAGATGCTGGAGGCAGATGTTCACTTCAGTAACAATTGCAAAGATATATTGTTGAAATGGTAAAGCATTCCTGCAAAACCAGATGGATAGACAAAATAAAATGATTGATGATCCATATGGAGATGAATTGTCTATGGTCACTAAGAGTTGATGGCAATTTGTTTGTGCATAATCAAGATTTTTAATTTTCTTCTACTAAAATAATGAATGTGTCGTTTATTAAATCAGTTGCTGGCATTACACAAAACAAATAATAAGGAAATAATTTATGATGTGCAACAGTATCCAGCACACATTTAGTAAAGAATATTCACAAAGGTTTTGGATATTTCCTCACAATTTTCATTATAATTTTAGTTGTCTCTTAACTCAGATATTTGTGGGCGTCAAAGGTACAACTCATCCCAAAAAGGTCCTAGAATAGTAACACCTAACACTTCCAGATGAAATGGTCTGGATTAAGCAACATAGTGTATATAACTATATACACTTTTATATGTCCAATTGACACTGATATACCCCCAAATATCTTAACAATGAGAGAGCATGCGTTTGATATATTTCTGATCTTTATAAACAGCTTTAATACAAAATAATTTCTTAAGTCTGCAAATAGAAGTACAATGGATAGTTATATAAAGCATAGGGCAGAAGAAATGCTTAATAATCTATTCTTACATTGCTTTATGATGTATTTAAATCATCCTCAAAACTGAGATTCCTTTTAGCATGAAATTTAACTAAGAGGAAAGCAAACCTATAATCAGAATACTATTTATTATTAAACCGTATACATTCAATTTACCCTTTTCTTCATTTTTACATTTCTAGTTTGTTGATGAACTAGGTCTATTTGGAATAATTAACACAAAGAACTTCAGAACTCAATGACTGAAAATAATTACTTCACCCTTTTCTTTTCTGAGTATGCTAGAGCCCAAGCTAAAGATTTAGAGCTGACTGGACAAATATAAAAGATGTCAGAAACAGTGACCACTGACATACCATTCAAGGCACATGGAAGAATATTCAGGCTTGAATGCCTCTAAACTGCTCATTGGTAAGATCAGCTATCAGTGAGGCACAAGTGTAAGTCAGCACAATTCACTGAGCCTGCCATGACCTTAAAATCATTGCTCCTGGGGCATGTTCATCTACCAATTAGTTTATATGCTCACTGGAAATCTATTGCTCAATAAATGCACCGACCTCTCATTCCACAGTGTTGATGAAGTGTGTGTGATGCCTTTTCTCTTCACAACTTGACCCCTAAAGCTGACCCATCTAAAACTAAGGTATTCCTGCCAATTGAGTACACCATCACCCAGGCTTATCACAGGTCTCAATAGTTTCTTTAAAAGCCATTATAAGTCTTTTTCCCCCACTCTAGCCTAGAACGATTTGTTAGACAACCCAGCTAAACATGATTTTAAATTTGCTAATGTTGGGAAGGACATTTTTAAACAAAGGATAAAGCATAACCAAACAGACAAATATAGTTCAGAATCAAAGAAAAACTACGATCATAGCACACAAAATTTCATACCCTGGGATGCAACCTTAAAAGATTTTTTTTTTTTGAAGAAAATTTTATTGATTTTTAGAAACAAACATAAACAAACACAGCACAGAACATGAAAAACATAAAACCTCTTTTCTGAAAGCAGCCTGATCCCGGGTTACATCTCTTTGTACAGACACCAATTCAAATTCATGCTCATTTTAATGTACCATTCCATATCTTATTACCATGCTACATTTTCTATATAGCTTCTCCTCTCTTTTAACTTTCTTAATTTTATTTTTATTTGTTTCATCTCAAATCAGATCATTATATTTATATTCTTTGTCTGTCCTATTTCAACGGTCTATTATCTTTTCTCATTAAACAAAATTCCTTCTGTGGTCACTGATTGAAGTATGACGCCTTTATATCTTTCCCCTAAAATTATAACACTTAATGTAGAACATAACTTCCATTCAGATTCTGCGTAGTACATTAAAGCTACACGCTACATTTTAAAAAGAAAAAGAAAAGAAAAATATAAATATATAATATAATTAAAACAATGATCTATACCAATTCAATTCTATCATTAATGTTAATATTCATTTAAATTTTAAACATTTAACACATTACTTTTCAAGTAGGTATCATGCTCCTATGGGAACGCTTATAAACTTTCCATAATTACTTCCCCCCCACTTCACTTGCATTTTAAAACATTATGTCATTAAAATGTTCCCATTCCTTTCTAAATTAATTCTCTCATTTAATTCATTCCATTTATTTTATTCACAAATGTTTCACTAAATCATATGTTTTTCCAATTTCCTAACATTATTTCTAAATACAAATATAACAATACAATCATATGTACCTTTGCATAATCACTTTTTCAATTAAATTTTTACCCATTATCTCTAAATAAATCCTGTTTCTTTACATCTTGCTTCACACTCTTGTAGCTTCTCTTCCCTTCCCTCCTCCTTTGCTTCTTCTCTCTGTCCTTCTATCCCCTTGCCTCTCCGCCTCGATTTCCCTTTTCTGTATTCCCTTTTTCTGTTGCTTTCTCACATTAGATCCACTTTTCACCTTATTTTTCCCTTTTTTGGTTGTTTTTTTAGGTCTCAAATTCTCCATTCTCTTTCCCCTCTTTCCCCTTTCTTTCCCAAGTAGAATTACTTGTTCATTTAAAATGGCTTCTTCTTTGTCCCAATCTTCTTGTTGCGTAGTCCTTGCTTGTAATTTCTCGTAGGTAGAGATCGCCATTTCTAAGAATTGAAAAACGGAACCAAGAGAGCCCTTCCCTTCTTGTTCCTCTTCTTTAAGTTTTTTAAATTCTATTTTCAGTTCATCCACAAGTGATGCCATTGTAGAGGTTTTTTTCTTTTAAAACAACCACCCAAGTGTTTTTAATCCTTCAAATATAGTTCCAAAAGTCCCAAAGTCACCAAGCAATCCAAATAGACACAAGCTGTTTCTTTTGACATCTTCTTCCTTTTTTCACTTTCTCTTCCTGGGGTTAGTATTTAGTTACAAAGTTCCAGTTAAAATGTACCTTTTAGAAGTCCTGTTAAAATTTAACTTTAGATTCTTTAGAATCCAGGCTATCTCCTCCTTCCAAACCTTGTTCTTATTCTCTTCCTCTCCCTTCCCACTTACAGCAAAAAATAAATAAAAATTCCTTCTCTCTTTTTTTTTTCCTTTTATATTCAGAAATCTTTATTATCCCCTTAGCACTAAGTTTTCCAGCTTAAATACCTGTTGATGCCAAAGCAGATTTTTCCAATTTCTCATTCATCTCTGTTCGCTGTCAACGTAAGGAAGGAGAGTGAAAAATTTTTTTTCCCCTTTTCACTTTCATTTGCTGCTTCCGAATCTTCTTTGGGAGCGATGTATCCTTTTTAAAAATTTGAGTTCCAGGATGCCTTAATTGTTATTTCTTATCCCGGTCAGCCAAAACTTTCACTTCAGCACTTTCTTCCTCCTGCACATTCTTTTCTGGATGAGGGCTTCTTTGAGGTGGCCATTTCTGACTGCTGCTCTACCGCCTTCGGGAAAGGGAGTTTAGCCAGCTGGGGCGGAAAGATGCGGCTTTCCTCGACCTTGCTGGAATCTCCCCCATCTTCACCGACCTCTATGGGGTGGCTTAGCCCCAAAGCCAGCTGGCTCGGGGCGCTTCGGCGGCACGCCCAGGCAGAAACCGTGCACGATCGCGGATTACTGCCTGCCGCCGAAACCCTGCAAACCGGAAGTCCAATCTTAAAAGATTATTGCAGAGGAAAAAATATTTATATATTGCTCTCACTAGGAACAAAGAAGATATACGAGTATTTATCATCATTCAAGGATCATGGAAAAGATTAAATATGTGAAATAAAATATGTCTGAATGATGCAAACATTTTGAAATTCTGCTCAAAATAAGGTTGCAGATTTCAAAAGCCAAAAGATTTGTAAATATTTCATTTCTTAATATCGTTCATATAAAAGTAAATAAACAATTATTTATTAAAACAGTTATTTAAGTCATTTATTTACTATAAAGCCAGAATAATTGTTTTGGATGTATCAAGGGATGTATTTTCAAAAATTCTGCAACTGAAAAATTGTTATCATTCTCTGAATGCTGTCAATCACTTTTTGCTATGAATTCCTCAAAATTCTAAAACTTGGATAATTATATTCTATTGTTCAGATAACTTTGTTTTATTTGGCTCCTAATTATTCATGACATTTTTTAAAATTTTCAAACTGTTGAACATTACCCTTCCCCCCTTCCTTTCCCTTCCCTTCCTTTCCTGTCCTTTCCTTTCCTTACCTTTCCTTCTTTTCATTATTTAAAATTATAGAATTATAAAAATGTTATAGCGGTGAGGTAAAATTGAAGACCTTAGTTTTTTGGACATAACATAAATGTCTATTAATTATCTCACTTTAACATATTGAAGTTGCTGCTTTGATTTTTCTTTAAACTAGAAAAAGTCAGATAATTCTATCATGTTCTAGTAATAATTATGTAATAATTGTATTATTTAAGCTTTTGTTTTTTAAAAAATTCCTAGGAAACTTTCTCAATTGAAATTTATTACTAGGTTCTGATAGAAAATAAATGTAATTATTCAATTCTATCTTCAATTCATATTTTAATATTCTATCCTTGTTTATTTAAATAAATCTACAGATTTAATTATTTAACAATTTATTGTGTCATGGACACTGACTGAAATATTCAATATGTATATTTCTGTGGAAAACTGCCCCACCTTCAGATGTTATTAATTTTGTGTATCTTTACCACTTAATTTTAGCAATAACTCATATGGGTCCAATGAATATAGAGAAATTTTGAATAAATCAACAACTCAACTGGTGCTGCTTTCATCTATTCCATAAATGAATTCATCCAATATGTCAGTGTAAAAAAGCAAACATTCTCTTATATTCAGTAACTAGTTATATTACTTTTTACTGCAACAATTGCAACCAAGCAGATTTTTACACTGGTTATTGATTTTTCATATTGTTATATTTTCTCTGTGGCTACTTCATGTCAGTAAAATTTGAGGTACTCAACTCAGAACATGCTACAGAATTTCAATAGGCTTAGGTTTGGACTTTGACCTGGCTGTTCCAAAACAATTTGTGCTTCATTATTGTTAGGAATGTAAGCTACCTACTATTTGGGTTGGACAATATATAAAGCAGGAGAGACATTTTAACACTGTATCTTGAAGAAAATGCAAAACTGTAGTTGGGTATGGTTTCTCAAACGGCCATAAGATGGAGCCAGAAATCTGGGTTGTTTAGTCTTAGCCTCAGAAGAGATTGTGAGTCAGTCTGTTTTCCTTCTGTTGGAGAGTTTTGCTATTCCTCTGTTTTTCCTAATTGACTGCTATTCCTGGATTTGCTGTAAGTCTGATACTGAACTGTTTTTGACATTGGACTTTGTTATTGGATTATCCCTGGATTGAAAACTGACTGATTTTACCTGTGAATGGCTTTGGATTGCTTGTTTGGACTTTGCTTAAACCGTTTCTGGAAGTAAAAACCTACATTTATTGTACAGTGTATCTGTGTGCTGGGTGTTTATTATTCAAACACGACTCTCAAATATGTCTCTCTGTATGCACTCATTCTCCTAATGGGGAATTACCTCAACACTGGTTATGGGCCCAGGCCATACCAGGCTCAAATAACTGAGAGTTAATGTGAATACACAGTACTGTATACAGAAAGCTGTTTACTGTTTAATTGTGGTTTACTATCCTGGTAAAGATGGCACAAGTCACTTCAACAAGTCTATCACTGATAACCAAGTTGGATGGAAAAAAACTATGTATCCTGGTCTATGGATTGCAGTCTACTTCTGCATAGAGAAGGGTTATGGAATGTAGTTTGTTGTAACTATGTATCATTTATGTGTTTGCAATTGTATATCAATGCAACTATGGATCATTCAGACATTTCAACATTGTATCATTTCACGTGTAATCATTAAGCTTCTGTCTTCTCAGTGACCTTTTACAGGGCACGTACAGAGACAAGGAGTCAAACATTTGCAGAAATGGTTTATTCACTTGGGATTACATTGTCTGGCATGCAGCTTTGTGAAGAAGTAATATCCTGATCAAATATAATTCTTGCCATCCTGTCTGTCCTAATATCCTGCTGTTGTTTGAGTCATTGTTAAATTTGTATATTCCGTCTGACCTAGGCTTAACCTAGGTTCTGAATAAACAATCACCCCCTTTTGAATGAGCATAATAAAAGAGCTTGTACCCAGCCATTCTGGGCGCACTCATCTCGAGGAACTTCGTCTCCTGTCGTTTCTCTCTCCTTCGCTCCCTGTCATGAGACGCCCATCTGATGCGGGATAGCAGATACCGCAGTAGTTCAAGACCCACCAGATGTAAATGCTTGGGATCCAGTTAATGAGGATGATGCCAAGAAGCTTGCTAACTTTAAACAGAACAAGGAACAAGCTCTTTGTATAATTGGACTAACACTGAGTGACCAGCAGCTTGTTCATATTTGTGGAGAAGAGTCTGCTTCTAGGTGTTGGGAAAATTTGAAGAGGATTTATATTTGTGACAGTGTAGGTGCACATATACATCTTACATGTAAACTGTTTAGAGCACGTCTTCTGAAAGGTGGAGATATGTTATTAATGAAAAGAATTTTCAAGAGCTACATGAAAAGGAACTGATATTTTCAGAGCTGCTGCTAGATTCTGTAAAAAAGGAAAGAAACAGAATACTGGTAAACACCAGAAGGCTAAGAAGAATGTTAGTTTAGCTATGTCTAGCAATTCTACTGTAAACTATGATTTGTGGGTTATTGATAGTGGAGCATTGTAATGCATCACAAAAGATAGAAAGAAGTTTGTAAAGATATCCACGAGTCAACAACATGTATCACTGACAAATGGATGAAAGATTAACGCATCTGGTGAAGGTCCTGCATATTGTTCTTGTATAAACAAACATTTAACGATGTTATATGTATCTAAACTGAAATTTAATTTGCTATCAGTAAGGGCTTTAGTTAATCTTGGTTTTGTAGTAATCTTTAGGGGAGATAACTGTATAATAGAGAAAGAGGGTAAAAGTGTTACTGCTACTTTAAAAAATGATTTATATGTGACACATGATGACCAATTGAAGATGGCTAACTCAGTTTATAACAATGTTAAGCCACATGATGAATGTATACATTTACTGCATCGACGTCTAGGGCACATTAATTTCAAAATGCTCAAACAACTGCTGAATTGTCAGAGGGGGTAAAATTGAAACCCTGTAGCAAGTATTTAAACTGTAATGCTTTAAGTCAAGAAAAGAGTAAGGCTACTCCAGCAAACAGACTTCATGGGTTTAAGACCAAAGAACTTTTAGAGGTTGTGTTTGCTGACATAATTGGTCCAAAGAAACCAAGTTTAGGAGGTGCCTGCTATATTTTGAGTATTATGGACCATTACTCACAATATGGTTTCTGCTATCTTATGAAAAACAAAACAGAAACATTCCAACATTTCTTTAACTGGTTAAGGTTTGCTAAGAGAAAAATGAAAAGTAAAGCAATTACATTAATTACTGATAATGGGACTGAGTTTGTTAACAAAATATTCCAAACTATGTTGAAATTGGCTGGTATTGAGCATAAACGTTCTGTACTTTACAGACCACAACATAACTCCTTTGTTGAACGAAGAGGGTAAACATTACAAGGCATGGCTCGCACTGTTATCTGATTCAGGTTTGCCTGAAACACTGTGAGGTAAGGCTATAATGTGTAGCAATCATGTGTTAAACAATGTAGTTAACACAACAACTGGTTAATTGCCATTCACTCGTTGGCACAGCAGAAAGCCAAATTTAAGTTACCGACACACATTTGGAGCTCCAGCATGGGTGCATATTCCCTCACAAGTAAGACTGAAAGGGCAACATAGAGCGAAGAAGTTATTTTTTTGTAGGTTATGAGACCATAGATCATTTAGATTCTGGGATCATGGCACAGGTCATGTTTATTATAGTACTAATGCAAAATTTCTTGAACATGTTGGGTGGAATAAACTGGAACAGGAATCCAGCAATGATGTTATTATTGACACCCAAATAGTCCCTAAAGATAAAATAAGTAAACCACGAATAGCCATTGAAGAGGAAGAAGAGGAGGAAGTAGTAGAACAGGCATAGGAAGAAGCAGAAGAACAGGAGCAGGTGGCACAGGAAAGTCCGCCAGTTAGCCCTGTATTACCAAGACGTTCAACCCGTGTAACACGACACCTGAGAGATATCAGGCTCGTATTATGTGCCAAGTGAATACAGTTCCAAGTAACTACAGTGAATTAAAACTGTATCCTGCTAAGGATCAGGCTGCTTGGCAGAAAGCAATGGATAAGGACCTGGAATCATTAAAAAGACTGGAGGTATATGAAAATGTTAAGTTACCTTCAGGTAAACATGCCATAGGATGGTAAATGGATATATAAACTAAAGACAGGTGTGGATGGGACTGTTACCCATAAAGCCAGGTTAGTAGCACAAGGGTTCAATCAGACAGCCAATAACTACGATGAAGTATTTGCACCTAGTCTGAAGGCTACTACATTACGTGCAGGATTAGTGTGGGAAGCTTAGGAGAAATATATTATAAATCATTTGGATGTAGAGACAGCGTATCTGCATGCACTGTTGCAACACACTCTATATTTAAAGAAATATTTAGGTCTCAAAAATGATAATACTAATAATAATGATTGCTGGAGATTGAAAAGGAGTCTTTATGACTTGAAACAATCAGGATATGAGTGGAATCAATGTATAGTTAAAAAATTAACTAAGATAGGTTTTGTAGCTGGCATGGCTGATCCATGTTTGTTCTAAAGAGAAAGTAATGGTGTAATTTCATTATTATTATTATAATACTATGATGACATAGTATTAATCACCAAAACTGAACAAGAAGCTATTGAGATAGTTTCACTATTAGAAAAGAAATTTAAGATAAAACAGTTAGGAGAAATCAAACAATATCTTGGTTTAAAGATAGATAGAACTGGGGGAGGATACAAAATCTTACAAGCTGATAAAATTAACCAATTACTAAAAAGTTTTAAAATGGAACTTTGTAAGCCGGCTAAAACACCAGTGAGCCAGGAGTTTAGCCATAGTGATGTTCAAAGTCCTATTTTTGATAAGAACATTTATCAGTCTTTGACTGATAGTTTATCTTTTCTCAATATTTGGTCAAGGCCAGTTATCGGATACTGTGTTAATCAATTAGCGAGATTTAATGCTGAGCCAACTGAAAGGCACTGGCAAGCTGCTAAACATGTGTTAAGATATCTGAAACAAACAATGCATTATGCATTGTATTTGGAGCCTAAAGATGAACTGAGTTTGACTGCATGTGCTGATGCAAGTTTTGCTACAGACATAAATACATAAATACAGACAAAAATCTACATCGGGTACTGTAGTATTACTGGGTAAGGCATTGATTGGATGGAGATCTAATCAACAGAAACATTTAAGTTTGTCAATAATGGAGGCTGAATTTTCATGTTTATCTTTATTATGTGCAGATTTAGTTTTGTATTAGCAATTATTAATTGATATGGGAATTGATGTCACAGATTCTATTGTTGTTTACGAAGATAACCAATCAGCAATACAGATGGCTTCAAATATTGCTGTTAAAATAAGAATGAAACACACAGATTTAAGATACTGAAAATGTGAGATGGCTTCAAATATTGCTGTTACAATAAGAACGAAACACACAGATTTAAGATACTTAAATGTGAGACAATGTGTGCAAAGTAAAATGATTAAGCTAGAATACTGTATGTCAGAAAACAATACAGCAGATCATTTTACAAAGGCCCAAGGCTCTATAAAGCATAGGGCGTGCTGTGAGGATTATGGACTTTGAATGTAAGTTTGTATATATTGTCCTACCCAAAAGGGGAGCATGTTAGGAATGTAAGCTACTTAACAGCTGTTTGGGTTGCATGATATATAAACCAGGATAGACATTTTAATACTGTATCTTTAAGAAAATGCAAAACTGTAGTTGGGTGTACTTTCTCAAACTGCCATAAGATGGAGCCAGAAACCTGGGTTGTCTTAGTCTTAGTCTCAGAAGTTTTAGGTGACTTTCTCCCCTTTTGGGTCGGACAAAATATACAACCTTACATTCTAAGTCCATTATTTTCACAGCATGCCTTATGCTTGATAGCGGAAGCGTGCTGGGCCCATAACCAGTGTTGAGGTAATTCCCCGTTAGGAAAATGAGCACATACAGGGAGACGTATTGAGAGTACTGTTTGAATAATACACACACAGCACACAGTTCAGTGAATGTAGGTTTTTACTTTCAGAAACGTTAAGCAAAATTCAAACACAGTCCAAATTCATTCACAGGTAAGTCAATCAATTTTTAGTCCAGGAATAATCCAATAACAAAGTCCAGTGTCAAAAACAGTTCAGTATCAGACTTACATCAAATCCAGTCAATTAGAAGAAACAGCAAAACTCTCCAACAGAAGGAAAACAGAGACTCACTCACTTCTGAGACTAAGACTAAGACAACCAAGGTTTCTGGCTCCATCTTATGCTCATTTGAGAAACCACACCCAATTGCACTTTTAGGGTTCCCTTAAAGAGGCAGTATTAAAATGTCCATCCTGGTTTATATATTTCCAACCCAAATAGCTCTTAGGTGACTTATATTCCTAACACCCCCCACCCAGGGTGGGATTCAAATTTCTGTGGGCATGGCCTAATTTGAGGGTGTGGCTTGCTGGTCACATGACTGGCTGGCATGGCTTGCTGGTCACATGACTGGCTGGCGTGGCTTGCTGGCTGGGCATGGCTTGCTGGTCACATGATGGGGTAAGTGTGGTTATGTGACTGGGTGGACATGGCCAGGTGACTGGCAAACCAAATACAAGTGGTCCTCACTTAGTGGCCAGTTGTTAGCAAGTGTTCTAATTTATGACTGGCCTCCCCAGAGATACTTGACCCGTTTTTGGAGTTTTGACAGCCGTGCACACACATACACACACAATCCCTTCTAACCCTGCTGGAGCAGGTCATTGCACTAGAATCGGTCAAGCATCTCTGATTAGATTCTAGCAGTGAATAAAATCTAATCAGAGATGCTTTGCTGATTCTTGTTGATTTGTTTTATTTATATCTCATTATTTTATGTTGCTGAATTGCATTGACATGTGTGTCCCTTCTTGTGCACAACCCAGAAGCTTCTTTGCAGCAAAAATTACTGACCTCTGACTTTGTTCTACTTTTCAAACATGCCGACACTGCCGCGTTCTAGGTGCCGGCCCTACAGGTCCACCCCATTGAGCCCACTGCATTGGAGGGGCCTGCCCAAGCAAGTCAAGTCAATGAGGTGAGCCTGAGAGACTGAAAAAGGCAGGGGAGAGGGAAGGAAGAAAAGAAAGAGAAAAGGAAAAGAAAGAAAAAGGGACAAAGAAAGAGGGGGGTGGAAGGAAGGGACAGAAAGAAAAAGAAATAAAGAAGGAGGGAGGGAGGAGAAAGAATATCTATTCTAGTCCAATCACCTGCTCCAGCAGGGTTAGAAGGGAGTGTGTGTGTGTGTGTGTGTTCTCCTTGTATTTACCAGTACATTTTAGTTTTGCCTTCTTCAGAATTGACACTGTAATACATTGGGGAAAAGTAATTTTTGGGTGGAGATCTGGTCCAATGGATCCTGTTTAAAGCCTCAACAAAATGTGAGAGCTTCCTGATAGTCTTGACCATGTTTTGCCCACAAAACCTTTAATAGAAGCCAAAGATGTTTCAATGTGCTGGCAAAGATATTTCAATGTGGAAAAGGGCCTCAGTCTAAACTAGGCCTCATTTCAATCAGATACATCAGCTCTCTCTCTAGCTGTCTCTCTCTCTCTCCCCACCTCTCTCCCTCCCAGGCTGGCTTTTCTCTTCTTTCCCAATGTGCCTGCAGGGCTGGCACTTCGGACATGCATAGATGATGGATGGATAGAGAGTGAGAGAGAGAGAAAGAGACAGACAGACAGACAGAGACAGGTAGGTAGGTTGGTAGATAGATTGGTGGATAGATAGGTAGATAGGCAGAAAGACCTTTTGAATGAATGTATAGGTAGGTAGGTAAGTAGGTAGGTAGATCTATATTGGTAGGTAGGTAGACAGAAAGACAGGTGGGCAGGCAGGTAGGTAGGCAGGAAGGCAGGCAGACAGACAGACAGACATTTTGGATGTATGGATAGATAGATAGATAGATAGATAGATAGATAGATAGATAGATAGAT
>BLBF01000018.1:47633357-47645099 GCA_015471245.1 Laticauda colubrina | reverse complement strand
GATAGATAGATAGATAGATAGATAGATAGATAGATAGATAGATAGATAGATAGATAGACAGACAGACAGACAGATCTATATTAGTAGGTAGGTAGGTAGGTAGGTAGGTAGACAGACAGAAAGAAAGGCAGGCAGGCAGGCAGGCAGGCAGACCTTTTGGATGTGTGTATGGATGGATGGATGGACTGACAGACAGACAGACAGAAAGAATGTGACAGCGGTGGCACTTTGAGAAAGTAGAGCAAAGCTAGAGTGGGAATTGAAGTCCACACAAGTTGCCAAGGTTGAGAAACGCAGGCTGAATATATCAACACAGACATTCTGGTTTAGAGTTTAGCATGCTTTTTGATTCCAGCTTAGTCAATGAATAAAACATGGCTAAGATCTTCCTGCTCCTTAATGCAACTGCCCTTCTGCCCCTTCTTCAGCCCCCTGCAGCTGCCCCTCTGCCCCTTCTCCAGCCCCTTTGGTATCCAATTTTGCAATGCCAACCTCCCCAGGGCAGCGATGCCGCCAACCTCACTCTCTTTGCTTCAACCCAAGGTCCACTTCCATCGGGCCAAGCAAGGGGAGGTATTCTGCACACACTCAGAGACTCCCAACTTCCGCCCACCTTTATGCTCCACCCGGCAGGAGGAAGGCGTGAGGAAGCAGCCCAGACTGGCAGAGGCAGAGGGAATGATTGCTTGGAAATTAAGCAAGCAAGCAAGCAAGCGCAGGGCTTGGTTGGAAGAAGCAGGCTGCAGAGGGAGGCTAGATTCTAGGTCTGGGACAGCTATGTAGAGCCGAATCAAGCCGAACCAAACCGAGCCACGCGCCTTGGAGAGCCTCAGCTGCACCCACCCGCATCCTGCACGCAAGCCTGGCTGGCTGGAGAGGTGGGGGCTAGGCGGGCGCTGCATGCTCCTTGTTCTCCGGGAAAGAGGGCCCTAATTATAGTAGTCAAAACAACAATTGTGCAACATTGGAAAAACTTCAATAATATAACAACTGAGTTGTGGATTAGTAAAGTCTCTTCAATTGCCATATTAAGAAAATCACAGATAAAATAATGAAATTTCAGAAGCAGGAACCATAATTTGATCAAACTTTAAGTTGGATTCTATGATTTATGTTAATAGCAATAGATTTTGATTTGGTGTACTCCTTATATATGATACATTTTCACATGTATAGTATCTGACTTTTTATATATGTGGTAATAGATTTTTTTTGCATCTAAAATGGGCAGTGCAAAAATGTGAAAAATAAATATTTTTCTTGCTATGTATATTCTATTAATGCATCCATTAATGAATCCACCTGATATTTCAATGGGATAAATAAATAAACAAACAAATAAATAATGTATCCTTAAAAATTACTGTTAGAAATCACAGAATCATCTGGAATAATTCAATAACACAACCACCACAATGCAAAACCAATATAATACATCCTACACTAGAGCATATTCCAGGAACTATTTTAGCCCCATTAAGCACTGGATTGTGTTTAAATCATATATGGTAATCATCTCTGAAATAAATATTGTGGGAATAGTAACATTTAAACCAGTTCAAATAGATACTGTCTTTTACCACTATTACAAAAAATTGAACTATTATTTCTACCATATGTCTGCATCCTCTTGAAGTTATTTTGCTGTGCAAGAACTGATGCTATATATTCTGTTCTATTTAAAACAGATTTTATAACAGATTAAAGTTCTTGATAAATTTCATATAGTTGTAGCGTCACTGAAAAAGTGAAATGACCAATTTTCATACTTATGACAATTTCAGTATCTCCATGGTCATCTAATTAAAATTCAGGCACTTGGGAACTGGCATGCATTTATGACTATTGCACTGTCCCAAGATCATGTGATCACTATCTGTAACCTTCCCAGCATGACCAATATCTTTTTTAATTAATTAATCAATTAATTTAAAAATATATTGGTCATGTCGAAGCTGTATAAATAAATCTGTTTATTTATAAATGTTACAGTGGATACAAGACTCTAACAGAACCTATGATGTAAAGTTGGTAAGAAATATTTATTAATACCCTGATGATTCCTTTATTTGTATTTGGAATAGAGGAGAGGAGAGGAGAGGAGAGGAGAGCAGAGGAGAGCAGAGCAGAGCAGAGCAGAGCAGAGCAGAGCAGAGTAGAGTAAAACAGAATAGAGTTCTTTATTGGCCAAGTGTGATTGGACACACAAAGAATTTGTCTTTGGTGTATATGCTCTCAGTGTACATAAAAGAAAAATAAAATACATTCATCAAGAATCAAAAGATACAACACTGAGTTATAGTCATAGGTTACTAGTAAGCAATCAAATCATACTAGGAAACAAATAAAATATAAATTGTAAAGATACAAGCAACATGGTTCTTGTCATAAGTGGGAAGAGATAGGTACTAGGAAGGATGAGAAGAATAATAGTAATACAGTCTTAGTAAATAATTTGACAGTGTTGTGGGAATTAGTTGTTTAACTTTGCAGGGTGATGGCATTTGGGGAAAAACTGTCCTTGTGTCTCGTTGTTTTGGTGTTATGATGACTCGGGGCATGGCACAAAGGCAACACAGTCACATAAGTAAGAAGAGTCCCTTTAATAGTTCCAACTTTGCCCCTAGTTACCTTTGGCTGGAGAAAAAAACTCTCCCAAGAACAGTCTTTAAATGGAGAAAACTCAGTCTGAAAACAAAGTGTATACAAACTGTAAATAAAAATCCACACAAACCACGCTGAAGTAAGGGCAGGATAAGGATTGCAGACTTGAAAGGCTAGAAAAACACACATAGTTGGGAAGATGCCAGGACCCCAGATAAACCTCAACAATACCAGATAATTCATGAGTTGCTCTCAACAATTTGCTATGTGCAAACTTCCTTTTTAAACACTGTCTTCCCAGCTGCAGCTAATGAAGGGAATCAGGGCCCTTTCCTCCCCTGTAAGCCATGCAACTCACGCTGCTCCCTTCTCCATTCCTCCCTGCGTGCCCTAGGATGAAGAGGGGATGGGTCTGGATCTTCCTCTGAATTCCCTCTGCCTTGTTCTACCTCTCCCCTGCTCTGTCCAGCCAGACTTTGCCCTTCCCCAGTTTCAACCAAGGGAGCCACACTCCCACTCCCTGTCAGCTGCTTGGCCTCCCCCTCCGAATAAGATTCCGACAGGGGCATGACAGGTGTGTAGTGCCCCATAATGTTGTTTTGAGGGAAGTTGAAACAAGGTCACTTGTTGATACTGTGTTGTCCAATATTGTAAGAGGTGGTAGTATAGGAGGGTTTCTCCTAAAATCTACCATGATTTTTACGGTTTCGAGTGTGTTTAGTTCAAGATTGTTTTGGCTGCACCATAAGGCTAGTTGTTCAATCTCCCATCTGTATGCAGATTCATTTGAAGCTGTTTGATTAATTTTGAATATTTTAATCTGCTTTAAATTTCTGTCCTGTTACCTGTTATTCAAATTGTCATATAAACTTTAGCAACTGCACTCTTTGCTCCAATCCTTACTTGCCTTAAGGCTTTTGTTGCCTTAAAAATAATTTGTTTCTTGATTATTCTAGTGTTGGGTTTGTAATCAAGCACTACAGATTCCAAAACCAATGGGTCTGGCAGAATTTTTTCAGCCTACACCTTACTTTATCAACCTCTGTCTGCTACACAAGTATACAAGATCGTGCAGACATTGGTTTACTTCCTATTCTTCCATTACTGATGAGAAAGAGTCTCTGAACCCAGAGAAAAGTGGATTGCTGGAGTCATGTGGATAGAACTGTTCAAAAGAAGTAAATTACCACGAGGTGGACAACATTTTCATTTCTCAAGTGTAAGTTCACAGGATTCCACTTGAACTGGATGAGCAGCAGACTCCCAATGGGACAAAAATACCCAGTGGGTTAAAAAGTTTTTAATGGAGTGGAATAATTAACCTGATTTCTATATAAAATACTAATGCCTTCTACATAAAGTATTACATATATGATTTTTTTTTTTACTGCTATTTGGCTGCAAATGGCATGAATAAAAAAAATAACATTATGTAAGTGAGTATGAAGATTTTTACAATTACAACAAAACAAATCCATAATCCATTTCTATATATTAGATGTTGGGGCTATTATTAGATTGAGACCTCCTCATCTGAAATATTTCTTTATATATTTTTCTTGTTAAATAAGGATGAGATACTTTATAACTATTTATCGACCCATTATGTAAAAGGTGGAGAATTTATCAGATATTTTTATTTTCAACCAACCAGGGTGGATATTTTCTTTTTATGTTTAATATTGGATGTTTGGGTCTTTTTTAAAAAAGAAATCCTTTTTTTGTACACTTTTTTTCTTTTTTTACTGTTGGATGTATGTTTATTTTCTGTTTTGTATTTTATTCCTGTTGATAAAACATAATAAACATATACATGGAAAATCCAAGTAAAGTGTATATGGATTTCCATGTTCAAGTAAATTGCATTGTTGTGCTTGATTCATAAGTTAATATATAAATTTAATTAAATTTCAATAATTAAACTATTTAATTTGACTGTCTCACTCAATGACTGCAATTCCAGCTCTGCTCCTTGCAGTCATTAATCAACTGCATGATTAATGCAGGCACATGGAAATTTGTCTTGGGCCAGAAGGTCTTAACTGGGCCTTCTGCCTCCCCTTCCCATTCCCAGAAACCTTTAACTGGTTAAGCCCAGTGGCATTTGACCTGGGAGAGCCCTAAGCAATGGAACCCCCAGAAACAGCCATCTAGCTTACATGCATGGTCAGCACCTCAGAACTGCAAACATTACAGTCTTCCATCTCAAGCTCTCTGACAAGATGAAATCCAAATTAAGAGGAAGACTCCAGACCAACAGTCCAAGATTCCTTCAGGTGAATGTCACACTATACTTTAAACATTGTGTGCCACGTTTCACAAACCACAAAAAATAACCAGGATAGCGGATGCAAAGCTCCCACTCCTCCATCATCATAACCAGCATGAGAAATATATAGTATATATATGTATTTATTGAAAAGAATAATAATCAGAAAATATGATGAAGTACAACCAAAAATATAGTAATGCTATAGTAATGCTAGTAAAATCAGAAAAAGAGTAACATTTATAGAAACTAAAAGTATACCCATAAAATGTTAATGTTCCAAGCATTATAATTATTTTTTTTCTTTCTTTCTTTCTTTCCTTCTTTCTTTTTCTTTAATTAGCAGGTCACAACATCAACTTCAATGGCACCAAAACCCTAGCCATGACAGAAAACCCTAGCTACAGAATCATCAGAGAAGCCATAGAGATTGAAAAAAGACCTGAAAGCATGAATAGAAGAGATGATTCCACCAGACTGTCAATCATTTGGAAGCCTGCACTCTCAAATAGAAAGATCTCCACACCACAAGCCAGGCAAACACCTGGGCACAAACAGACTCCCTCTGATACCTCCAGCTCAAACACACCCCAACCAGGCACCCAGATGAAACCTAGCTTCCTAATAGATAATAGCCGTCCTTTTACTCGAAGCCAAGCTGCACTAAAAGCCTCCAATACAGGAACACAATGTTGCCAGCCAATCAAAGCCACAAAACAGACAGAAGAAATTAGAAACACCAATCAAGCAGAACACAGCAAACTTCAAGACCAATAAACACAGACCAAGACTTCCAACCAATCAGGATGAAGAAAAAAACCATCCTGGGACAGCAGTAGGCTAGCCTCAAATTTAAAACTAACAGCTGTGATAGCCTGACCCACAGACGAACTCAATACAGAAGCCTGATGATGGCAGATGAGATTCTGCCGAAAAGTTACTACAACTTTAAAAGCACAACTACAATGATGTGGGATAATACCCGAAGGAAGCTGAACAGCATACATGTAAGTACCTGCGAAAACTTAAAAAAACAAATAAATATATATATTCTGGCCCTTCCTTATTTTCTAATTTTGAATCAACAGAATCCCATCAATAAACTCTAAATACTGCATTTTAAAAATGTAACTTGTTTAGTTAAATTATTAAAGAACTCTATAAATATTATATACTATTGTAAAACTGAAGTATTTGGTAACATTAAAAATACTTGAACCAAATAAAGTTTATACTTTATTTGATATTGTGATATTTCATTATCTATAACATTGCACCTACCTTGCTAGAAAGTATTTAATGTGATAATATAAATTATTATATTATAAATATAAGCCATAGCATTCAATTTAAAACTATACTCATTAATACAATACCTCAATAAATTAAAATATCAAATGTCACTTTAACCTGTTCATAAAAGACTAATAGAATGTAAGATTACTGAAACAAAACAGAACTATTTCAATGACAATACATACAAGGAGATAATTTTTTGTTTATAAAAGCTCTTTAGTTAGTGAAATTGCTACTTATGCATAGTTAGGACTGAAGCAAATGCTTTTATGTACTCAGATCTTTATTTATAAGTTATGTATGTATAAAATATTGAGGCTTGCCAAAGATATTGCCTTCCTTGCAAGTTACAACTGCTCATTGCTAGGTAGAAAACTATTTCAATGGTAATTCTTGACAATATTTATATGTCCCTTGAAGTGTACATTTACTTCCTAGTTGGTGAGATGCAAGTAACAATTAAGTTGGCTTACAAGGTACCCTAGAGATCCTAGTTTGCATAGTGTGTGTACATCATTGGGTAAAGTTGGGCTTTGACAGCACTTCTGGTATACTGGTCAAAAAAGTGCCCAAAAAAGCTGATCAGTACTGTCCTTATCATGAGCAGGTGCATTTGGTATAGGGATGACAAAGGCTGGTGGCTAAAGGCCCGGTCCCACTGCATTTACGGATCCAAAGAGGATGTAAAACGTTAAAAAAGCTTGCCATCCGTTGGAAAACGCTATGCATCCATTGTGTACTCATTGCATACGTGTTTCATATGCTCTATCCGTCAAGCATCCGTCCACTGAGATTTTATCTGTGCAAGAAGTTTTGAGCTGCACAAAACTTTGTGAATGGATGAACTTTCCGCCGTGTACGATGTACATCCGTGACATATGAGCAACAAAAGTTCTATGTCCATTTATCATCCATTAAACGTCCACTGTATCCTCTCTGCATCCTCTGGGCATCCTCGCAACTTACATCCGCTGCAGCTGAAAACGGAAAGAGGGAGGAAACAAAAGGTACACGGAACGTCTACACAGCGTTAGTAGCACGGAAATAGAAAGGATGCGCAGTGAACGGTTTGCATCCGATATACATCTGCGTGGCATCCCCTTTCTTTCCTTTAGGCGTACGTGATGTATCCGCTTCATCCGCTATGCATCCGCTTTGCAATTATCCCCCGCAACTTCTTCGGAGGTGTCATCCGCTTCCATCCACTAGGCTTCCTATTAACATCCGTTTAACATCCCCGCTACATACTACCCACGTCCGTTCTTTTCCGTTCTGTTTATGCAAATTTTTGCCACTTTTGGAAGTGGATGACAATGGATGGAGCCACCCCCAAAATTTTGCTCGTCCACTGTGTCCTTTATGCATACGTTTTGCGTCCGTCGGCCAGTGGGACCGGGCCTTTATAAGTTTGCACATTCCCTAAAATGTAGCATTTCATACCTCAGCATCTTAGATACTAGATGTAATGATTAAAACAGGCCTTAAAGGATCTGAATATGTCACTGGACATGGGGATCAGAGTAACAGACAATAACAGATCATCAGAGTTGGAAGGGACCTTGTAGGTCATCTAGTCCAAACCCCTGCCCAAGCGGGAGACCCTACACCATTTCTGACAAATGGCAGTCCAATCTCTTCTTGAAAGTCTAAAGTGATGGCACTCCCACAACTTCTGAGGACAAGGTTGATTGTTCTCACTGTCAGAAAGTTTCTCCTTATTTCCAGGTTTAATCTCTCCTTGTTCAGTTTCCATCCATTATTCCTTGTCTGGCCTAGAAAATAGCTTGACCCCTTCTTCCCTATGGCAACCCCTCAAATATTGGAATACCTCTATCATGTCTCCCCTGGTCCTTCTCTTTACTAGACTAGTCAAGCCCAGTTCCTGAAACTGTTTGTTTTATGTTTTAGCCTCCAGTCCCCTAATCATCCTGGTTGCTCTTCTCTGTACTTTTTCTAGAGTCTCAACATCATTTTTATAATGTGGTGAACAAAACTGGATGCAGTACTCTACGTGTGATCTTACTAAGGCTTTACAGAGTGGTATCAGTACCTCCCTTGATCTTGATTGTATCCTTCTGTTAATAACAACTTAAGATTGCATTAGCTTTTTTGACTGCTGCTGCACACTGCTGGCTCATATTTAACTGGTTGTCTACTAAGACTCCAAGATCCCTCTCACAGTTACTGCTATTGAGCCTGGTTTCACCCAGTCTATATGTGTACTTTTGGTTTTTCTTGCCTAAGTGTAGGACTTTACTTTTCTCTACATTGAATTTCATTTTGTTAGATACGGCCCAGTGTACTAGTCTATCAAGATCCATCTGGATCTTGAGCCTATCTTCTTGGGTATTAGCTATTCCTGCCAGCTTAGTATCATTTGCAAATTTGGTAAGTTCCCCTTCTATTCCCTCATCTAAGTCATTAAAGAAAATATTGAAGAGTACTGGGCCTAAGATGGAACTTTGTGGCACCCCACTGCTTACTTCCCTCCATGTAGACATAGACCCATTAAGGACTACTCGCTGAGTACGGTTTGTCAGCCAGTTGTGAGTCCATCTAGTGGTAGTGTAATCTGTTCCACTTTTTTCTAGTTTACTAAGAAGTAGATTGTGGTCTACTTTGTCAAATGCCATGCTGAAATCTAAATATATTATGTCCACAGTATTTTGCTGATCTACTAATTTAGTCACTTTGTTGAAGAATGAAATAAGATTGCTTTGGCATGATCTGTTCTTAACAAACCCATGCTGACTGCTAGTTGTTACTTTATTTGTTTCTAGATGTTGGCAGAACTGTCTTTTAATTATCTTTTCTAGTATCTTCCCGGGTATTGATGTTAGGCTGATTGGTCTATAGTTTCCTGGGTCTGTTTTTTTTTTCCTTTTTTGAAGATGGGAACCACATCAGCTCTTTTCCAGTCCTCTGGTAGTTCTCCGGTGCTCCAGGATTTTTGAAAGATATGGTGCAGTGGTTCTGAGATGACCTCTGCCAGCTCCTTTAAAACTCTGGGATGTAATCCATCAGGCCCCGGTGATTTGTGTTCAATGTAGGGCACAGTCCATGAGATGTTTATGTTGATACTGAATTTGAACTTTTGTTTATTGTTTTATGCCAGTTGTCAATTGTGTACCTATCATTATATTGTTGTTTGAATGTATTTTTAAAATCATGGTTAACCACCAAAAGTCATGATGAGAAGATGGATAGCAATAAACAAACAAACAAATAGAATGATATTTAGAAAGAGTTAAATATGCCAAGGTCTCGTAGAGAGCTAACCCAAAGTAGATTGTTAGAAATATAAGTCACCTAAGAGTTATTTGGGTTGGAAATATATAAGCCAGGATAGACATTTTAATATTGTCTCTTTAAGGGAATGCTAAAAGTGTAATTAGGTGTGGTTTCTCAAACGACCATAAAATGGAGCCAGAAACCTGGGTTGTTTTAGTCTTAGTCTTAGTCTCAGAAGAGAATGTGTCTCAGTAAGTCTGTTTCCTTCTATTGGAGAGTATTGCCATTCCTTCTAATTGACTGCTAATTTTGGATTTGATGTAAGTCTGATACTGGACTGTTTTTGACAATGGACTTTGTTATTGGATTATCCCTGGACTAATAACTGACTGATCTTACCTTTGAATGACTTTGGACTGTGTTTGAACTTTGATTAAATGTTTCTGGAAGTAAAAACCTACATTTACTGTACAGTGTATCTATGTGCTTTGTGTGTATTATTCAAACACTACTCTCAAATACATCTCCCTGTATGCGCTCATTCTCCTAACGAGGAATTACCTCAACACAGATCAGGAAATTCTGGAAATTCAAGAATAGGAATGCCCAGGTGTAGTAGTTTCATCAATAAGTGAAAGTAAATATCTACTGTAAATCAGGGTACATATGCTGGTTACAGTCTACTTCAATACCCCTATATCCAGGGATGGGATTCAAATTTTTTAACAACCAGTTCTGCGGGTGTGGCTTAGTTGGTGGGCGTGGCTTGGTGGTTATGTTATTGGCTGGGCGTGGCCAACTAATATCACTCACTCACATCGAGGCACGCACCTCTTCACCTGGCCTCTCATGACTGTGGGGAGGCTGCAACAGTCGTAAGTGTGAAAAATAGTCATAAGTCACTTTTTTCAGTGCCATTGTAACTTTGAATGGCCACTCCACACAAGCAAAGTACCAGCAAAGGAGGGGAAAAAACCGCCAGAGAAGTTCCAGAGAAAGGAAGTCTAGTCCTGCCAAGAATGTAATAAGGGTCAACAGAGAGGCAGTTTCTGTAAGCCACACCAGAATGTTTCCTTCCTGCCTTCCTTACAGGATTAGGCCAGTAATTTCTTCTAACAATCGGTTCTCCGAACTGCTTAGAATGTTAACAATCAGTTCTAGTGAATAGGTGTGAATCTGTAGAATCCCACCCCTGCCTATATCCGTGATGGCGAACCTATGGCATGCGTGCTGGAAGTGGCACACAGAGCCACTTCTGCTGGCAATGGAGAAGTCATTCAGAAGAGTCCCACTGCGCATGTGTGCGCACCGCCCACCCGACAGCTGATTGTCGAGTATCTTGTGCACATGCACAGGGCAAGGGAGATGTGCATGCATGCATAGAGATGCACAGGGTGCGCAGGGGTCTTGTGTGCATGTGCAGAGACGCTCAGCACGCATGGGGAATTGTGCATGCATGCGCAGAGATGCAAGCCATGCATGGGGTCACATGCACATGCGCAGGGGGCATGGGGTCCACGCACATTGCCTTCTGGGTGCTGGCATGAGAGTGTGCACGCGCAAGCACACAACAATTTTCAGCACAGGAGCCCAAAAATTTAGCCACCATTGCCCTATATGAAATTAATTGTTTAATCAAAGTTTCAAAAAATGCTTTAAAAATAAGCTCTGTGGGATTTTTCTTCAAGAAGGCTGTTTGGTCCATAAATAAGAATGTGTTAGAAGAAGAGGACATTGAAGAACTGTCCAAGCAGGATTCTCCTTTGCAGAAAAACAACAGAGAAATCCAGAATGTCAGGCAACTTCCTTCCCTTCATATTAGCAAATAATAATTCGGACCCTCTTTTTATATTTATTTAATTTAGCACAGAATATTAAATGTACTACAATTTGAAATGTGGATTAAGGTTTTTTTCCCAATATTTATAAAAATTGCAAAGAATGGCATAGTGATACCACAAGGATGCATGACTATATATACCCTGTTTTGAATAGGCTCCCATAAGAGGAATACTAGCTTGAGAATACTAATACTGCTCAGAGGCTGGTGTTCTGTCTGCATAATCATTGGGAGGAAGGATTATTATAACAATTTATGGCATAGTGGCTCTTAGACTCTTTAACAACCTCAGTGAGATGCCCAGCAGGCAATCTTCAAAGTCTATTGGACAACAGGAGGATTGCCTGATAATCGGATCATTGCCCTATACTATGCCAAGCTATAAGGTGCAGCCAATAATCTTGTGTTGAGGCTATTTCTGCCCCCCACTTCATGGACATAGCAGGTATGGAACCTATTGTTCCATAGCAGGTATGGAACCTATTGTTCCATAGCAGGTATG
>BLBF01000018.1:47595310-47633347 GCA_015471245.1 Laticauda colubrina | reverse complement strand
TATTGTTCCATAGCAGGTATGGAACCTATTGTTCCATAGCAGGTATGAAACAATAGGAAGAGAGACGCTTAGTTGCAATGAAAGTACTATATATGACAATGAAAGCTTTTCAGTGGGCATTCACTTTAAGGAATTAATTAAAATGGGAACAATGCCATTAAAATTCATAGGTGCTGAAAGAGAAATTGGAATGTCAGGATGAACAGGCTGGCTGAATGAAATCCTTGTTTGTGAGAACTGTCAACATAAAATAACAATAGAACAGAAATAGAGAGAAATTAATTGTAATATTTTTGTTAAAGCTAGTTTCAGATTTGATACTTAAGATATTTAAATCAAACAGTGTTATCATTTTATTAAAGAAGAAAGTTTTTAATTATCCTAGACTACTTTTATCATTAACATGAGTGCATGTTAAAAACAAGGCACATGCTTTAAAAAAGGAATTCTAAAAATAATTTTATAATTAGGTTTTGAAATCTAGGTCAGTTGCCACTGAACTTTTTCCAGTGTCAGGGCATTGGTTGCAATCCTTTATCAATTTAGCCATACAACTTCCATTGCTTCTTCTAATCTTGTGTAATTTGCCCTATTTAATTCTTTGCTTCCAGATAGACTACGTTTGCCACCCAATGAGTTTATTTTACCAGTCATTTCCTTTTAGCAGAAAATTAAAACTATTTGATAGGAATAATACACCTGCAAATTCAGCATAGGGTAAAAGGTTCTTATTTATCCAGTGTTTTGTACTATGAATTGAAGCATTATTAGTAAGAGTAGGCAATAAACAAAAACACCTCAGGGGCCTGAGAAGAGCAATGTAGCCAATTACATTTAATTAAATCAAAGGATGGGAGCAGTAGGAATGAATGAGCTGAAGAATGAATTTGCATTAACACCTAGCAGCCAAACATATAGTCATTAGTTTAGTCTGAAGCTGCATTTCTTGTTATCTTTTCTACTCACTAAAAGAAGCCATTAGCTAAATGATGAGGCATTGTTTACTCAGTGATATAAGGGCAGCTTTCACCACATTTTTACTTCCTAGTATAGGAAAAGAGATCTCTAACCCATATGTTATTCAGAACAAAATAAAGAGAATAAACCATCATGTTTTAAAAACTGAGTTCTGAAATCTACAGTTGAATATTAAATAATGCAAAATTAAAGGGGCAAGAGAAAAGAGCTGACAGTACAAAACATAGCAAGAGGCAACCAATATCCACATTACAGCGCTTGATCAGAGAATTTTTTTCTGTATATCTTTGCTATGTTCCAGAAACATAAAAGGAATAATTAACACAGCTAAACTTAGAGATTGAGAAGAAACACAATCATATAATAGAGACACACTGTGATGGAGATGGGTTGTTTTAACATGCTTTATCATAAAATCCTAGAAATGAAAAAAAGTCTTACAGTGTGTGTGTGTATGTGTATACATACATAGATACAAACACACACAAATTGTTTCCCCTACAGTTTATAAGATACATGATATTAGTATAACATACTAATATAATAATCAGGAGATAATAATAAATTCCATCTGACAACACCAAGTCCCAAATTTTGTGAAGAAAATGAGATTCATTAATAGTTCCAACAACACATTTGTCCTTAATGTTGCAAATCTAGCAAAGAAGCTATTTTTTTCAAGTGCAAATTAAGCCTGCTTTTTTCTCCAGAAATGCATGCAAATAGACTGCAAGGTTTTTAAATGACTTTTCTCTGTGACTCCTACTGAAACACTGAATTTATTAAAATGACTTTTTATAGGCAATCAGTGCTTATTGTGCCCTGGTGATTTAATGGAAAGAAAGCCAAGTCAGTTCTGTGAAAAATGCCCGATGTACAATAATGTCATAATGTTTTGTGAGCTTTATGATTTAAGGTTCAAAGAAGAGTTGAGTGCACATAACAATAAAATGTTTTATAATGGAACTTTATGTGATACCTCAGGTTCTAAAATAGTATGTAGATGTTTTGCTAATTTTATGTTCTGAAAGATTTAAACTAAATTTTGTCTATGTGCATGAGAGAACTGATATAATAGTTGAAGCATGTCTATAATGATTAATAAATTGTATGTCTATCCACAAGAGAATTGTTAGTGCTTGAACTATCACATTAGTTCTTATAGTGATATATATACAAAGCCTGACCAAGCCTGTCAATGACCAATAATTCATTCATTAATTATTAACAACTAATAACGAGTACTTGAGCCGAGGAATGAAATGAAAGACCCATGTTTAGATCTACTAGCAATCCCAGAAGCTTACCAGTTGATTTTAGGTCACACTTTGGGCAATCTTTTGTAATGCTTTGTTGCTGTTACTGGCTTTGGGGTTTTGTTATTTTTCTTTTGTTATAATTGCTATTTCATATCTGTGTCATTTCTAAGTGAATTACAGTTGTACTTTTTCAGAATTAAATGACATACACATTGCAACTTTAAATAAAAAACCGATTGTTGCTGCCATATATAATCTATCCTTGTAAAGGCTGTACAAAAAATGGTAGCAAAAAATGTGAATCCCACCACTGCCCAAATGTAGTCTTTGGGTGCATTATCAGATGGACGGAAACAAGTTCACATGAAGTGCTAGTATCACTTTATAATGCCTTGATAAAACCACACTTGGAATATTGCATCCAGTTTTGGTTACCATAATGTAAAAAAGATGTTGAGACTCTGGAAAGAGTGCAGAGAAAAGCAACAAAGATGATTTGAGGCTGGAAGCTAAAACATACGAGGAACAGTTTCAGGCATTGGGTATGTCTAGTCTAGTGAAAAGAAGGATTGGGAGGGTGACATAATAATAGTGTTTCAACATTTAAGGAGCTGCCATAAAGAAGAGGGTGGTCAACAGAAGTGGTGTTCAGAAGGTTCTGACCAGTTCTGGAGAACTGGTAGCAGAAATTTTGAGTAGTTTGGATAACCGGCAAATACTACCTCTGACTGGAGATTTTACAGTACCCTTACCCTGCCATGCTCACCAAGCTATGCCCACAGAACTGGTAGTAAAAAAAATTGGTCAACCTATTCTGCAATCTCTTGAAAACAGAACAAGAAGCAATGGATGAAAATTAATGAAGGAGAGAAGCAACTTAAAACGAAGGAGAAACTTATTGACTGTGAGAAAAATTAACGAGTGGAACAACCTGCCTCCAGAACTTGTAGGTGCTCCATCACTGGAGGTTTTTATGGAGTAATTTCTCTGAAAAGGTATAGGGTCTCCTGCTTGGGTGGGGAGTTAGACTGGAGGACCTTCAGCGTCCCTACCAATTCTATTATTCTGTTCTGATACTCTGTTATTCTTTCTATGAGCACGTTTGTTTATTCCATCAAGCCCAAAGAAAGTCTGGAATAATATAGGATCTTCTACTATGGGCAGAAAGTTGGACTAGAAGACCTCCAAGGTCCCTTCCAAACCTATTTCTACCTCCAGAAACTCTGTGGTGCCAAGATTCCCCTCTACTGCTTCTCCTGGTGCATTTTCCACCACAATTTCTAGCAAATAATGTTGATGTTGAGAAATCCTAACAGATCTTGGGGGACACCCAAGGTTACTAGAACTGCACTTTTTAAAAAAACACTGCTTTAGAGGATCAGGCTCTTTATTGGGACTCTAATTTGACTTTTAAATTCTTTAAGCCCATGTCACACTGGCCAACGGATGCAAAACGGACACAACGGACGAGCAAAATGTTCCATCCGTTGTTATCCACTCTCAAAAGGGGCAAAAATTTGCATAACTGGAGCAGATAACACGGACGCGGGGAGGACGCAGGGCGGATGCAAAGCGGATGCGGAACGGAAGCACAGCGGATGGAAGTGGATGGGAGCGGATGGCGCAACCGCTGGGCTTCCGGGGGGCCTCAGCGAAGCGGACGTGGAACGGATACAGCGGATGCACAGCGGATGCACAGCGGATGCACAGCGGACGCCGAATGGATGAAGCAGATGCACAGCGGACACACAGCGGATAAAGTGGATGCACAGCGGAAGCCTAAAGGATGCACAGCGGAAGCAGAATGGATGCCGAGCGTTAATTGTGCATGCGGGGGGGGAAGTATTACGTAAGCCCCCCGGATATAAAGGGAAGCAGCTCGCACGTGGCCAGCATTCCGAGGAAAGACCTGCTGCTGGACACTTCAAGTTCCTTGCCTGCCCTGCCAGCCTGCCATCCAGCCAACCTTGGTGCCTGCCTGCCTTCCTGCCATGCTTTCTGCCAGCCTTCCTGCCAGGCTTCCTGCCAGCCTTGGTGCCTGCCAGCCTCCCTGCCAGCCAGCAACCCCACAACCATGGGGAGGAAGCGAAAGCCTCAGCAACCTGACGTCATCCCTGGCAAGAGGGACAGGGCCAATCTCCCGCCCCCTGCCCCTGACTCTGCTGGTGCTGGGGCTTCTGCTGAAGCTGCTCCTGGCGGTGGTGCTTCTGCTGGTGCTGGGGCTTCTGCTGTTGCTTACTCTGTTGAAGCTGCTCCTGGTCCTGCTCGACCTGCTCGTGCTCCTGGACTTGCTCGTCCTGCTCGTGCTCCTGGTCTTGCTCGTCCTGCTCGTCCCGCTCATGCTCCTGGTCCTGCTCGTGCTCCTGGTCCTGCTCGTGCTCCTGGACTTGCTGGCCCTGCTGGTGCTTACTCTACTGCTGCTGATCCTGGTCCTGGTGTTCCTGCTGCTGCTGCTGCTGATGATGATGATGATGATGATGATTATGATTATGATCCTTCTGGTGAGGATGATGATGCTGATTATGATCCTGCTGGTGAGGATGATGAGGATGATGATGATGATGATGATGATGATGATCCTGCTGGTGCTGCTGGTGGTGGTGGTGTGGAGGAGCAGCCCCTACTATCTGGGAGCCCCTCTGATGAGGGCCCATCTGGTCCTGCCAAAGGGAGGAAGAGGCGTATGCGACAACGGGAGAGGTGGCAATACTCCATTGCGGAGACGCACGAGGATGAGGTGCTGGAGTGGCTGAGAGAGAACGATTATCTGTGGCGGAAGGGACACCGGCTGTACAGGGACACCAAAAGGAAGCAGGCTACTTGGAGAGAGAGGGCAGAGAGTATGGGTTACACTTCGGAGGTGCTCCTCGGCTGGTGGAAACATATGCACACCTGGTATGGGAAGCTGCACCTGAAGAAATCTGGCCAGGCCACTGTGAAGCTGACAGACAGAGAGACCTACGTCATGGCCAGGTGCAGCTTCCTGGAGGGTGAGATCCGCTACCAAGGAGCACCAGCAGCCCCTCTCACTACCCTCTCTCTCAGGCAGCCTGCTGCCACCCAGTCCTCTTCCGGCCGAGAGTCAGTCCCTGCCTCCAGGCAGGTTTCTGTAGAGCGTGCCACGGCGGAGAACCTGCGGACAGGTGTGGTAAGCGTGGTGGAGTGCGTAGAGGACTCCCTGGTGCAGTGGGAGAAAGGAGACATTGAGTCCACCACAGTCCTAGCCGCATCCAACCCCCCCAGCTCCGCCTTCGCAGAAAGGCAGAGAGCCGGACAGCTGGAGGGGCAGAGCCACAATGTCCTGCTGGAGATCAGGGACACCATCCGCACCAGCATAGATCTCCTCTCTCAGCTGGTCCACACCGACTCCTCCTCCTCCAACCGCAAGCCCTTCCTCACCTATGTCAACCAGACCCTCAAGGAAATGGCGGATCCACAGTACTAGCAGGTGAAGGACCGGATCACCAAGCTGCTTCACAACCCTCCAGACCCAGAGGAACCTGCTCCCACCCAGTCCAGGTCTGCTTCTCCACCCCAGGTGATGTCCCTCCCATTCCAAGGCTTCCCACAGCCCCTCGCCTACCAGGGCTATGGCTACCAGGAGCACAGGCAGCAGCCCTTCCCAGTCCAGGCACAGAGTCATCGGGCGACACCGTTGCCACCTGTTTCACTGATGCCACCGATGCCACCCACACCAATGATGCCACCGACGACAGCGATGCCAACCACGCCAGTCCTCACCCAGCTGCAGAGCAGACAGCCCCACTATACTACTCCTTCCTCCACCCCACAGCCAAGCCCGGCCTCAGGACATCTGTCATCAGGACTGGGGCTGACACCCCATGGCATGGAGGAAGGACCTCTCAGCATCACGGGGCTGAGCCAGCTGTCTGAGACCTTTCTCAACACACTGTCCCCTGTTGTCCTCTCGAGGCCAGGCACTCCAGCACCACCCACCACCACAGCACCTGGACCCTTCACCCCTGAGACTGGGCACACCTCCGAGTGACCAAGAAGAGTGCAAGAGACCGGCTAGCTGGCTACCTGTGGACTTTATTTGGACAGTTGACTTGGGTCATTTTTTTTTTACAGCTTGTTGTTCAATAAAGTTTATCTTTGATTCACACACTTGCTTCATTTCTTTTTTTTAATAAAGTCTTGGTGGAAACTTTTAGAATTGGCTTAAGCCTTTGCAAGCTTGTGGGATGGGTTAAGATAGCAGTGGGGTGGACAGGGATACCTGTGGAATGAGCAGGGATACCTTTGGGATGGCTAATAACTGTGGGATAGATAAACCTCCAGTGCAAGCATAGTGGGACTGTATGGTCCACCCTCCCAGGTGCCACACCTATGGCCCTTTATTATCAATAATAATGTAATCAATCATCCACACATGTCAACAGAAACACAACTCTTTATTAAACGCCCTGTTTATTGTAGGCCCACCCAACATACATGGCCCAATCTCATCCGTGTGATGAGACAGGCTGAAGGAAGCATCCATTAAGCATCTACCATCCTGTCTTGCCACTCCACTGCTCCAGCTGGTGTTGCACCAGTGTTTCAGAAGGTTGCGCTGCTTCTTCCCTTCACGTGAGGCTCTGTTGGGGCCTTGCACATCCTGAGTGTCAATCAGGTTTGGCCCTTGCCTCCATTCACCAGGCTCCATGTCCCCATTGCCTTGTTGACGGTCCACGAGCCTGTTCTGCAAGACTGGGTAGCGGGTGCACATGAGATTGTGCAGGATGCAGCAAGCTTCTACGATCCTCCTCACGGTCTCTGGGCGATGCTGCACGGTGGGGAGAAGTACCTGGAACCTGTTGGCCAGGATGCCAAAGGCGTTCTCCACCACCCGCCTTGCCCTGGACAGCCTGTAGTTGAAGATCCTCTCTTCACGGGTCAGGAGTCTGGAAGTGTATGGCTTCATGAGGTAGGTTGTGAGAGAGAAGGCGTCATCTCCCACGATGAAGTAGGGCACATCTTGCATGTCGTTGGGCAGGGGGTCTGGATCTGGGAAGCCCACCATGATGTTGCCTTCCAGCCCCTCCTTGAGGTGACTGGCGTTGTATACCTGGGCATCTGAAGATGAGCCATAGCCTGAAGCATCGATGTACATGAACTTGTAGTCAGCATCGACCATGGAGAAGAGGATGATGCTGAAGAAGCCCTTGTAGTTGAAATAAGTGGACCCCGACTTGGCTGGAGCTTTGCAGGCCACGTGCTTGCCATCGATGGCTCCAACGGTGTGTGGGAAGTTCCACCTCTGATACCACTGCTCTGCAACTTTCTTCCATCCTTCTTCAGTGGAGGAGCACTGGAGGAGCTCCTCCTTGTATTCTTCGATGATGGCCTGCACCACTTCTCTGACCACAATGCTGATGGTGTTGTGTGGCACCCTCCAGCCATACTGCATGCTTTTGTAGGTGGTCCCTGAGGCCAGGTGGCGCAGAGTGAGTGCCACCTTGAGCCCAGGTTCCAGGCTGGGCCAGAAGTTAGTGTTTGCGTTGGTCAACCTGGGTGTCAGGCACTGCACAACTTCGTCAAACATGGCTGGAGGCATCCTCATGAAGTTCTGGAACGCCCGAGTGTCTTCGTTCCTGAGTTCCACCATCAGCTTGTTGCACAGTCCGTACTCTGCTCTTCTCCCGATCCATTTTCGGACCCAGACTCTTCTTGGCCCCCTCTTTTTCTTCCCATAGTAGAGTTCATAGAGCCTGTAGATGGCTTTGTACTGTTGCAGAAGGATGGTGGCTGCCAAAAGGACTGTGGTACGATCCACAGTGGACATGACTGGATGCTGTGGAAGAGGAAGAGTCAGATGAAGGCTGCAGAGGTCTGCAGCAGAGCTGCTGGTCTGAAAGTGACATGCAGACGAGTTGCTCCCCCTTTTTATAGGCAGTGTAGGTGTCCCTTTGCATCCTCTAGGCATCCTCTAGACATCCTTAATATCCGAGATAGATCCCCTCTGCAAACGTTTTTTCCACTTTAAACGCTTTGTTTCCGTGCTGCATCCGTTCTGCATCCATTCTGCATCTGTTCCGCGTCCATTCCGCTTCCTCCCTGCGTCCGGGCGGATGCGAGTTGCGCGGAATCACAGCGGACGCCAAGTGGATACAGCAGATGCGTAGCAGATGCGTAACGGATGCGTAGCGGATGCAGAACAGATGAACTGGATACATTTTCCGCGCAAAAGTTTTAGGCAGCCCAAAACTTTTGGAGCGGATGAAACGTCCATAAACGGATGCTAGACGGATAGAGAGGAAGCAAAACGGAGGCAGTGAGTACAGAACGGATACATCGCGTTAATCAACGGATGGCAAGCTTTTTTGTCCGTTTTACATCCTCTTTGCATCCGTTGGTTCAGTGTGACATGGGCTTTAATTAGAAGAAATGTGGAATAAAATATTAATAAACTGTAATTTTAATACTGATTTTGGTAAATTCAGTATAATTAAGGCATATGATCAAAAATCTGATGATTTGGCATAACACACATACACATACACTTACTTTAAATATTTCATTTCTATAATATCTCTAGAACTTACAGTATTCATACTGTCTGAGCTATAAAAATAATACCAATAAAAGTACTTCATTCCAGGCGTGTACCGCAGAACATTTAGCAGATGTTAATTATCCTGACATTGTAGATGCAGGATTAGAAATTGGTTCAAACAGTGGTCTATCTTAATTCTACATACGTACAAAATCAACTATCAAGGCCTATTAGTGTATGGGTAATTGTTTAGCACTTGAAGAAGTGACCCTCAAGTCTTTGTTTTGACCCAGTTTCACAAATGGGGCACAGGAATGACCCTCACACAATATAACCAGTGGAGGATCTCAAAAATGTATCTGCCTGTTATGTGAAACCACAGCCTTGCTTATTCAAGCATGTTCACTTAGAAAATAAGTGAAGGATCATTCAAGCGTCATGTCAGGGTTAAAGAATGCTTTATAAAGCCTATAAAACCTCAGGCTTAGCACAGGTTTTGTACTAATACATCAAAATACTCTCTCTACTAATGCAAGCATTATTCAAAAATCCTGTACTATTACATATTTTAAGAGTTATTATTTTATATATTATATATACTATATTTTATATATACACCTATCTGGAAAATCTCAAATGCATTTATTAACATAGCATGGTTATCTGCTATTAAGGTGCATGTTTAAAAAAAGATTACATAGAAACATGATTTCATACACAAGCAAACTACTGTTGTTATACTAAAATGCATCAGTATTTATTTTGAAGCTGTGTGGATTTACTGTATACTGATGACATACTATGATGTGTTTTTAAGTAGAATTTTAATAACCTTTGAACTTCAACCTCTAAAGGAAATGGCCAAGGTGAGATGTAAGTGACACACAAGCCTATTTTCTCCTCTTTTCTATAAGGCCAACAATGTATAAGAATTTATATTGGAAAAAGATGTAAATTGTTTTAAATTATAACTAAGCTCTGCAGATATTAAAGTAACATAATAGTTTTGTAAAATTCAGCTACAGTAACATACATGAACATGCAATTATTTTGTCAAATTGAATTTATTAAAATGGGTTTTTATCCTATTTTAAGCACTTTGTACAATCAAAATAACGGAGAATTTAGATGAAATATCTTATGAATGGCTTAACCTGTGTATATTCCTCTAACTTGTATGCCCTTGAGTTTAAATATGCTCCCCTTGCTATTTAATTTATACAATAACCCTCTTGTGGTTAATATAATTAAATTAAATGTAATTACTTTAAAGCATCACCCTTTGAAATTAAACAATAGGGATATTACAACCTTCCTGTAGCAGTAACGTAGTACTTCTTTCACAAACATTCACTGGACTAAAAAAAAAGCCTTAATAATTGTCCCCTAGACAATTATTGTTCTGGTAGTTAAGGTCAATTGAATTTCTAAAATAAACTTCCTAACTGTCACAAAGTTATTTCAAATACATACCTGACAACTATATGTCCAGATTAAGAGCAAGTAAAAATCTTAAAATATGACTTTATTATTTATGGTACCACCTGATTGTGAAGCAACTCTGGGTAGATAAACAAAACTAAATCCACTGAATGTCAAAATTATGTCATCCACAATGCATAAAAATAGCAATTAGAGAGAAAAAAAGCTAAGTTTAAAACTACAAACTGAATGAATTATTGACAATTACTAATAAAACATTTAAAACTAAATACAAGTCCATTGAAAATAATGAACCAGAAATTACTCAGTAAGAATTTTGTTTGATTACTAGAAAGGCATTTTTCCTTCTTTGATACGTTTTATGGTATGACGGAATCACTAGAATTGCAATGTATCTACATAGGACTACTCTTGAAGAGTATTTGAAAGCTATAATTAGCATAATATTCAGCACTGCATAGAATCCTTGGGCCCCAAGACTGGCCCACATAACACCACTGTTGTATAAATTGCCCTGGTTGCCAATTTGCTTCTGGGTTCAATTCAAGGTAGAAATTTACAAGAGAGTGGAAAAATCTAAATAAAATGCACTGCATGGTTGCAGGGAAACTTACAGTGTCAATGTGCAATAAATTATTTCTTCAGCAAGCTACTGAAGCAGGTTCATCAATAAACTTTGAACCAAAAGCAATATTTTACAACTATTGATGGTAAGATCTTGCTTCTAGCAGAGTATTTATCTGATGCTCTGTTTTAGAAATTTGAAACATTTTTCAGTGCAAGCTTCATATATATCCAATTACATTTTGGTCCATCAAGGAAAAAAAGTCTCTCTAATACTGTAGTATCTGCCATTAAAGTTCTCCAAACTAATTAGAAATATTTGACATTTAAGGAAATAATCTAGTTTTTAACTCAATTATATGGGTATATATGTCATGTTATAAAATTCATACAAAACAGAAATGAAAGAAGGAAACAGACATCAAAGAAATATATAGACTACATTTAGAAAAAGCCAAAATTGCTATTATTAACTTAATATGCTAATTTTGTGTATGTCTAATCTCCATACATACAAACCGACAACTATGTGTACTCCTATATAGACATAGATGTACGCTGGCATAATGAACCATGTAAAAGAAATAAGAATTCTTCTTAACAGGGTGTTCAAACCAGTCAGTCCTACATGGCAGCTAAATGTAACATGAAATTCATTGTTAAAAGATTTTTCCAATTTTCTATTAAGTCTAATTTAAGGTGCCAAATCATTTCATAAAGAGTAATTTGTTAAAAATGGGCAAGTCAGTTTCATGTCACATTCCACTTTGAAGTGTATTATATTTAAAATATACATTTCAACTTTCAGAACGCTCTCATCATTCAAGTAAAAGTCAGGTAAGGGAAAGCTAAAGCCAAAGCCAATGCAGAAAAAAGAGTAAGAACAAGAGTCTTATGAATTACCACTGTATCTACTGAAAATGTTACTATAGACAACAGCATTGGTGTATACTGCCTATAATGTTCAGTGTATGTTTGAAAGAACTAACAGTTTAATCTCCAATCATATGACTTGATGAAAGAAACTCCAATAGTAAAGGTAGTACTCGACTTATGACCGCCTGGAATTTAGGTTGTATATTGAGTTCGTAAATCAAGCCACCATGTGTCTACATCACTCAGCAATCACAGTCCAGGGATTCCCAGTTGTGGCCGTTGAATGATCACGTGGGTTATTACGTATAGTATGGGGGTGCCTCGGGGGTCTGGCACAAACCACACATGAGTGAAGGGGCAATATGGTACAAAACCCCAGCCCTACAGTGTGGCATACATTGGAAGAAGTGCTGAATCTGAGCTGAAGTAGAAACCTGAGTTTTCAGAAGTCACCCAGGCCTCTACGTCAACTCTAGCATCACTGCTGCCCCTGAAGAATGCTGCCCAACTTCCCACACTTGCCTATCTTCCTCCTGATCTAGACCAATCACCCGGCACAGTGGCTCTCGGGTGCAGCACCAGACCTGAGCCTCATGTAGAGGCCTAGAGCCTTCAGGAGTTTCATTCAGCTGCCACCACCACAGGCCTCTATATCAACTCTTGCACCATTGCTGCCCTTCAGAAATGCCACCTCATGCCCTTCTTGCACAAACCTCGGAGAATAGTACAATTGCCCCCAATGTTCCTCCAGATTTGCTATGCACCATTTATCGTTAGGCATTTTTTGACTACTGTTAAAAGGCCCTTCAGAAGGGCTCCAAAAGCAAGTGGCATACATATCTTGTTTACATATTCTATCAATTTCAGACCCCAGCTTGACCATAAAATTTGTCAACTGCCTTCTTTTCTGCATAAATGTTTAGAGCATAAATTTGGAAAAGCTTCATAGGAGACAGAGCTGCAAGTAGATTAATTGCTAAATATATTTTGATATTCCATAACAGTATGGCAAGGATGAGAAAATCAGATTCTCCACTCCATAGGAAAATGCACTATATCAGCTATCAAACTGTTGAGCTTTCATAGGAAACAAAAGGACTTAAAAACACTCCATAATCTATTTCTTTTTCATACTACCTGTGGAATATATGCAGAAACCTGATGCCAGGCAGGTTAGGTAGGCCAGAGAAATCTCTAGCTGAATGCTATTCTCCCGACATACTTCTCTCTAAACAAACAAGGCTGCTAATGTTTAAGTATATGATGATGATTTTTAAAAGATGTATGCAACTACTAAATCATGGGTTTTGGGCTCTGTGTGTATATGTCTGAATGTCTTTAGGTCACTCTTGACTCCTCGCAATTACTTGGACAAGTCCATGCAGTTTTCTTGGCAATATTGTCACTGCCTTCTTGGCAATATTGCTACTGCCTTCTTCCTAAGGTTGAGAAAGTGGAACTGGCCAGAGTTACGCAGCAGGCTTTGTATCTAAAGATGAGCTAAACTCATAGTTTTCTTGTTTCTTCTCCAGTACTTTTAACCCCTTCACCAAAGTGGTTCTTTACTGAACATAATTTTCATGATTTTCATTTATAAATTTATATAAATGTTCTTTTATGAAACTATTTGCGGTATCTGCTATCCCGCATCAGATGGGCGTCTCATGATAGGGAGCGAAGGAGAGAGAAACGACAGGAGACGAAGTTCCTCGCGATGAGTGCGCCCAGAATGGCTGGGCACACGCTCTTTTATTATGCTCATTCAAAAGGGGGTGATTGTGTATTTAGAACCTAGGTTAAGCCTAGGTCAGACGGAATATACAGAATTAACAATGGCTCAAACAAAAGCAAGATACCAGGACAGACAGGATGGCAAGATTTATATTTGATCAGGATATTTCTTCTTCACAAAGCTGCATGCCAGACAATGTAATCCCAAGTGAATAAACCATTTCTGCAAATGTTTGACTCCTTGTCTCTGTACGTGCCCTGCAAAAGGTCACTGAGAAGACAGAAGCTTAATGATTACATGTGAATGATACGATGTTGCAAATGTCTGAATGATACATAGTTGCATTGATACACAGTTGCAAACACATAAATGATACATAGTTACAACATCTCCTCTGTTTTTATTTTTTATGACGAGTCTTCTTCCTTGTCCAAGAAGACAGGAACCTTTTTTCTAAAATGTTCACCGTCCCAGTCATCTAGGCAGGAGTGTGATCCGTCAGCGTCAGGGTTGTCCAAGGAGCGGTAACTCAGCAATGACATTTTTTCATCCGGTGTTAAGGACTTAACATGAGCTTGCAATAACACATTAACATTAGCAGTTATGGAGGATAATTGATTTTTCAAAAATTGCAATATTCTGTTAAAACAACAAGGTCCTATAATACATATCAATATAATGATTATTAATGGTCCTGCCAATGCAGTTATAAGGGTTGTAAGCCATGGTGAAATAGAAAACAAGCTTTGATACCAATTATACATGTTTAACCTTTTGTTTTAAAATCATCAGAGTTATACACGTTAATTTTTGGTACAAGCCATACTTGAATGCAAAATGATTTGGATTTAATAAGTTCATCCCCATAGACACATGCTGTGAGACCGGTGGAACAAGCCCAGACAGAGTTATTGCCAAGGATAAAATACATTCCTTTCAGGCGTCATGTTAAATTTCCTCCTGAGGTGGTGTAGACTGCAGAGTATCCTCCGATGATGTGGGAGCGGCCAAGGCGGTTCTTAGGAAGATATACATTACAATGATAGCCATTAGAAACATTATGACAATATTGTGAGTAATTGGATGGAATATTTCCCAAGCAACAACCAACCCCAGTGATGGAAGAAACAGTAATAGTGGAGTTCCTCCAACGGCAACGTTCGTCTGATGTGGAATTAGCAATGGATTCTTGGGAAGCAATGGCTTCATAAAAAGGTGGAGAGGCAGAAACACAAAGCCAACATGTGGAGGCAATTGATGAGTTTGAAGAGTTCAGCAAGGCATAGGAAGCTTTGATCATTGGATGCGAGAAGAATTGGTTGTAGAGTTTAAACGAATGCCTTGAAAGTCTTTTATAGTCCAAGTAATATTATATTTTCTATGAGGCTTCTGAGGATCGTCATGGACAGTTCTTTTGAAGCGTCGTTTGTTGGCAGGATCAGAGTTCGGGTATATAAAAGCATTACAAGTAGGAGAGAGGACTATGGACAAGTTAGTTGTAGAACATTTACGAGATGAGAAGGGAATGCAATTAGTAGAAAAAGGATAATAATTACAATAATGACAATGAAGATTGATTTGGTCATTCATCAAGGATGTTAATTGGGTTGGAGGAACCCGTAATACAAGAGAAGGACATTTAGGTCCCCCTATATCTAGCTTGAATAGAGGAAAAGATTTTAAGGTTCTTTTCCATAGGAAAAGTAAAGAAGGAACAAAAGAGCGAGTGATAGAGTGTTCTGTAAACAAAACAGAAGTGACAGAGTGAAAGCTATGGGTAGCATTTTCATGACGTACCCACATGGAACAAGTATAATACAAAGAGAAAGTCAGCGACACCAGGAAGATAAGTAACAGTTTCATTAGCAACAAGATCGTAAGCGAAAGAAGAAAAGTTGCAAGTTTCAGCAGCCTTTGTTGTGGGACTGGCTGCCTGCCCCGTTTCTAATTCTGACTCCCAGACCAAAAATTGTCCTCATCCATTTCTCCTTCAGAAAAGGCTTGTTGAATGGCTTTTATAACACCCCCCCTTTTGGGGGGGGGTGGAGGACACGAGAGCTCTCCTTTTAAAGAAGTGGATTGGATGGAGGGAGGCTCTCGTAATGACTTACGATCATTGGGATCGGAGGGTTGAAGGACAGAAAAGTTATCATAACTTGGTGGAGGAGATTCTAATACATTCTCTGCTTCTATTTTATGATGGACTTTTAAAGCCTCCATAATTTTCTTCCAAGTGACCAGAATGCCAATAGGTGCACGAGGAGGACTATGGAGATAGTCACCAATTTTTTGCCAAATGGAGATTTTTAAGGACCCTTTCTCTGGATAAGTGCGACAATTTTGCCACACATAAGCCAATAATGTAGCAATAGGTTTAATTTTTACAGGCGAGCCCTTTAAATTAGCAGAATATTTAGAAGAAGAGGCGACTCCCTCAATTCCTTCAGATGCTCTGTCTGTTGTTGAGAAAAGTTTCCGCCCATACTTACGAAAGTCGAGACCGTGTTTCAGATCCGATGATGTGCAATTCGCTTCAGGCCTGGCGAAGCACAGCTCCCATTGAGCAAGTAAGATATGAGCGTGTCGTGCCGTATCCCCCTTAGGGAATCACGTCGGGGTCACCAGAATGCGGTATCTGCTATCCCGCATCAGATGGGCGTCTCATGATAGGGAGCGAAGGAGAGAGAAACGACAGGAGACGAAGTTCCTCGCGATGAGTGCGCCCAGAATGGCTGGGTACACGCTCTTTTATTATGCTCATTCAAAAGGGGGTGATTGTTTATTCAGAACCTAGGTTAAGCCTAGGTCAGACGGAATATACAGAATTAACAATGGCTCAAACAAAAGCAAGATACCAGGACAGACAGGATGGCAAGATTTATATTTGATCAGGATATTTCTTCTTCACAAAGCTGCATGCCAGACAATGTAATCCCAAGTGAATAAACCATTTCTGCAAATGTTTGACTCCTTGTCTCTGTACGTGCCCTGTAAAAGGTCACTGAGAAGACAGAAGCTTAATGATTACACGTGAATGATACAATGTTGCAAATGTCTGAATGATACATAGTTGCATTGATACACAGTTGCAAACACATAAATGATACATAGTTACAACAACTATTTTATAGAACTAGAATTTTCTGACAATGAGAACAATCAACCAGTGGAATGGCTTGCCTTCAAATGTTGTGGAAGCTCCATTACTGGAGGTTTTTAAGAAGAGTCTGGATAGCCATTTGTCTGGAATGGTATGGACTCTGCTTGAGCAGGAGGTTGGACTAGAACAGGGGCCTTCAAACTTGACAACTTTAAGGCTTGTAGTCATCAACTCCCAGAATTCCCCAGACAGCATGGCTGGCTGAGGAATTCTGGAAGCTGAAGTCCACAAGTCTTAAAGTTTGGAGACCCATGGACTAGAAGATCTCCAAGGTCTCTTCCAACTCTGATCTATGTTCTATGATCTTCTCCTTAAAATTATGAATCTCTTGCATTTGTTCACATACACATTTACAATCTTTCTCAAACCAATTCTTGTTAAGAATAACTCCCTGCTTTAATTGGATGAATATGTTTTCATACCGATGCTTGAAAAGCAGAATAAGAAATTCTGAGATACTCAACCTATAATTTATGTCTATGTTTTCAAGAAAACTGGATAACTGCTTCAGATCTCAAACTTTGCAGGGTTCTTGAACATGACTAAAAAATACTTGGGTATGAGAAGCATAATATAAAAAAGGAGAAAGAAATATAAAACACAACAAATAAATTTTGGAGGAAAAAATTTGGAAGAAATGTGAGCAGAATGTTATCATCCACAATAAAGTCAGAACTGTAGAAATTTAAGTCATAATTTTAATCTACTAAATATAAATACACTCTCTCACACACACACACACACATTCCTTTTCTTTTTAATAATCCTACGGTCCTTGAAAAGCTATTCTGAAGAGTTCCTAAATTATCTTGATTCGTTTTTGCAAATAGATGGTAAAGAAAATATTCCCACTCTGTGAAGGGAAACAATTCAATCAGCAAATATTGTCTTAATAATAATATGTTACAAATAGTACAATAATGATATAGATAATATATCTAAAGTGTATTATTATTAAAAGAACATCTCTCAAATTTATCAAAGCAATTTTACAGTATAATATTCTTTATTACATTTTAAAACGTAAAAAATGTTCATGATATTCAGGCAAGTTAGCCATTCACAATAAAAGAAAATCAAATTCATAAATGTGTTGTTTGTAAATACTTATTTGTAAATTTGTATGTGAACAAGTATAAGACATTTATAATTTCGGGGCAGAAATATATATAATTCATAAGATTATACATTCAACAACATGTTCATTTTCTCAACCAGTTTTAGCAATCAGAAATACATACACAATTGAAATGCATTTCTATCTCCTGAGTGTTGAGCACAGCAAGGTCTTTAATTGCTTGGCTATTTAAACTGCTTCCTCACTGAAACATAAGCATAGAGAGTTGTACTGCCCCCTGCTGTTGACTTTATTTTAGAACAATAACTTTTTCCTGGAAAGGCAGTTTTTATTAATTGAATTGATTCAAAGATTGTTCATCTTAAAATAATGTATATCTAACTTAAGAAATTCAAATCTTCAATATTTCTCCCACTTGGCAAAATTTATATTTCACTTATCACTGTTTGCTTACTGAATGAGAAATGTATTGCCATTTTCCTGAAGGAAAAGAGGGATACAAATCTAAAAAATGTTTCTTTCCCAGCTTTACCCCCATGATATGCAGCATGAAATCACTAAATTGGTCTCCTCAGTAAAGCTGTTGTAAATCTATCCTGAAGGAATTTATAGACAATTCTAGGTGCAAAAATTCATAAGAATTTTGATTTTTTTTCTTTGCATACAATAATATTCCTCAATATGTTATTTATGTTAACTAAACTAAGATATAAAACAGAGAGATAATATCCCTCTGAATTTCAAGTTACTTTTTTTAAATTTTGCACCCAAATTAATCAGTTATACAAATGTTTACTGTTATTGTTATGGCTGTCTCTACCACTTATAAGAAAGAATTCAGTTTTTTTTAATTGTTCCCCAGAAGAACAGTGGCTCCAGCTGTATTAATGCAGTCAACAATTTTTAGCAAATCTGAATTGTCCTCTGGGGGTAAGCCACATAACTTTGTAAGCTTTCGAGTCATTTAGACACTTGAATCATGATCAGTTAGAACTACCGTGAAGATATCATCAGCATAGTAATGGTTGTCCACCACTCCCAGAAAGCATCCACATAGATTTGTTATATTAATGATAAATAGCCTTTGGTAATTTGCATATATTAATGCATTTAAGCATGTGAACATTTCAAATTGCCCTTAGTGTAGCACTGAAGCCAAGCATTTTTTAAAGATGCAAAAATGCAGCTGGCAACACAATGCCAGACTAATTTTAAACTATACAGGTGGTAAAAGTACTAAAGCAGAGCTTGTCAAGCATGAGGTTCATCCCAACCAACTCTGTATTGTACTTGCAATTGAAAGGCCTACAGTAGCAAAAACCAGCCCTGCCTGCAACAAAACCATTACAAACCCATTCAATGGTACTTAAAAGTTTGTGAACCTCTTTGAACTTTCAATATTTCTGCACTAGTTTTGATAGCAAGTACCCAGAATTACTGTTCTTTATGTAGGGAGGTCCTCATCTACTCACATACACCACACACACACACACACACACACACACACACACACACACACACACCTTTAATATCCTATTACATATTATCCTACTGACTGAAATAATTAAGTTGACTCTAATTTCGCCTTAAATGAACTGGTAATCTTATAGGCAAATATACTTATGCCATATATCCGATATGTAATTTTGGAACATTTTTCTCAATAAATAAATGAGCAAGCACAATGTTTTAGAGTGACTCATTTATTTTATTGGGTTCTTTTTAGTTTTAGCACTTGTATGCAGAACAACTCACATTTTAGGGCAAATGCTTGCATATTTTACTGAATAACAAAATAAACATTAAAATAGTATAAATAAATAAATAACACTATAAATAAGTAGGATAAAATCATTTCATTCAATAAAAGATAGATGTAACCAAATAATATAAACATAATGAGCCATGTTTCAGTTTCTTGAATGAGGAGTATACATACTCATATAAAGACCAGCAGTTGGTAACCTATAAAACTTAAACTTGAAAGTAGTTTATTCAAATTTAATATAATGCTGCCAGCTAGTGGCAGCATCTTATTTTGAGCTAATGAGTTAGTTTACTGCTGAGCTGCTTTAGAAGTTAGACTATTTAGCTAGTAAGATGCCCAAGATAAGATACATGGATTCAAACTGTACATTAATCTACATTAAGCTGTCCAAAAATGAAAAATCCCAATATTGATGGTTAAAATTATTTGAATTTTGTGGTTTAATAATTAATATCTTAAGGCCCTGTCACACTGCCCAATGGATGCAAAACGGACACAATGGACGAGAAAAATGTTCCATCCGTTGTTATCCGCTCTCAGAAGGGGCAAAAATTTGCATAACCGGAGCGGATAACATGGACGCGGGGAGGACGCAGGGCGGATGGAAAGCGGATGCAGAACGGAAGCCCAGCGGATGGAAGCGGATGGGAGCGGATGGCACATCCGCTAGGCTTCTGGGGGACCTCAGCAAAGCGGACACGGAACGGATACAGCGGATGCAGAACGGATGCACAGCGGATGAAGCGGATGCAGAGCGGAAGCCGAGCGGATGCACAACGGAAGCCTAGCGGATGCCGAGTGTTAATTGCACATGCGTGGAGGATGCATTGCGTCAGCCCCGCAGATATAACGGAAGCAGCTCGGAAGCAGGTCGCCATTCAGAGGAAAGACCTGCTTCCAGACACATCGACTGCCTTGCCTGTCCTGCCTGCATGTCTGCCTGCAAGCCTTGCTGCCAGCCTTGCTACCAGCCTCCCTGCCAGCCTTGCTGTCTGCCTGCCTGCCAGCCTTGCTGCCAGCCTCCCTGCCAGCCTTGCTGCCAGCCAGTCTGCCTGCCAGCCAGTCTGCCTGCCTGCCAGCCTTGGTGCCTGCCTGCCTGCCAGCCTTCCTGCCAGCCTTCCTGCCAGCCTTGGTGCCTGCCTGCCTGCCAGCCTGCCTTGGTGCCTGCCTGCCTGCCAGCCTTGGTTCCTGCAAGCCTCCCTGTCAGCCAGCAACCCCACAACCATGCTGAAGCACAGCAAGCCTCAGCCATCTGCTGCCAGCCCTGGCAAGAGGGACAGGGCTATCATCCCGCCCCCTGGCCCTCACTCTGGTTCTGCTGGGGCTTCTGCACCACAGGCTCGCTCTTCTGGGGCTGGGGCTTCTGCTGCTTCTGCTTTTGGAGGAGCTGATGACAAGCACTCCAGCACCAGCCACCTCCACAGCACCTGGACCCTTCACCCATGAGACTGAGCGACCAAGAGGAGTGCCAGAGACTCATTTTTGTTTTATAGCTTCTTGTTAGTAAAGTCTATTTTTGATTCATACACTTGCTTCGTTTCTTTATTTTAATAAAGTCTTGGTGGAAACTTTTAGAAATGGTTTAAGCCTTTGCATGCTTGTGGGATGGGTTAAGATAGCAGTGGGATGGATGGGCAGGGATACCTTTGGGATGGGTAATAGCTGTGGGATAGATAAACCTCCAGTGCAAGCATAGTGGGACTGTATGGTCCACCCTCCCAGGTGCCACACCTTTGGCCCTTTATTATCAATAACAATTTATTCATTGATCCACACATGTCAACATAAACACAACTCTTTTTTAAATGCCCTGTTCATTGTAGGCCCACGCAACATACATGGCCCAATCTCATCAGTGTGATGAGACAGGCTGAAGGAAGCATCCATTAAGCATCTATCATCCTGTCTTGCCACTCCACCGCTCCAGCTGGGGAGTTGCACCAGTGTTTCAGGAGGTTGCGCTGCTTCTTCCCTTCACGTGAGGCTCTGTTGGGGCCTTGCACATCCTCAGGGTCTATCAGGTTTCGCCCTTGCCTCCATTCCCCAGGCTCCATGTTCCCATTGCCTTGTTGGAGGTCCACGAACCTGTTCTGCAAGACTGGGTAGCGGGTGCGCATGAGACTGTGCAGGATGCAGCAAGCTTCCACGATCCTCCTCACAGTCTCTGGGCGATGCTGCATGGTGGTGAGAAGTACCTGGAACCTGTTGGCCAGGATGTCAAAGGCGTTCTCCACCACCCGCCTTGCCCTGGACAGCCTGTAGTTGAAGATTCTCTCTTCACGGGTGAGGTATTTGGAGGTGTAGGGCTTCATGAGGTAGGTTGTGAGGGAGAAGGCGTCATCCCCCACGATGAAGTAGGGCACATCTTGCGTGTCTTTGGGCAGGGGGTCTGGATCTGGGAAGCCCACGATGAGGTTGCGTTCCAGCTCCTCCTTGAGGTGACTGGCGTTGTATACCTGGGCATCTGAAGATGAGCCGTTGCCTGAAGCATCGATATACATGAACTTGTAGTCAGCATCGACCATGGAGAAGAGGATGATGCTGTAGAAGCCCTTGTAATTGAAATAAGTGGACCCCGACTTGGCTGGAGCTTTGCAGGCCACGTGCTTGCCATCGATGGCTCCAACGGTATGGGGGAAGTTCCACTTCTGATACCACTGCTCTGCAACTTTCTTCCATCCTTCTTCAGTGGAGGGGCACTGGAGGAGCTCCTCCTTGTATTCTTCGATGATGGCCTGCACCACTTCTCTGACCACAATGCTGATGGTGTTGGGTGGCACCCTCCAGCCGTACTGCATGCTCCTGTAGGTGGTCCCTGAGGCCAGGTGGCGCAGAGTGAGTGCCACCTTGAGTCCAGGGTCCAGGCTGGGCCGGAAGTTGGTGTTTGCCTTGGTCAACCTGGGTGTCAGCCGCTGCACAACTTCGTCAAACATGGCTGGAGGCATCCTCATGAAGTTCTGGAATGCCCGAGTGTCTTCGTTCCTGAGCTCCACCATCAGCTTGTTGTACAGTCCGTCCTCTGCTCTTCTGGTGAACCATCTTCGTACCCAGATGCTTCTTGGCCGCCCCTTTTTCTTCCCGTAGTAGAGTTCACAGAGCCTGTAGATGGCTTCGCACTATTGCAGAAGGATGGTGGCTGCCAAAAGGACTGTGTTACGATCCACGGTGGACATGACTGGATGCTGTGGAAGAGGAAGAGTCAAATGAAGGCTGCAGAGGTCTGCAGCAGGGCTGCTGGTCTGAAAGTGAGATCCAGATGTGTTGCTCCCCCTTTTTATAGGCAGTATAGGTGTCCCTTTGCATCCTCTAGGCATCCTCTAGGCATCCGGTAGACATCCTTAATATCCGAGATAGGTCCCCTCTGCGGACGTTTTTTCCATTTTCAACACTTTGTTTCCGTGCTGCATCTGTTCTGCATCCGTTCTGCGTCCGTTCTGCTTCCTCCCTGCGTCCGAGCGGATGCGAGTTGCGCCGATGCACAGCGGATGCCTAGCGGATATAGTGGGTGCGTAACGGATGCAGAACGGACAAATTGGATACATTTTCCGCGCAAAAGTTTTGAGCAGCTCAAAACTTTCTGGGCTGATGAAACGTCAATAAACGGATGCTGGACGGATAGAGAACGGAGGCAGTGAGTACATCACGTTTTCCAACGGATGGCAAGCTTTTTTGTCCGTTTTACATCCTCTTTGCATCCGTTGGTGCAGTGTGACAGGGGCTTTAGATCTTTTAGTATTAATATTATTGCTTCAATTGGGATACACAGAATACCACAAGTTTCCCAATTTTTTATTTGTGCAACCAAATATTCCTCCATGCTTACTTGTACAGTTTTTTCAGCACCCAATTTTGAAGAGCTTTCTAAATACAAGTCTCATTCATAGGGAGAATATGTGATACAGATAGTCCTCACAACCACACGTTCAACAACTATTACAAACTTACAAAGATGCTCAACAAGTGATATTTATGACTGGTCCATGAAGTTCTGGCCACCCAGCACCCTGTGGTCACATTATCATGCTCCAGGAGCTTGGCAACCAGCTCATACTTACAAAAGTTGCAGGGTCCCCCTGTTATGTGATCACCTATTCTGACTTCTCTGCTGGCCTATCCAAGCAGAGTCTAAGCACCTCCCACTACTGGATGTTCAGAGCAGCTCATTGGGGAAGGTTGCAATTTGTATCTGTAATTCACTCCTGCGTCCTGCCACTTTTTCTTCTAAGGAGCATCCACCCATCTGCAGACCCCCGGCTCACACTCTTTAGCACATGCTGGTGGCCACTAGTGTAACCTGGAGCCAGCACCAGTTCACGTGGTGCTGTAGTAACCATTAGTGCACCCTCTCACACCTGGCAGCAGCCTATCTGTACTTACAACAACCAATTAACTTTCCTTTATCCTGCTTGAGAGCTGCCTGGGATTTGCAATTTTATGCCATGGCTTCCCCATTGGATTTGCTAGATGAAAGCCAGCATAAAAGTGTGAGGAGATTCCTTGCGTAAAGACTCATAATCCTCACTTAACAATGGCAACAGGGATGTCTGGGTTTGCCACTGCTAAGCAATACAGTCATATGACATTGCATTTTACAATCACATGGCTTTCTGATCAAAATGTTGGTCCTAACACACACAAAAAGATACAGAAGCACAAAATAATCAATATTCACAAACTACCAGTTTTTCAATCTCTGCGCTCATTTGTTCTCCAATTTGAAAATGCTATCAGATAGCTATACAGGATGCTCAGGTAGGGTTCTCTCAATTAATCTTGATATTAGTTGTTGTTTTTTTGCAATATGTAAATTAAGAGATTAGACTAGAAGACCTCCAAGGTTCCTTCCAACTCTGTTATTCTATTCTAAATGATATAGAGAGAAGTTTACTGTAGTGGTTACGTAGCCTTCAAGCAGTCTAGAACAGGGGTATGAAACTCAAAGCCCAAGGGCCAGATCTGACTCGTAGGGTGCTTAAATCTGGCCTGAGGAGCTGGACTGGAAATAGCAAAGGACTGGCCTGTGGTGCCTCTAGTAGCCAAAATGGAGTGCCCCCACATCCCGTTTTTGACCTGGATGGCCTCCTGCAGCACTTTGCTGGCCAAAATGGGACACAGGGAAGACCTCATGCGGCCTCCTGTGCCCCATTTTAGTTGGTACGATGTTGTAGGAGATGTCTGTCCTGTCTCCACCACTCCCAACCAGCTGACCCTCAAAGAAATCCAGTCGCAATGGCAAGTCACTTCTGAAAATGTTTCTGAGAAAATTGCAGGGACTTATCTAGGCAGTTACTAGGAATTGAGACTGACTTAATGGCAGAGACACACAAAATTCTCATAGTCCTCCTATCTTCTGCCAATTTATGATTTATTTTTTTCTACCTAACAGTATTTCAATAACCCATTTGCTAAGCACACTTTAGGCAAACTGTTTTATAAAGCCTGAGGCACTCAGAGAGGATGAAAGCTTACAAGTGGAAGCTGAATTGTACCTAGCTTTTTGATATGTTATTAACTATCATGTAGATTCTATTATCTTTCTAAAGTCAAAAGTTAGTTTATAAAATTGTATAATTTTATAATTACTTAAAATGTCAATGCACAATGAAGTATAACCCAATTTTGATTTTAAAAAACATATTTTAAATGAATTCACTATATTTAAGAATGGTTTCATGTTATTACTAATGGAAGCAGAGTATTAGTTCTTTTTTCAGTCTTATTTATCTAGATTTTTTAAAAAAATGTATATGGGTTTTAAAAAAATAGTAGCATTTCTGAAGAAAGTTCTGAATATCTGATTATTCTTTCTTAAACATGTTGCTTATGTTCCTATAACTATAATATTAATAATATTTCCAGTACTTCTACATGTCAATATGCTCCATTTTATTATTCAGAAATTTCTGTACCTGTAAAGACTCATAAATCAAAATTAGACTTTTACATGTAATATCCCAGACTCAGACACTTTGTTTTCTTTACCTTTTAATGAACAAACATCTTGTATTGATTTATAATGTCAGGTTTGCAATACAAAGGAGGCTTCTCTTTAGTAAATCAAAAGCATTTAACAAGTTAAAGAAGATGAATCTTTTTTATTATTGTAGAAATAGGCGAGTTCAAGAGAACCTAGTGATTCCCTTCTTTAATCCATTTGTTTTTCTTTCTCTCCCACTAGCAAGTGATTTGAAATGAGAGGATTGATTGGGGGGCATCCTCAAATTTGATATCAACAAGGCTGATTAGTAGTCACTTTCCTCCAAATTTCCTGCCTCTTATTCTTCCCCTCCCGTACCCCCAAAAATGAACAATGGCATACTATAATTAAAGCCAGGCTATCATGGATAAGCTTGGAGGAGTTGTACACATACCTGTCTTTTCTGTTCCCTTTGTTCCTCCCTTATTGGTTTCCAGGCGTGGGACAAAACAGGCCCCAGAAATGGAATACCTAGAAATTTTGTCTGAAAATTAAACTTCAGGTAAATTTAACTTAGTCCAAATAAAACCCAGGTCTTTGGGGTATTAACACTAACCCTATTTGGATTTGGCAAGATCAAATAATTGGGTTTTGAAGATTGCACCATAGAATCTTCTCCTAAGATCCAGTTAAGGATATTGTCTGAATCAGGACAATGACAGCTACTGAAAGAGAAACTCCAACAAGTATTTCTTCAAAAGTTCAACTGATGGGAAACTGCATAGAGAATTACTGAGAGGAAAAGATGAGATAATTGAGCTGGAACATCTGAAAGCAACACCAAAAATATGCACTCATACACCAATAGCAAAAATCAAAGAATAAGAATTAATATTTTAGGATATTCCAACAGTCAAATCCTCTATTATACAGCATATCCATCCATCCTGAAATAACTTGAAGGAAACCTAACTCTTAATAGGATTGTATTGTGACATGGGTAATTGGCTCTTTGAATGGCATACTCTTTTTATAATAAACAATATTACAAATGAATATATTGAAAGAGAAGTAAAACCTTTGTTGATAATTATATTTTCTACATTAAACTGAGATTAAGTGTTACTTTGCATGCACAGTCATTGTTAATCTTGATCTCAAAGATAATTGGTATTATACATATGTAGATTCTTTTATGTAATGATACTTAAGGAACTTAATTATGTGTCAAAAGAAATCTCTGAATAAATGGGCTTAGAAAGTCAAATGGATGCAAAGTGCTGTGTCAAAACATTTAATTTGATGAAATTGTTATTATATTTAGTTGTTCTAAATCAGATTGAAAAAAAATGAAGCAGATTTATTTATTAATTTATACTTGTGAGGTGATATGAAGATCAGGTAAATCTGTTAGACATGACTCCATTTCATGGAATATTCTCCCCCCACCCCCCACCCCCAAGAAATGAATGGTCTCAACCTACATTTTATAAGTTAGGACACTTTTGTTCCAGAGTGTTTATTCAATCCTTAGATTAGTTTTCAGGATGCTAGTACTCCATAAGTACTAATACACTCTTTATTGTAAGATTACAATAACAGATTCTTGCAACTCTGAAAACACTTCCCCTATCCCGTCTTTACTTTCCAGATAATTTGGGGGTGGGCATCTTCTAAGTTACTTACTCTAACCTCATTCCTCCTTTCAAGTCAGATTTTGTTTATCAGACCTAGGCTGCAGATCTTCCTCCTGTTTCCCAAAGTTGTCATCACAACCCATTGCAATATATCAGTATGTGACATTATAATCAGTTTTCAAGGCTCCTGTGAAGCAGATATTTCAACAAATAATTACAAGAGAAAGAAAAATGTTTTCAATGCAAAAGTTACTTTCTCCTCTTTGTCTTATTTTAGTTCTGGTTTTCCTTCTGTGATATTCACATTGAAAAAATATTTTGGCACAGATTTTTATACGAGATACATGCTAAATTTTATTAATAAAACAACCATAATCAAGAACAAAAATCATTACTTACAAACGTTTCCTGTGTTGTCAAAACTTGTCAGAACATCTTCAACATTTAATAATCTGTTGTTGCATCTAAGAAAAAAAATAACCACCACCATTATCAGTGCAAAAAAAGGACAATGTCATATGTACAGCCATCACATTTTTTTTAAAGTCTTACCACCAGAGGGAGAAAAGGAAAAAGTCCATATCCTACTATTCTGTGTTCAAATTATAACTCATTAATCCCTGAAATATAGTGGGCCTTTGTGAAAATATAGAAGTTGAAGATAAAATGAGCCATTTTAATAGACAATAAGCTGGTGTTCCCATTTCTTCATCTAGTTTTATTTTCTCCCCTCCTTTCTGTCCTGGTCTCCTTCTTTCATTTCCTCTTTCGTTGCACTTTTCCTCATTCATTTGTGGTTTGTGTACCACAGTTACTGATTCACACTGCTACTTTTTGTTATTTGAAGGCACAACAATATCAAGACTTCAGAATACAAAATCAAACTGTTACTATTTATTCCAACTGAACAATTTGTATTTTCATTAGAAAAGGCTGCACATGCAAAATCTCTCACTCAGTGACAAATAGATTTTTGTCTTCTTACCTTTCCTCTATGCTCAATGCAAGATCAACAATACACAATTATTAATACATCTCCATAGCAACTATATCTATAATACAAAGTGAATATGATCAAATCATCATCTCTTTCTGGAACACAGGGGTGTATCAACAAAGAAGAACCATGTAAAATTGAATGTTCTCATGAATAATATGCATGGCAAGCTGGAACTGTTCACTCAGATGTCTATTTTCAAATGATCAGTAAAATGTAGTCAATGTTCATTGTCCTATATATTGTTAGATGTTAAGAATTTAAAATCTATGCAGTACATAAAAACTTGATCTTAACCTCCTTAAGATTCAAACATCCTAAGTAAACAAAAAAAAACCCATTACAAAAAAACCAGTCATCTAAAACATACAGTGTAAAGACTGTAATAGCCAGGCAGAACATTAGTGGAGGGAATTCATGAATACCAACTATCAGACAGAAAACATAATAAAAACTCTTTAATCTCACAACACATAAATAGCCATAGTTTCAAGTGCTAGAGAATTCCTGGAAGCTTGACATTTGGACAAATCAGCCAACAATAGACACATACAGGTAAATCATATTTGCATATCATTCCAAAAGAGACAATTTAAAAACCTAAGAAGGAAATAAAAAGACCAGAACTCCTCCTCACCAGCAAGCAATACCCATATAAGCAGGAACTCACATTAGACAAACAATCCAGCAGAAAACATATCAAGCAGAAAAACAAAGGACCCCAATGTTCAACCCTGAGCTACATATACTTCTCTTTTATTGGATTTTCTCTATATTGATCTGTCCCTAACCTGGTCTTTCAAGGGTTCCAATGGTGCACCTATCACCACTGTCCTGCTGGTCATTCTCTTTTGCTCTTTCCTTTCACCTTTTCCTCAGAGAGGTAGGGCTTCACATAATATTTCCCAATATTTGTGCCACTAGTGAGAAATCTGGGATGATTTTTGTCCATGTAGTTTTCTTGATATAAATAAAAAATAGTTTATCATTACCTTCTCATGGGCACTATTAATTGATGCCTTTTCCATTGTCACTGTGACCTTTTGTCTCCAGCATCTTCCTATATTGCTGCTTCCCAATATAAATGCCTGCTTACTTTAGCTGGCAGCTGGGATGACCATCATGCTTTGGGTCTTCTTGCTGAGAACATATTTTCTAGACATATATGCCTCACATATTTCACTGATCCCTTTCAAAATACCCCCACCATCACCACCACAATAAGGTAGATGCTCCTTTTAAAAACATTCAAATAATAAAATTGTTTAAATTCTTTGTGTAATCGCATTTAGTACCATGGCTGTCTTCCTTCCCCATTACCACCACTATCCTATCACAGTCCTGGTTTTGGTTGTGCTTTCAGTATCAGTTTTCCTGAAGTGTGTGGTATACACATTTAATTATACATAGTTTTCATTTGTCTAGCCTAAAAACTGGTTTGTTTGTGTGAGTAATGGGATATATAAAAGATTTCTCTGCTTTTACATATCTATCAACTTTTTTCCAAGAAAAATCACATTCTATTTTAAATTCTTAATGTAGCTTGCTTAATAATGGCATATGAATCTATTACAAGAATGCACGAAATGGAAAATGTGTCTTGTTTCAAATCTGAAATAATAATAGTGTACTGCAAAAGTTCTGCTGATCCATTCCAGATGGGCTGAAACAAAATTGGATTGCTGTTCCAACCAAAACAAAATCATCAAGTGGTATTCATGGAGTGAGAAGGCAAAGCTGCTAAACATTTTCCCTCCTTCCCAAGCAGTTCTAAGCATGCAACATCCATAAACCATCTTATTATATCTTTCCTCCTTTCCTCTCTGCTTTCCTCCCTCTCTGCCTTCCTTTCCTCTCTTCCTTTCTTCTGCTTTCCTTCCTCTCTTCCTTTCCTTTCCTCTCTGCTTTCCCAGAGGCCCACCCACTTTCTAATATTCCTAGGGCCATTATTTCTCTTCCCCTTCTGCAATTCCTCAGTTGTCATTGATAAGCTTAGATTTTTGCTGCTCTTATCCCTTATCTCAAAACATTTCAAACTCTAATATTTGTATTAGTCTAATAACTAAATCCAATTTAGTTTTGTATATCGACTGAATCATCAAATTTGGACATACTGTAAGCCACATGAAACTAGTTGGTCAGTGCATGGAGCTGTTTTTAACTGAACTGTTGGCACGGCACTATAAGCAGCTTGTTTTTCAAATAGGTCACATATATGAAAATTTGGCATCAAATTCATCAAATCCATTCTATAAAGTCCTGTCAGACTTAACTCTAGTCTAGGCAATAAGCCATTCCTTTTTATGTTGCCTTTATTATTTTTTTGCAAATAATTCATGGTAGTGAACATATCTAACATACCTTCCTCCTCCTATTTTCCCCACAACTAGTCTATGAGCTGAGTTTGGCTGAGAGAGAATGATTGGCCCAAAGTCACCCATCTGGCTTTCATGACTAAGGCAGGACTAGAATTCACACTTTCCCATTTTCTAACATAGCGACTTAACCACTAGACCAAACTAGTCTTGTCATTAAGTAACTGAGGTAGTAACTGGTCATCATCTATTCAGAAACTTGCTTATACCAGAAAGTCACAAATCATATGACCCCATACACATATGGGTCCTGGGTTTTTTTCCCCAGTACAATAGAGAAGCAGACTCAAATACCAATAAAATCTCTTCCCAATGGCATCTTTCAAAATCCATTTATTTGGCCAACAATGTGGTAAGAAGTTACTGCTGCAGGTGATGAGCAGGGTAAGTCTGAGGCTAAACAAAATGTAAGTGTTGTATGCCGTAGAATCAAAGATTAGGTTCTTCAGTCTCAATGAATATGTGCATTGATAAACTGAACCAGTCAGTTCCTAGGACTATTAGTAAATTTAATGAGTACGCTAAATAAAATTGTAGAGACTGTTGATGATTATTGTTAAGCCTGGGTTCCCCAACCAGGGTTAGGTAGACAAGCTAAACAGAATGTGCAGCGTTAGTCAGATAGGCACACAGATAAATGAGTGAGCTAAGCTTGTATGTTTATTAACATACAGTAAAAATAACAGATACGCTTGTGCTATCAAGAATATATTTTATTCCAGTATAAGTTTATAGCATAGTCAAAAACAGTCCAATATTCAGTTACCATATAGTCAGTCCATTCAGGGATATTCAGTTAGCAAAGTCCATGTAGAATATCCTATTGTCAGTTCTCATAAATCAGTCCGTTGTTGTCTCTCCCGTTCGAGCAATGCAGTCTTGATTCCAAGCAGTAATCAGGGATCATCAAAGCCAGAGAGAGAGAGAGCAAGCTGTAGCCTTGCTACTTTTATATGGTTTTCATAACCACACCCACAGTTGCTATTTTACAGTTAAAGCTGCATACACTAACTATGATTCATGGTTATGATTTCACCTAAACCAGTTAGGGTGAACAATGTTATCCCTAACAATTATTGATAGAAAACAAGAGAGGATCAATGCACTTAGACATGGATAAAAATAACCATCAATAGCTTCAACAAACTGAAAAATGAACAGATTCCTGGGAGACAGCATATTTATAACTAACGAAGTTTTTAGTGGTGCAAGTTCTATTTCTGTTTGGCTCTATAATGTAACAGGAATGACTAACTGACAGTGCATCACATTAAATGTTTGTGATCCACTTAAAGTCTAGATGCTTCATTTCTGACCCCGTGGGATCATCATCTTGAGGAAATTAGCAGCAAGGACAAAAGGCAATGGAACTTCATTTTAAAATTCTATAATTGGGAGAAGCACATCACAGGCATATTTTTCTTGCCTTGCTATATGTACCCTTGTCCCTTTTATAGCATTTTATTCAAGTCTAAATATATTCTTTGCATATAGGTAAGTATTAAAGACAATAGGACAGTGCAAACAAAGGAGGGGAAATTATACAAACAATGACAGAGAGTACATTTTGGTGAGCTCTAATGGTCACAAGGTTGAGCTATTAGCAGCAATTAAGGACAGTGTTAGACAAAACTATTCACAATACTTATTTAATTATAAGGACTTAACAAACCTTGAAAAGTGTAAATAGGAAGAAATTCAAACAATGCATGCTTATAGGCAGGTGAAGGTCAATCTTAACTGAGCTCTGAGAAACTTAACCTCTTCAGAGGTGGAGGAAAGATCCAGTAATACTGGCAAGGAAAAATCAAGAATGGAAATTCAAGGATAGAATAACAAGGAAAAAATACAAAGTTAGCTTTTTTCCGAAATCTTATGATAGCTATTAGCAAATGTAGCACATAAGTAGCATAAGTAGCACAGCAATGAAAAAAAAAGTAAAATGGATTTCAAGAGAAAATCTTATTAAAGTTGCAGTATCAAGAACAAATCATAACAATGTAAAACTGCACAATGATGTGAAGACTGCAATGTAAACAATGTAAAACTGCACAATAATGTGAATATATAATTTCTATAACCTCATTTTTTGATAGTTTAGATTTGGAACATTTCAAGCCTTGCTTAAATGTAACCATTTCGTTGGTGTTCTGGAAGGAGATGTTTTAGCTGTGCATCTTTTACAAAATGGCCATATTCTCTATAATATGAACGTAGTCATTGTATACATCATCACAATTTTTCTTGGGGAAAAAAATAGAGCTCTGCTAATGCCTATGAATGTGAGTTCAACTTTTGAAATATGGGGGAAAGATGGGAGGGATCTTAAATAGCTTCTGCTGTTTAATTACATTGAAGGAGGAATAAATAGACAGAAAATGCATGGTATTGTGTGATATTTTTTTTTAATGGGGATATTCTGTAACAGAACAGCCATCAGGTAATTGAAATAATTTACATTTTTGCCTTGCTTCACTTTAATAATCCTGACTGAGGAAGAACTACCTACTGCAGTGAAATCTTTCCCACTTGCTACATTACTTGATTCAGTGTCTGAATTAACTAGTTCTTCTCAGTTACATTTTTTTTGTGACACTAGAAAAATAGTAATGTGGCCCACAGTCAGCAGAATTTCAAGAATTTAGCTACTGTTTAAACACTACAAGGTTTCCCCATATAGATTTGGAAGTAGAAATAGATTGATTCATGACTCTTCATACAATCACTGTAGATAAGTAAAAGTTTTATTGGTATAAGAAGATGACAGTTTGAAACAGAACAATTAGCTCCATTTCAGATAACAGATAATCAGAGTTGGAAGGGACCTTGTAGGTCATCTAATCCAACCCCTTGCCCAAGCAGGAGACCCTACACAATTTCTGACAAATGGCAATCCAATCTCTTATTGAAAGTCTCAAGTGATGGCGCTCCCACAACGTCCGAGGGCAAGCTGTTCCATTGGTTGATTGTTCTCACTGTCAGAAAGTTTCTCCTTATTTCCAGGTTAAATTTCTCCTTCTTCAGTTTCCATCCATTATTCCTTGTCTGACCTACAGGTGCTTTAGAAAATAGCTTGACCTCTTCCTCTCTGTGGCAACCCCTCAAATATTGGAAGACTGCTATCATGTCTCCCCTGGTCCTTCTCTTTACTAGACTAGCCATGCCCAGTTCCTGTAACTGTTCTTCATATGTTTTAGTCTCCAGTCCCCTAATTTCAAAGTGTCCCCTTTGCAAGCAGACAGGCTTTGTCTCTCTCTGGGCAAAATGTGTGAAGCAGAGCCAGGCGGAGGCAGAGGCGATCCCAACACACCACCCACTCTGTCCCACTGTTGCTCGCTTGCCTGTGGCTGCACCAAATAAACACCCATGCAGGGTGTCGGGATCACCTGGCTCCCTCATCCCCCATGCCTCTGCCTTCACCTGCTGCCGGTGCTGCTACACAAGCCTCCCAAGAGCCTCCCATGAGCCATGCAGCCTCACAGCACATCCGAATCGCCTGTCTTTTCCCCATCCACCTCTGCCTCCATGCTTGGACTTATCAGTATTTGTACTGCACCAAGGAGCCAGCGGGCTGCAGCTGCTGCCGGACACCATCAGCCCCCACATACTTGCCACCTCTCTTGCTGGTCATGCCCACCCCCAGGCTTATTTTCAGAGTAGGGCTTATATTAGTCCTTCCACAAAAAACCCAGGCTGGGGCTTGTTTTGGGGGTGGGTCTTATTTTTGGGAGACACAGTATATTTGGTTGCATCAATAATACATAAAAACTTATTGCATATTTTAAAACCTGGGATGTTTGCTCAATTTTCTCACCTTTATCCATATAAAAATAAAATTTTTCAAGTAACAAAGCACAAAATCCCCTTTGGGCACAGTTAATAAATCAAAGGCTGTTCTGTTCTGCAGGACCTTTGATAGGGAAGATTTCATCCTGCAGAGTCTCTATAGAGTCCAAGATTGTATTAAAAACAAATTTGAACTTTGCTGATATTTCTTTTCAATTTCTGCCATAGCCAACCTGGTGTATTACAATCTTAAAAATTTATGGAAACTCAATGTTTACAGTTTTATAATAGAAACTCTTCCAGAAATTATTCTCCAGGTTCTATTGACAGAACTATTTAAATCTAAATTTTTATTTATTTATCAAATTTATTTGCCGACCATCTCATGAGTCAAGGCAATTTGGGGTCTCTCTAAGACATTGGGATACAATAATCTAAGTACATGTTCTTATCTGTCCTGAAGGTAAGGTTTTGTAAACCTAGTTTCCACAAATATAAAATAAATGGGATGTTTTTATCCATAGTATCAAAAGTCTGTAAGTGCCTCTGCAACTGTTCTTCTAGGCTAGTAGTTTACCATCTCCACTGCTGCTCCACTGCTAGTTCCCTCATCACTGCTGCTCCATTGGCTCCTGGGCTATACTCACTCTTCCAGGTTGTGCCATTGTTGGTTTGCAAACTCATCCAGTTCTCTGGATACATCACCACTCAGCTGCTTGGTCCTCAGCTTACTCTTGCAGTTTGCCATTCCTCCAGACACTACTGCTCATTACTAAGCCTTTTTTCCCCCCTTTTTTCTCCTTTTTTCTTTTCATTCTTTTCTTTTCTGCATTTTTTCCCTCCTCCAATCCTCCTTCTCCCTCTTCTGCTCCCTCTTCTTTTCCTCTCCTTCCCTTTTCTTCACTGAGTAAATTTTTATTTACCACAATGCCACATTTCCTCCATCACTGCTATTATCTTCTGTTTCCCTGAGCTTGCCTGCTCTGCGAGAATGTAATATGTTGGAGGACAACCTGACTAGGAAGATAGGACTCTGTAAAATTACAGAATTAATCCATTCCTTTGGATTTATAGTGTGAATTTATATTAACACAGTAGTAATAACCTAATTACTGCTTTACTTTAGAAAAAAGATCTGGTTCTTCTACAACTTTTCTGTTCCAATTCACCATGTAAACTACTTTTATCTTTGTATTTTTAAATATAAATTTATATTTTTATCATATACTCCTGGTGATTTTGCAACACTAAATGAAGTTTATTCAACAGTTAGAAACAGTACTGTGACATTGTTTAAGAGATCAAAAAAATTACAAGAAGCTTTTAATGAAAAAGTAGGCAGATACAGTAGTTCACCATACCTTATTGTCAGGCATGACCACATGTGAAGGTTCACTGATTTGTTGCTAAAATCTGCATACAGACAGGAGGTTGAACAACTAGCCTTGTGGTGCAACCAGAACAATCTTGAACTAAGTACACGTAAAACAATAGAAATGGTGAAAGATTTTAGGAGAAACTCTCCTATATTACTACCTCTTACAATATTAGACAACACAGTATCAACAACAGAGACCTTCAAGTTTCTAGATTCTATCTTATCTCAAGACTTAAAATGTACACCTAACATCAAAAACATCATCAAAAAGCACAACAAAGAATGTTCTTTCTGCGCCAACTCAGAAAACTCAAACTCAAACTGCCCAAACAGCTGATTCAGTTCTAGAGGAATTATTGAGTCTGTCATCTGCACCTCTATAACTGTCTGGTTTGGGTCTGCAACCAAACAAGACAAACACAGACTTAAACGGATAATTAGATCTGCAGAAAAAATAATTGCTACCAACCTGCCTTCCATCGAGGACCTGTATGCTGCACAAGTCAAAAAGAGGGCTGTGAAAATACTTACAGACCCTTCACATCCTGGACATAAATTGTTTCAACTCTTACCCACAAAACGATATTATAAGGGCACTACACACCAGAACAACTAGACTCAAGGACAGTTTTTTCCTGAATGTCATCACTCTGCTAAACAAATAATTCCCACAACACTGTCAAATTATTTACTAAGACTGTATTACTATTCTTCTTCTTATCCTTCCTAGTACCTTTCTCTTCTCACTTATGACTATAACCATGTTACTTGCATCTTTACAATTTATATTGCTTTGTTTCCTAATATTATTTGATTTCTTATTAGAAGCCTATGACTATAACTAAGTATTATATCTGATGGTTCTTGATGAATGTATTTTACTTTTTCTTTATGTACACTTAGAGCATATGCACCAAAGACAAATTCCTTGTGTGTCCAATCACACTTGGCCAATAAAGAATTCTAAAAGCATATGCACAGAGATCGCCTCAACTAATGGTCATCACTTGGTTAGAGTTAGATAAGAGTCAACGGCAATCAAATGGCTTGGATTTAATTCACTTGAGTAAGGATTCTAAACTGATAAGGTAACAGAAACTTACTCTAGAAAGACAGTGTATATGAAAGTCCAATTCAACTTAAAATTTTAACTGATGATAGAATTTTGAGTCCAGCCTTGGCTGAAATAAATCAATTTTGTCATTAAAAATAAAAAAAGGAAAATAAACGATATGCAGACACAGAAAATATTTGCAGAACTAAAATAATGTTTACCTTAATGATATAATATACTCAGGATAATAGTTACTTTTGTACTGAAACCAAGATCTTGAGTCATCTTCTATCACGTTACTGTCCTTAGTTATTGAAAAGAGGCCAAATGAAGCAAATCGTCTTACTGATATTTGCTGAAGGTTGACATTCTCCAAGGGCTTTTGCTTCAAAACCTGTAATGAAAAACATAATCTCAAACTAAGGAAGCTGCAACGTGTTTTAATAAACTTGAAAACATCCTGTAAAATCAACTAACATTAGTTTGAAAATGTGTTGAATTATGTTTGTTAAAGAGAGAAAAATTGGATTGTCCAGAATCTGTATCATTTGCCATTTCTTTTCAGGAGCAATATGATGATTGTTTTGTTAGACAATGTCTTTCATGGTCTGTTTGAAATATACAATACATACTGGTAACAGAATAACAGAGTTAGAAGAGACTTTGGAAATCTTCTAGTCCAACCCCCTGATCAAGCAGCAAACCCTATACCATCTCAGAAACACAGTTGCCCAATCTCTTCTAGAGCTATTTACAACTTATATTTCATACAACATTCTGATGAGTGCTGCTCCATATATTATAGCATGCCTTACAATAGGAAGCAATATCTGGCAAGAAGGAAGGAAAGCACCAGTTTGGTGAATGGTTAAGGTGCTGGCCTAGAAACCAAGAAACTATTTTTCTTCCATCTTAGGTATGAAAGCGAGCTGTGTGTGACTTTGGCTCGTCATTTTCTCTCATTCCAACCAACACACAGTGTTGTTGTTCAATATATTTGCATCCTTGAGCTACTTATAAAAGAAATAAAAGCAGGATGAAAAAAATTCTAAACAAATAAATAAACTACAGGATGAGAATCAGCTATTACACTGACCAGTATTTGCTTCATGGAACAGGTACACAAACTTACAATCCCTTTCTATTCTTTGCACATACTGGTAATAGCACAAAACACTATTGCACAAAACACTATTGTGTATTGCACTGTAATAATATATTATTATGTCTGTCACACACTTAGACTGGATTTGGTATTTTTTATCCATCAAGTCTTTCCCTAGTAACTAAAATTGGCAGATGTTGCAGGTATGGTCACTTGTCACAGGATGTAAAGTGTTCCAAGTAAAGCTGCCTTCTGCAATTGACTGGTGGTGATTTTGTCAATGCCAAAGGTGTTCAAGCAGTGCGCCAGATGTTTTGGAAATGCAACCAAGGCGTCTATAAACTATTGCTACTACCTTTGCTTTCTTTTGCCACTGTCATTCTATATTATTATTATTATTATTATTATTATTATTATTATTATTATTATTA
>BLBF01000018.1:47559688-47587323 GCA_015471245.1 Laticauda colubrina | reverse complement strand
GTGGGATAATACCCGAAGGAAGCTAAACAGCACACATGTAAGTAGCCGCGAAAGCTTAAAAAAACATATATATATATATATGTGTGTGTGTGTGTGTGTGTGTGTGTGTGTTTTCTTACGTTTTTGTGGTTATATGTATGGTATTCAGCTTTGTTCGGGTATTTTCCCACATCATTATAGTTGTGCTTTTAAAGTTGTAGCAACGTTTCAATCAAGCAGAACACAGCAAACTCCAAGACCAATAAACACAGACCAAGACTCCCAATCAATCAGGATGAAGAAAAAAAACATCCTGGCACAACGTAGGCTAGCACCAAATTTAAAACAGAAACGGCTGTGAAGGTCTGACTCATAGATGAACACAATACAGAAGCCTGATGATGGCAGATGAGATTCTGCCAGAAACGTTGCTACAACTTTAAAAGCACAACTATAATGACATGGGAAAATACCCGAACAAAGCTGAACAGCATACATGTAATTCCCCGTGAAAACTTAAGAAAACACACACACACACACACACACACACACATATATGTGTGTGTATATATATATATATATATATATATATATGTGAGAAGCACAGAGCCGAAGAAACAAGCCTGAAGATGATGAATGAGACTTCATCAAAATGTTGCCTAGATACTTCCAATTTTACGCGGGAGAAAACCCGAATAACCAAAGATCCATATATATATACATATATATATATATGTCTGTGTGTCTGGGTCGATGTTTGTGTCTGCATCTGCACATGAACCTTTAAATTGATTATTATCCCTCTGATTTACTCTCTGTGTTTATCTACACATCTTTGAAGATGTTCCAGTAACATTGATCAGGAATATTAATGCATAACATTGTATCAAAGTATGACATCCTCAACCCATCTCTAACCTGATGCAGAAGTAGGTTCTACCCAACTTTCCATGCTGTATTTCAGATTGTTGTCACAAATGTGTTGAGTGGTGAGAGTGCCACAAATCAAGGTAAGTCTTGAAGTGTCCTACACTGCTACTTTTGGCCGCCTGATAGCTACTGCAAACATAACCCTATGTGGTCAATGCTTATTAAATTTCAGGGCCATTTTTATTTTGGCAATGCAAGAATCGTACAGAAAGTGGATGTCTTAGACCTTTTCTCACACCCTCACACTTGGTTCGTCTTTTGATTTGTGATGGTGGCAGGTATTTCCTATTATTATTATATACCTTCCTATCAAGTTCCAACAAGAAGCAGACCTAAGTTAGATAAACAAGAATCAAAAGCTGGAAATATGGTTGTGGACATTTTAATAATCAGATTAAAGATGGAGGAATTAGTATCTGTGTTGTGAATATTGGAGAATAGATATTATTGTAACAATTATATAAAATTAAATAGTTGATATAAAGAACCAATCTAGCCATTGATGACCTGCAGCAATCTCACTCAATGATACAATTATGAGATTACAGTATTGGAAACATTGGACCAGTTAATTCCTTGAACCTGTGAGGACCTTTGGTTGTTCAGCAAATAAAGCACTTGGCATTTACTCCTTAAGTTCTTAGTATAAATCTTGTGCCACCCTTAAGGAGGTTCAATAAAATTATATTGAGTTTTTTTGTTGTGAAATAATGACCTACCTTTTGACAAATGGAAATGAAGAGCCAATTTGGAATATGAATTCTAGTCCCGCCTTAAATTCAAAACTAGCTGTGCGACCTTAAGCCGGTCATTTTCTCGGACCTAAAAAGGACACAACAGCAAGTCACTTCGAAATATTGCCAAGAAAATTGCAGGGATTTCTCCAGGCAGTCACGAAGAATAAGTGGTAGCTTGGGCATAACTATCTTTTGAAAAATATTAAATATAGTGTAATTTTTAATATGAGTACTGTTTTTAGAAACCAGTAAGGTTACAAAGTCTCAGGTTTGTTTATAATTTTTCTTCCATTAAAACTGTAATTTCTTTTTTCTCCTCCAGGTCTGAACCAGTAGAATTGAAGACTATACATTTGAAAGTGAAACATTTACTGCCTTTGACTAGTTTCCTTGGATTTACCATTACTTTGGATTCTAACAGTTCTCAAAATAAGATGAAGAATCAAGCAAGATGAATATTTTGTCATCATGTATTCAGGCATTAAATATTTTCCTTCTTTTTTGAAAGGCAGCGTTGGTCACCTCATAAACTATTTTAAATGTTCCTCCACTTCATCTGTAAGATTTTGTAGTCAAACAAAGCAACAAGTATTTTTCTTTACAACGTGTTTTAGAAATGTATGCATTGTTCCTTATTCCCAGGGAAGCATTCAGTCAAGGAGATTTTTTGCCTGCAAGGTAGGTAACCTATTTGAATAAATCATGATGGCCAATAAATATTTTGGCCCACTATAAAAAAATGCCTTTTTCCTTGAGTCAGTGACTCAAGAAAATTGTTAAGACAGAAAATACGTTATAAAACCATAATACTTACTTCTTGGGTTTCTATTCTGGATTCAATTGTAATTGGACAGTGAGATGGATAACATAGAAATTTAACAAATAAATTAAAATTGGGATCTGCTATTCCAGCTATTAAAAAAAAACCCTGTTTATTCACTGAAAATCCAGTAACAGTCTACAGTCCAATAGAATAAAGATATTTTTCCTCTCTTCCAAAGACAATTTCTAAATTCTGTAGTCAGAAACTTAATTCAAATAGCTGTATTTTATATTTAGAGAATGAAAATATTGAATTAAGAACTGGGAGAATATCAAAAGGAATCTCTAAAGTTTTCATCTTCTATGGAGTTTATAGAAATAAAAAGCATGGAACTAAGTAGGACTAATGCAATTTAAATTTTATATTAGATCAGGAAGAGAATGATAATGGAAACTTGGAGGATGAATGTGTGTTGGAGATGTTCACCACCTTAAGTTATTTGTAACAATAATAATGATGGAATACAAACAAATAAATACAGTAGCTTTGCTATTGCTAAACAATTGTTTAATATTGCTAAGATCTTTTCATATGTATAGTAGTTTGTATATTTTTTGTCATAATTTTCTTACATTTTTAATTTACAATTTATTATGCTTTCAAATATAAAGTCTTATCATTTGGCAATGTATGAGAAAATAGAAGAATAGATAAGTCTATTGGCCCAAACTGAATTTGCAGATTATAACATCATGCATTACTAGCATGGGCAAATGATATCATCATACATATTGCATTTACTTTACCTTCAACCCAATTCATTGGTCCTTGAATTTGTATACAAGTATTAAAATGTTATAAATTGTCCATAGATCAAAGATTCCATATCATTCTTAATGGACAGAGTTCCTTGCCATGAGCAAATAAATTGAGTGCCTATTTTGTTCTCATATTGTGAGGTTATCTGTGTGGATAAACGGAGAAAGTCTTTAATTTTAAAAACAAATTAAATATTGACTTTGCTAATACAATTCATATTCACATTCTTATGTTATCAATAGCAGCCAGTGGTAGCTCTGGACAGCATTGAGATCACAGGAAGAGAAGGATTCTTTCAGAATGAAGAATCTGCTATTTGCAATTCAAAGGAAGTAGTCCTATTACTGATAAAGAAGAGTCATTTGATTTCAAAAATATTCACATAGCTTTCCAACATATTTGGCTATTAACTTAATTTTCTGGAATAGGATATACAAAATTATTAAGGGTTACTTAGTTGGTATCTAATTTCAGATTGTATACTGTAAAATAAATCCTGCTTATTAACATTTAGCATTTCATATATTTTCCTAGGATCTTCTGAAAGCAGAGCAAAAGAACTGGAGGGATTGTTCAGCAAACTACATAGATTTGAGAGAGAGAATTAAACAAAAATTGGAAAAACACTATGACAGTCATTCATCAGGTCTAAATAGCCTGATGGTAAGAATTATAAAAATTGCTAGCTTGCTTATGATACTGATTCAGATATTTTGAAAATTATTTAAAGAGATGTCTCTATGATAATACTTGTTAGTGTCCGCATATACATAATTCATGTAAACATTCAAAGTAATTTATGCGCATTACTTCCATATTATCCCCACCATATATCTATAATGTATTATTATTAACCCAATTCTATATATTGTGAGACTGAAGGAGAATAATTTTCATTGATCTATTTACTGAATACATTGGAAAAATGAAATTGAGATTTCTTCAAAGCAAGATTTAAAACCAATGTGACAAAGGTTTTTCCATCAAAATAAAACAATTTTGCGATATGTCCATCATGTTCATTCCAGAGTTTGAAAATCCATTTATGTTTATTGAAGTTAATGGCTTGTATTTCACTAGGAGGGTTTTTTTTAACCTATTTGTTTTTTTATGACATTTCATGATTATACTGTACACTCGTATTCCATTTGTTTCTGCCAAGTTATGAATATTTTTCTAAACACTTACTGCCTGCCTAGGAGAACAAATGTAATACTTATTGACTGACTGAGCCAGTTTTGTGCTCTCAACACAATCTTTTTATATGATTGTTCTTGTAGGGAGTAATGGGAGAAGGGACCATGAGTCATTACCTAGACAAGAGTTTCTAAATGAACAAGTTATAAATCTAATAAATAACAATGAAGCTTGCATTATATTTCAATATGAAGGGATCTCAGAATTAATTATTACCAAGAATATAGAAACATTTGTAAACAACTTTGGATGATCTTGAAAAATAAACCAGAGTCAGATGTACTCATACTTTGGGTGTGTTGCATAACTGATAAGTGAAAACAAACTCCAGAAGAAGGCAATGGCAAACAACTTTCCGGGTTTTGCCAAGGAAGCCACATGGATATGTCCATGATATTGTTAGGAATCAAGCTTAGCTTAACCAAAATAGTATATATTTATGATTCTGAACTTTATCTCATTTTTTAATAACTGAGAAGTATATATGCATAAATGTATTAGTAGCAGCTCGATATATGCATTAGTTCCTATAGTAAAACATATGTTTTAGATGGGAGAAATACGATATTCTCCATTGAGTCGAAGGGAGAATCCAGGCTGGGTAGCCTCTAGCTTCATTGCTCTACCGATCGAGTTGAATTCTAAGGACATGCTCCCCTGGTAACAGTCCCTAGATCTTCACTTGATCTCAGCTCATTCTGACCACCCTAAAAGGGCTCTGAATTGTTGGAATTTGTTGAAGAATTATTCTACTCCCTGGATTCTCTTCTTCCTTTAGATTCATGTGGCCATTACAGTGTCCCAGTGATCATGTGACTTGATTAACAACTGCACATTTATGACAATTGCAGTGTCCTACAGTGATGTGATTATTATTTGTGAACTTTACAACCAGCTTCCAACAAGCAAAATCAATGAAATTTGCCACTTGCGTTCATGTAATGTTGCACTTAACCGCAGGCATGTGACATGATGGCACCATCACATGACATTTAACTTTAGGGTCACATCATTTGGTGATGAAATTGCCTGTGCCAATTGCTGTCAGTTGGGGACTACCTGTATTACCATAAAGTTCCTACTGAATTGAGAGAGATGAAAAGGCTATTGACTGAGATGTGATGATCATAGAATAAAAATCAGATGTTCAGAATGATATAAACCAGTTTTTCCCAACTTTGGCTTGTTTAAGATGTGTAGACTTCAACTTCCAGAATGCTGGTGGGGGGATTCTAAGAGCTGAGGTCCACCCATCTCAAAGTGGTCAATATTGAGAACCAGTGGTATAAACTAAGACTGTTTCTTTGAGTTATTAGATCTTTACAACAACTTTATTCAAATTGTATGAGCTTGTGGTACATGAGGTGCTGTCACAAAGAGATGTGGGTCGATTTATTTTCCAAAACTCTTGAGGGTAGGATAAGAAGCAATGAATAAAGCTCACTAAAGAGACATACAACCTGGAACTAAAGAGAAACTTAGTGACAGTCAGAACAATTAATCAATGGAACAGCTCTTCTACACACACACACCCAAAAAATTGTGGGTGTGCCTTTGCTGGAAGTTTTCAAGAAAGTATTGAACAACCAATTGTCAGGGATGATGTAAGATCTCCTGCCATAGGACAAGTGGTTGGACTAGAAGACTTTTAAGGTCCTTTCCAGCCCTATGCTTCTGTGATTCTAATACTGCATTTACCAGAATACTCACTTTGACAGTAATTGAGGATTCTGAGACTTGCAGTCCTAGTACATGTGGAAGACAATTTGGAGAGAAATGCTAAATTCTACAGTTTTTATGTTACATGAGGAATATGAAGGAGCATATTTTTCTTCTAATTAAATAGAAATTCCATGGACCTCAAAAAAGCTCTGTTTATTGTACAGGAATTTGACAAATTGTAATTACAGATAATGGCATAATTCTAAATGCTTTGTAATGGATCTATCTTTGTGTTACTGTTAAACAGATTAAATTTGGAGACTATATTTACTTTGAAGAAAATGGCTGCATATTTCGTTCAAAGCTAGGAGAAGTAGGTATGGTTATTACATTACTAAATTTAATTTTTTTTTAGTCTCTATGTAGCTTTAATAGATAAAAAGAAACTTTCAATAAAATCTTATTAAAACAGTGTGTTTACATTAGGCAGGAAAAGGTATATGTTATCTCAGCAAAATTGGTTAGGATCACATTATGTCAGAGAGAAGTTTGAGCAGGAGGCCACATATCTTCGGTTTCATGCTACAAGATGTAAGATCTTGCATTTAGGTGTTCGTTATTTTTATTTAAAAATTATGTTTCATTCGGAATTTACGTAAGTAGCTTTCGCCTTTGTGAATCTCAGAGAGGATAGTTGGACAATTCCATTAACTTCAGCAATGAAACTCCATTCACAAGAAAATGTTTTTAAGGGGTAAATTTCATTCAAAGTAGTTTTTGTTAAAGTAAACATAAATGTCCATGTAATGTCCATGCAAAGTAATTCTGTCTTCTAGATTTTAATTTTATTTAGCAATTTTACAATTGTGTAACACATAAACTATAGGAGTTCCCTTTCAAATATTATAGAACAATATTTTACAACTTTAAGATGTGTGCACTTCAACTCTCAGAATTCCTCAGTCAGCCAGTCATATAAGCACATGCCATACACATACATACTTATGGTGGCCATTTTACTTTTTAAAAAATAAAGAGTGTGGGACAAAATGTACTTAAAATAACCAATTAATTTTGTGTTATCTTTTTAAATAGTGGTGTCATATCTCTTCCATGACTTTGCCAATATATTTAGATGTTTAAAATCAGTTTTTGTTTTCATTTTTTGCACAAAATTTAAGGTAGAATTTTTGAAATAAAAAGTACATGACCATAGTTTTGCCCATTTCACTGTGATTAAGGTCCATCTATCCATCAATCACTTGATCTATGGAGAAAATTTTTGTGGTTGCTAAAGCCCATGTCACACTGCACCAACGGATGCAAAGAGGATGTAAAACGGACAAAAAAGCTTGCCATCCGTTGGTTAACGCGATGTACTCACTGCCTCCGTTTTGCTTCCTCTCTATCCGTCCAGCATCCATTTATTGATGTTTCATCCGCTCCAAAAGTTTTGAGCTGTCCAAAACTTTTGAGCGGAAAATGTATCCAATGCATCCGTTCTACATCCTCTAGGCATACGGGGGACATCCGTTCTGCATCCATTACGCATCTGCTATATCCGCTAGGCATCCGCTGTGCATCCGCACAACTAAAATCCGTTCCAGCGGTAAATGGATGCAGGGAGGAAGCAGCGTTAGTAGCACAGATGGAGAAAGGATGAAAGCGGATGCAGCTCATCCGCTCTGCATCCGCTCTGCATCCTCTACGCATCTGCTCTGCATCCGCTCTGCATCCTGTACGCATCCTCTATGCATCCTCTATACATCCGCTCTGCATCCTCCCCACGTCCGTTCCTTTCCGTGTTATCCGCTCTGCTTATGCAAATTTTTGCCCCTTTTGAGAGCGGATAACAACGGATGGAACATTTTGCTCGTCCGTTGTGTCCTTTTTGCATCCGTTGGGCAGTGTGACATGGCCTTAAGAATCAACTTCATCTTGGCACTCAGTCAATCCACATCCATTAAAGCAGTGTCAAATCAAAAATTCATACCATTGAATCTGGATTACTTTAGCACAATCAAGATCTGTATTATGTAAAACTAATCTCAAAGCATTACATCTATAAATACATTCAGCGGTATATCAGAACAATTGATGAATCTTTGCACTAATTCTCTCGTTTTACACTGTTTTGTGTATTGTAGATGAAGAGAACTACGAAGCATTACTTAGCACAGAAGCTCTACCCTTTGAAAATTCTTTTATCCAGCAAATCCGAATTTCCCCAGATCATGAATATATGGCTACTGGAATTAAAAGTGCCAGCTCTGAAGAATGTGCTTGTATTATTGTGAAACTACATCCAGTATCAAAAGTGGAATGCGTTATCCCAAATGCATTTAGCTTTGGTAAGCATTTAGTAAAAAGGAAATCTGCATCCAGATGAAAGTATCTTAGACCAGGGGTCGCCAATCTTTTGGACCTCAGTGACCACCATACTCATAATTTTAGATCCCAGGGAGCACTAACTGGTTCTGTAGGCGTGGCCTAATTTGTGGGTGTGGCTTGGTGGTCATGTGACTGGCTGGGCATGGCTTGTATGTAAATATTATAAATATATAAATATTGAATTTTTTTTAAAAAAAGCAACTTTTACCCAAAATCAGGCAAAGCATGCAGACAGATTGAGCTGCTCACAGAATCACAGATTCATTCAGAAATCTCTATCTGCCATTGGCTAGCTCAGTCTGTCACATAAAATTTTCTTGAAAATAAACTCACAAAATTAACTCACAACACACCATGCATGTAAATATTGATTTTTTTTATAAAAAAGCAACTTTTATCCAACATCAGGCAAAGCAGGCAGATTAAGTTGCTCACAGAATCATTCAGTGATCTATCTATCTGCTATTGGCTAGCCCAGTCTCTCAAATTTGCTTGCCGTGAGTCTGCACTGAATTTGCTTGCAAGCAAACTTTCAGTCCTAAAGAAGGTTCGGTTGTGCTTAGCTAGAAAGCAAGAAATCCAATCATTTCCTGGTTTATCTAAATCTTCTGGCACAGCAGAACAGATGATGGTCGGAAAAAGGAAAAATAGCAACTTAGCAGACAAGTTTGCCGGGTAAGTAGTGAGTGGATGGGTAGGGTTCCCATGGGCCATGTGGGCTGAGCAGCTTTGAGATTTCTCTGCGGCCCACCAAAATTTTCTCGCGGCCCGCCAGTGAGCCACGGCCATTGGTTGGTGACTGCTGTCTTAGACACATGGGCAAACAACTTGGAATCGTGTGGAAGGCATAGTTATTGCCTAAGCTCTTATTGGATTAGCGTTTGTCTTACAGTCTTGCTGAGTGATTTGCATAACTCTAGCATAAATCCCTTGTGTCTAGCATAAATCCCTTGTGTTAGACCAATGCAGCCTTCTTAAACCTGGTTCCTTGCATATATGCAAGTCTGTTACAACATGCTAAATCCATTTGGTTGCAATTTCATAATTTTTAGATTTGCCAAATAACCTGAAGTTGGGTGGGTGGGTATAAGTTAGGACAAATGGGCAAAACATAGAATGTCCCAATGCAAGTTCCACACCTTTTTGTATATGTATCTTGATTACATACTACATAAGAGCAGGAGCTTGTGTTTCAAAGCTCATTTCATTATTCTCACTAAACTTTCATATATTTCTAAATCTGGATATGTATAATTCTATATCCAGCAGCCCCTTAGATCACTAATTTTAATGAATCTAATAAAACCCACACTGGTTTTATGTTGAAATTAAGAGCAGCTGAAATTTCCTTCTTCCAAACAACAGAAACAAATTAAACTTGCTTAAAATGGCCCATTTCAAAGGCTGTTGGTGTTTCTATTTGCTAAGGTATTAAGTATTTCTGTAAAAATTACCAACTGATCAGTATAGGAGAGTGCAAATATAAGAAAACATAACTTTTACATACATTTGCACAAGTGAGCTTTGGGATTTTTATTTTTTTTGTTTGTATTCTGCCTATCCGGAATTGAAGGAAAGATATATAATACTCTCCAATTTTGTGCCACTAATAACAACCCTGTGAATTGGGTTGGATAAAAATGTAGTAACTGGCCTAATGTCATCTACTGAATTTTCATGGCTCAGTGAAAATTTAAACCGTGATCTTCCTAATCCTAATCCAACAGTCACACTATTTTATTATTTGGATTTCAGTCCACTTCATGAATTATATTAAATATTATCCTAAACTGAAACATGCATACATACATATTGGGAAGGACTTTTAAAGAAAAATCATATGCAAGAACTACAAACAATAACAATTAATGCAAAGTTTATATGTAGGGAAAAGCATTGTGACATTTGGTACAAGAGATGTCACAGATGTTAATAGGCCATCATAATAGTGGAATGCATACAAGTCAAAAGCTGCAATGAATATTTTAGTTTAAAAGAAAAGAACTAGAGGAGACATGATAGCAGTGTTCCAATATCTCAGGGGCTGACACAAAGAAGAGGGAGTCAAGCTATTCTCCAAAGCAGCTGAGGGCAGTACAAGAAGAAATGCGTGAAAACTAATCAAGGAGAGAAGCAACTTAGAACTAAGGAGAAATTTCCTGACAGAATAATTAATCAGTGGAACAACTTGCCTCCAGAAGTTGTGGATGCTCCAACACTAGAAGTTTTTAAAAAGATGTTGGATAATCATTTGTCTGAAGTGGTGTAGGGTTTCCTGCCTAGGCAGGGGGTTGGACTAGAAGACCTCCAAGGTCCCTTCCAACTCTGTTATTCTGTTCTAATATACTAGGTATCGGTATTTTTTTTATTTTCACAATGGTAAAATAGTATTGTTTGGCACTTGAAGAAATAGAAGGACTGACAGTTACAGTCCAGAAAGAAATACATCCTGCACAGTGATACTTACTGCACACTGATTGTGCAGGAAAGAAAATTTTGGAAAAAAAATGGCATTAATTTCTTATTGTTTTTCATTTTAATCTTAATAGTGGTTAACTCTAGAATTGTGCATGCATGTAATTTTTCATATGTTCATTTCCAATTTATTATTTTATATTGGATTTATTAAATTCACTTCCTTATGATTCCTATAGTTAGCAAAAACTAAACTTTATTTTTTATCTAGAATGGGCTACGCATGAGATTCTGTTCTATACTATCCAAAAGAATCTTCAGTGCCATAATGTATACTTATCTGATTTTAATAAAAAGCATTCTGAGCTGGTATATACAGAAAGTGATGAAAGGTAAGGTATAGTGAACTGCTTTCTCTATGTATAATTCTGTATTAAACCTGATAAATATAGATAGGGCAAATATCCAGAAAGAAACTGCCATTTTTTCATAATAGTTAAAAGAAAACCAACTAGAAAAGTTTTATGTAGCAACTCAAATACAAAAAAATTCTCACTGAAGGGACAAATTCTCTCACTTACATCTTTACAATACTTTTATTCATGTATGGAATAATTGTGAAAAAGCAAAAAGAACATGAAAAATATGTGAACAAGACTTTTTATATCTAATGTAGTCAGAAATCCTTGATCTATTCCCTAACTATAATGGTCATATTTTGCTTTGAAGTAACAGTCAGGAGAGCAGAAGGGAATTATTAGGTTTACCCCAAAGCTATTGCCCATATTGTGGCAAATTCATTAGCGCAACAATAGAAAAATTGAGGTTAGATTGCTGCTGCATTGTGGATTGATGCTGAGAAAGTTGAAATAAACAGTTGGATTAGCCTGGTAAGAATGTGTTGCAAATTCATGTATATAAATAATGTATATGCATACATGTAAATAAATATATAATAATACATAAATAAATGACATACATATTCATGTATATAAATAATAAAACTGGTGTGATGGATTAGTCTGAAACCTATTTCCAGCAAAATCATCTTGGGAAAGTAGCCTACCTTCTTTTCTGTGCCAGCTTAGGTGCCTGATTCCCAGTGTTATGTAGTAATATAATCAGCTGTTCACAGTTTATTGAGATAGGCATCCAGCCAACTGTCTTATTGAACAAATCATAATTAAGCAGACTATGGTTTAAACACAAAGTGAGATAATTCCAAAACAATACATTTTTCTTTAATGTTGATTTATTAATTGAGACTTGAAACAGAATAGAATTATTTTTAAAAATGATACCTCATTATTCCTGGCTAAGTACAACAAAAAGCTGTACCTTACATTTATCAGATAAAAAAACTAGAGGGAAGAAAGTGAGGCATTTTAAGAACTCTTTCAGATCCAGTCTTCCCTCAGATTAAATCATTTCAGCACAACCCACACCTCATAACTGTTAAGATTATGAGTTGCCAGCAGTTCTACATCCTTTCTGATTGTGCCCTATCACAGATTTCTTTAAGCCTCCTTTCTCCACAATTTGCTTTCATCCTTGTTGAGGAACACCTAAAGAATTGTGCATCCTGCTTCATGTATGGAGCCAAATCTTGGTTCCTACTAAATTCTGAACTGCTCCAAAACAAGTGACCTACTGATAAAGGAGAATATTTGTAGCTCAGGGCTAAATGAAGGGTCCTTGGTGCTCTCTGAGCATGGTTGTTTTCTTGCAGCTGTTTCATTACACAAGCCAGGGAACATTAACAACACTGATTATGTTGCTTAGTTTGGGTAATGAAACATGTGCAAGAAAAACAAAACTCAGAAAGCACCAAGGACCCCTAATCAATTGAAGTCACTTATGTTGCCCTTAGTTGAAGGGCAACATCTCAAAACAGGCTAAAGTTCATAGATTATTTTAAGCTGTATTTTAATTGAATATTTGTGACTTGTGCAATAAGCCACCCAAAGAGTTATGACATCATGACATCTTATTTTATTTTATTGTCTCTGTATTCTTTGTTTGAAGGTACTTTGTGGATCTGTACCGCACAAAGGATAAACATTTTATTACTATAAATAGTAATAGCAAGACCACTTCTGAAGTATGGTTGGTAGACTGTCATTGCCCTTTCAAACCACCTGTTCTTGTGCAAAAACGAACCAAAAATATCATTTATCATGTTGAGCATCGAAGCAATGAACTGTATATTCCTACTACATATGGAAACCCTGTGGGGTACAAGGTATGGTAACTGTTCTAACCCAGGCTTCGTCAAACTTCATCAAAACACAAACTGAATTTAAAAGTAAAACCTTTTTTAATGCAATGCTGGGAATTACTTGCATTCCCAGCCAAAACTCATTCTACACAGTTCCTCCAGATAAGAACATGCTTTTCAGAGCTGTCAAATGCTGCCAAGAAACAGAAGTCCAATTAAGGCTAACATAAACCAACCCAAAAACCTAGAAAAAACTGATCAGAGTACAGAGCTTCACGAAGGACTCGGAGATTACTGAACTGCTTTGCTTCCTGCAAAGCTGTTCAGCATTGAGGAGTGACTTTTATCCCTTTTATCCCTTATGGGGAGGGGCAATCACCTCCTACCCTTACTCCCGAGTCACTCCTTCTGCTTCAGCTGTTCTTGCCTTCTAGCAACTCTGTGCACACACGCACTGGGAACAGGCTCCCCAGGGTCCTCTGCCTGACTCTGAAAGCTCCAAAGGCAGTACCCCACTCTCAGATGGTCCTGGCCTCATCCCTGCATCGGATGCAGGACCCTCATCCAACTCCTCGCCAGGCTCCCTGACTGGTTCCCTGTGCGATACCTCTGCCTTCCACACTGGCTGCCGTCAAACCATAACAGGAACTAGAAAGTTTGGTTCAGACAAACAACCACATTATATATTTTAATAATTTATTTTCAGCCCAAATTAGTTCATTACTGATCTAATGCAGGTTAGATAGATATTTTTCAGTTATCTGAGACTGATCCAGGGAGACCCATTTTGCTTCCATGTCTAAGGAAACCTATGTATAACCATTTTTAGTCCAACAGCTTAATCACCACAGCCACACTGGCTCCCTTATTTTAATTTCCAAGAGAAAAAACCTGCAGTTGGTTACATAGTTAAATCTTGTATCTAATGTGCATGTTTCTTATATATGCTTATAAAAAACACCCAATTATCCATTGCATTTATTAGATCATTTTATTTAAATTCTTCATGCAAATACACAAACTTTGAGATATATGTGGCTAGGATAAATCTATCAAAGTTACAATTACATTGGTTTTTACTTGCTTCTAAAACAAAAATTCTATCATTTCTCTGCATAATGCTCATATCCATATGGCCTCAGTTTCATCTATTATCTATCCTGCTGATATGTGTAGAAGTTTTAGAAAATACCAAAAAAACCATGGGGAAAAAATGCAGCTCAGCTGGATTTGTTTTTCTGACTAGTACTTAAGCCAGCTTTGAAAAATATGTGTTACTGTGTTAGTTATTTCATTCTTCAAAATTAATCAAGCAAAAGTTAGCAAGCATAGACATAAACCTATTAAAAAGATATATAAAAGAGAGCATAAGTTCATTTTTCTGTGAAAATATAAATATAAAGAGGAATTTAAACTAAGATAGTTCTCTCTGGAGAATATCTTAAACTATCCAAGTGAAAAATCTAATTATTCAAGTTATTGAATGCTTATGGCAACATTTTGTTACATGAAAACTGAAATTTGAGTGAAAATGCTTAAATGTTGAAAATTTTCATTTTTTTCATATACGGATGCAGACTCTTCTTTGTTTTATAGCTGATGAAAGCACCAGTTGGTTCATGTGGTTTGGAGAATTGGCAGCCTATTTACACAGTGAAAGAAAATACCAAATTAATCGACTTAGATATGTTCAGAGATCATTGCGTGATCTTTCTAAAACTCGATGGTGAGCTCTATTTGGATATTATTTCTTTGGATATTGTATCAAATACAGTTGAAAATGTTAAGGTAAATATTTAAATTACTACATGTATTACTTTTAATAGTAATAATTTTCAGAATGAATTCTTTTATAAATTTCAGAGTAAGGTAAATTGTTTTTATCCAAAGATTTTCAGAGAAGAAGAATTTTAATCAATAATAAATAAATTGTGTCCTTTACACATGCTGCTTATTAGAGGCCATTGGTTCATTGAGTAAGGCAGTTAGCCCACATTGCATTTCTAAATATTAAATATCTAACTTCTGAAATTTGAACTGTCATAAACTTCAACACAGGACACTTTGGGAAATAACCTGTTGGTATATTACAGGTCAAACTTACATCGTCATGGTGGTGTTATGTAATGTATCGGGACTTTTTTCCCCTTCGCTCAACCAGGAGTGGGCATGGCCAGCACGTGACGCATCCAGCCGACGGGCTGGGAATTTGTCAGCCCTGGTGTATTGAATGGGGTGTAGTCATAATAGACTGAGGATGTTTGTGCCATTAACATGGTTATTATTTTCTTCATGCTTTTCCTTGGCTTGAATTATATACCCAAACACCATTAGACTGCCAACCTCATGATTAGTGAATAGCAATAAGGATTCCAAGCATGCTTTGAGGGTAGTTATTATTGTGACTAAATTATCTAGTTTCTCCAGTTATTGTTTGTCAGAATATTTTGCTACTTCAACAAAAAAAAAACCTCACTTTACCTTAGCACCAGTCCTAAAGAATAACTACTCTGCAAAATAGGATTATAGCTTCTCTGGTTCCTTAGACTCTGATGTGGTGATGGAATAAAAAAAAAATATCCAAATCAAATTCATAACATTTTCTTTTGGTTCGTTCCTGCTTGCTGACACAGAGCAAACAGATTGTGACTTGCAACTTTGACTACTTAGTTAATAGACCTATTTCTCAATTATCATTTTGAGAAATTAATCTTACCCAATACTTACCAAATTTTATCGCAAAAATAAAATAAATAATGATACATTATGCATACATTAAACATAAGATGAAACCTTGGTGGACTTTGATTTATAAAAAATTTACATATTAAATTGTAGAAGTTTTGCATACAATTATAGACAAATCATGAATAAAAACCATTTTAATTAACAAAGAATTTTGATAACATCTGGATCAGTTAAAATCCATTATATTTCTTTGTCTAGAGCATCAACTTACATAGCCAGGTTTTTTATAACTTTAAAAATCAAAGGGTTCTTTTGAAAACATAGGTTAATTCCTGCCTTACTGTTTAGTTATCTGCAAATATTTTAAATTTCACTTAGCATGATTGCAATAAGATGGTAAGCTTATACACTCTCTATTTTGCTAATTGTAGCAGTCAAGTTAAATATAGTGCCCATTTTATAAGCTTTTTTTAGACTTTTTAGATTGATCCTCTTCAGGTTTTAATCAATTATACAGAGTGCAGTTTTTCTGTGTAAAGCTTTTTGACTCTGACTGCCTCAATTTCCAAAAGCCTTTATCAACCCAGTAACCAGAACTTCTTAAAAGAAAGTAAGCAGTGGGTAAGAGACCCTGCTGCTCTCAGAGAATGAATCTTGATTCCTTTCATTTCTAGGAGTGTTAAGTCTTAAAACATAATAGCCCTGAGTTTCCGAATGTAGCTGTGCCAAAAAAATAATTTTGTTCTTCACAATGGCTAACACTGGGAACAGAGTCAGAGGCAAGGATTGTAAGTGGCTGAGCACCCCAAAGCCAATGCAAGACCTCAGTGCAATAACAGACACTGACTTGGCTGGGTTTCAAGTTGGATAGAGTGAAAGAGCAGACAGAGGGGCAGAAAGAAAGATTTAAAAACTTTTCTGATAACATAGAAGAATGCAAGGAGAAATCTTGTAAGAGATAAATCATGCGCTTTAATTATGTTTTTTAGTGACATTGCCTAATATTTTGCCACCTGTGCTTAGTTCAAAAATTTTTCTTTCCATTTTCATTATTTATTGTCTTTAATCAGCTTTTAGGGAAAGTAATTGAATTGTTGTGCTTATTATAGTGAGGTCCTGCTACTAAACCAGCTTTCTTCCTGGGGCAAATGAAGCACCTCTTAGCCAGTAAGAAATTCAAATTCTATTATCAGACTGGAAACTACAGTATATAGTTCAACAGGAAAATAAATCAAAAAACTGGGGAATATTAATAATTTCTGTTGTTTTCTAGCTACCTGCTTGGGCCTGTTCACTGGAATTGGAACCTAATTCTGACTATACTGCCAACACTTGCTATTTTTGGCTCATGTCTCCTCTTCAGTCTCCAGTTCGTTTTGCATATTCATTGATGGAAAAGAGCCTTATTGAATTTACTGAGCAAGAAGTACCAATTACAGCAAATTGCAAAACTGTACGTCTAGAAGCTAAGAGCAAGGTAAGCTCTTGTCTTCTTAGCCTCTTGTAAAAAGGACTTGGAAAGATTTTTTTTTTTTTAAATCCCTAATCAGTATAGCTATTGCTGTTTCTCTGCTGTCTGAAGGGTTGACAATTCTTTTTGTAAGATCTACATTTAAGAAACACGAAGGCAAAGTTGTTATGCTTTTTCCCAATAAGCCTGGCTTGAAATGAAGTGGTCTTATTTTCCTTGTTGTCAGGAGAAAAAGCAAGTGTCAACATAAAACATTCAAATGTTTATCTATATGATAATAATCTTACAGGTGAAGCACAAGTTTTCATGAAATAAGAAAATAATGGTGCAACCTGTTGTATTTTTTAGTCATATAGCAGAGAACTCCAAACAGATATTTAAGTTTTTATGTTTGTTGCTACATTCAGTGTGAAGTATGTAAAGATGTTCAGATCACAATGCAGAAGTGCAGGAGGAATGGGCTGTTTTCATGTTTTATACACTTCTTATGAGTTGTATTTAATGAGCTTTATGCTCTATGTTGGTAAACAAATCCTGAAGCAACCCCAACTTTCTTTTTTATTTTCTGAGAGTTTTGTACAAAATGTCAAAGAATGCTAGGATAAATAAAACATGTTAAATACACAGATTGAACTTTTCTTTTGATTTTATAATTTGCAAATTCCTAAATACGCTTTGTTCTGAAATGTTCCCTCATTTGCAGGATGAAACTTGGGTACCAATTACAGTTTTTTATAAAAACCATTCTACATCGCTGAACAAGATGCCACTTCTGGTTCATGTATATGGAGCTTATGGAATAGATTTAAACATGACATTTAAAGCAGAGAATCTAATGTTAATCAAGGATGGGTGGATATTAGCTTTTTGTCATGTTAGGTAAGTCTGTAATATTATAAAACTTTTTTGCTTGTACTTAATATTTCATTGTTAATATGTTTGTGCCTGATGCTTTTACTGCTTAAAGTTTTAGCTCTCTCCTTCAACCACAACATGTTTATTCCATTCACAATTTTTTCCATAAATAACTGTTTTTGCCAATGTTGCCAGTTATTTGTAATATACATTATTGTTTATAAATATTTGCTAATAATGTTATGTTCTTTGTATTAATTCTAACTTCATCACAACACAGCTTAGTTCTATGGTTTAGTACCATGTTTAAAAGTTTTTAGATATTTGTCATTCAATTCTTTGCATAAATCTTTAATTTCTAAGAAATAATCTAACATACATTCACAGGAATAATTTATATTCAGCTAAGCACAGAAATTGAAAATTAATGTTTGCTCTCCTTTAAATACTATTTAAATACAATAGTATAACAAGTAAATTCTATTTCTACCTACTCTACTTTTTACTGAGGAAAATTATACTGTCCATGTAGTTAGTACCCCATCGTAAACTTTCAGCTATTTTGCATGATTCTCAGTGATTCAAGAATAAAGCCAAAGCAAATGTTATCCACATGTATTTCAAAATTTAAAAACTACATAATGTTTTAGCAAAACATTTTCATATTCGTATGCTTAGAATATTTCAGAATGCCTAATTCTTATTCAGTTTAAAAGAAATACTAGAATGTAATAATTTAAATGTATTAAAATAAGATTATCTTTGCCCTGTCCTAAAACAGTACTTTGAAATTTAAATAGTTTATTTAAATAAAATTATGCATGTGTTTTTAAAACGATGAATTTATTCCACTCCTTTAATCACATCTATTCAAATGTTACTAGTGATTTACTCTTTTATAACTGATCATGTATATCCCCAAAAATATATCAGCACCTATATCAGCATCCAGCTTGGAAAAACCCCAAAACTTGATCTGTTAACATTGCAGTCACAAAGTTATGTATAGAAAACCCAATAACCATAAGAAAATTGCACTGAGAAAAAGGGGGAAAGCTGAATAGAATTCCAACTGACACATTTACATCTCTAGTTCTACTCAATATCTAATAGTTATTTATGTTTTTCATGCTCTCTTGAGTTTGTGCATTTCTTAAACAATTGCAACCAGCCTGCTTTCTACTTGTATACTGCACGAACCAGAAAGAGGGCTGAGAAAATACCTCCAAACCGGTGGTATTCTACCGGTTCAGCCAGTTCAGGCAAACCGATAGTAAAAAATGTTACTATTTGACCGAACCGGAAGGAAAAAAACAACTACTGGTTTGGTTGAACCAGCATTTCTTTTTTTTTCCCCTACCAACCTTCAGCTGTTTCGATGATCAGCTGTGCCAGGATCCCCCTTGCTGTCTTATTACTTCATCCAAGAGGCTTCCCTGAGGCCCAGGCCAAAAAAAGGGAGCGTGGGGGGGGGGGTTTGCTGCAAAAAAAGCCACACCCACCCAGTCACATGACCATGCTCACCTAGCCACACCTACCTAGCCATGCCCACAGAACTGGTAGTAAAAATATTTGCATCCCACCCCTGCTATAAACTCTTCACATCCTTGACATAAGCTATTTCAGTTTCTTCCCTCAGGATGCCACTATGGGGTATGCATGCCAAAACAACTAGACACATGTCATCACTCTGCTAAACACCTAACTCCCACCACACTGTCTTATGCCTAAAAATATTTACCCATGTAGTATAGCGGAATTGCTGTTTTACCTTTCTCATCTTCTCATCTTTCCTACTACCTTCTCCTATTGGTATCTTATGATATATCACTTGTTGTTTCTATCTTATGATTTATGATTGTATCTTATGATTTATGATTTATGACTTATCACTTCGTTGTTTATATGTACACTAAGAGCTTATGCACCAGAGACAAATTCCTGGTGAGTCCAGTCACACCTGGCCAATAAAGAATATTCTACCTGCTTAGTATACTTCTTTCTGTAATTTGTTTATCAAAAAAAGGAGCAGTATGATGAGTTGGTTTGAAAGAATGTATGTTCTCCACCATCAGCAATATGTTGAGAATCGCAAGATCCATGGCTTTTTGGGTACTGATATCAAGGGACATAGTTTCTTATCCAAGAGGAAAATCAAAAACAGTTACTGTGTTGTCCTTCATTTGCAGAAACAAAGAGTGACTGGTGCCACATTCAAGCCAACCTGATTATTATTTCTTTAGTTTAATGTTTATACAATATTAACCCTTAGAACAGGCATTTCTGATTAAATCATATATGTATTTAATATTCTTGGATAAATATTAAGATGGGAATAAAATGTCTCAGGTTTTTTGTTGTTATTACTCTTATTTTAATTGCCAGGGGTGGAGGAGAATTGGGCTTGACATGGCATAAAGATGGTTGTATGATGAAGAAACACAATGGTATCCAAGACCTTCAGGCCTGCATCAAGTTGTTACATGAACTTGGATATTCTCAGCCTATGCAAACAGCCTTAATGAGCATGAGTGCTGGAGGAGTTCTTGCAGGTGCCCTCTGCAATATTGCACCTCATCTTATCAGAGCTGTGGTTTTACAGGTAAGATAACTAGTATTTGATTTAAGTCCGCTATATTGCTTTTTCCAAAAACTTTTTTCAATAAACTATTGCCCATCCACAGTAAAGTATAAATCCTAGTGATAACAGAACAATTTCTGATATCAGGACTAACTTTAAGAATGTCTCTTCTGTTGTTTTAAATGACAGATCAGCCATACCAAGGTAGAGGAACACTCAAGTACATGTATCTAATGCTGTTTAAAATTTAACTTGAATTTTATCTGAAATCTGTTGGAAATTGGAAATCTATGCAGGTTGTTCATTATAGACATAATATTGTATCAAAATATCCATTATAATATAGTGGTCTAGTCTTTTCCAATGATGCTCTTATTATTACTACTACTACTATTATTACTGTGACTATTATTGTTTGTCGCACAGTCAGCTGAATGTTCAGACTGGGTTTGGCATTTTTATCTCTCTATTGAGTCCTTTCCAAGGACCTGGGAGAGGCAGATGTGGATGTTTGATGGTATTACAGATATAGTCTGTATGGATGCCTTACTCAGAATAGAATGGAAGCTTTTCCGAGAAAAGCCACCTTTTTGCAATTGACTGATAGTGAATTTGTCAATGCTTGATGGTGTTGAAGTGATGCTCCAGTTGTTTCAGAGTTGTTCCCAAGGCACCTATTACTATTGGGACAAACTATTTCAGACAAACAGAAGTACTTAAAGTGATGATGTAACAAAGTGTCAGGCTTTGGTGATTAGGATTTGGTTGGAAATCATAGTCCCTGAAATTATATATTTTAATTAGTCTGCCATATTCAGATTTGGTTAAAGTATATCAGCCATGGTGTGACTGAGCTTGATAAAAATGTTGTTTACTAGAATCAAAACATCATACAATTGATTACTGTCTATCAGTGTGAAGTTATACATTATATATTTGTATGTGTGCGAACACACACACATATAGTATATGAAACAAAACAAAGTTTAGGTTTTGCCTTCTAGTAGTATCCTATGCGTGTTTGGCTTAGTAGGTAACAAGATGGATTGCATTAGCTTTCTTCTGAAGCTAATACTTTCTATATAATCTATTACAATTGCCCATTTCTTTCATGGTTATATCCAGAAAAAGGACCAGCTTGACATTTGACATTGACAGGTTTGACATTCTCTATCACCTACTGAGGCTCTTGCCATTATGAAGTGGTGGCCTGCTAAACCATCTGCCCCTGCTGTTTTCCTCCTCTTGTTTCATTCTATTAAGCCCCAAGCAATTTGGCAATGATAAGGAGTAAACTGGGCATGGAAGTAACAGGAAGACAAATCATTAGCAGAAATAGTGAAGGAAGTTGTCCAAGAGCCCTTAACCTCTGGAATTGGCAGTATTGTGCTTAACCAGATTTTTCAAGGAAAAAATAACTCCTTCAAATTTGAGGAAATAAAAAATCAGAGTGGCAGTTACAATACTAAAGGATCAAGCTGATAGAAGAAGTGTAGCAATGCCGGTCTAGAATTGGCAGAATCATCTGTAGTTGAATCAGTTCTTGAATCAGCACAATTGAACATTACTGTAAGTCAGGAATAAAAGTAAATTTGTATATCTGCAATAACCAAATATGATTTGTTTAATTTTCGCTTATCAAGTATTGTGTACACACTATGTTCTTAAACTATAACTTACAGTTTAGCATATTATGCAGATGTTTTACTCATGGTTAAACACTTTGGCTTAGCGTGATACATCACTCTAATCTTTATGTATGATTAAAGAAGTTGCATTTTTTCTTATATATTTAACCACTAATATTTCGAAGTTTTACTTTTAACTTCTCACAAATTAAATATACCAAAAAAAAAAAAAAACACCAGGCTCATCTCTGGTATATGCTTCATTCATGTAAAACCTATATAAGAAAAAAAATGTTTTTATTTTCTTTATAGGCACCTTTTCTGGATATTTTAAATACAATGCTGGATCCTTATCTCCCCTTAACTATTGAGGAACAAGAGGAATGGGGAGATCCAGTGGGAGATCAGTCCTGCAAAGAATATATTAAAAGTTATTGTCCATACCAAAATATTAAACCACAGGTAGTATTGCATTTTGTGCTGATTATATATTATCGTGTTGTACATAACTAAAACCTTAAATTTAGAGAATTGTTTAGACAATTTAATGAAATCCACTCAAAATGAAGAGAAACTAAAAGTAAGCATAATGAAGCATGTAACTTATACTTCTAAAAAGCAGATTTCAATAAGCAATAATAAATAGGATTCAGTGGCAGGAGAAACTAATGGGAAAGTAACTCAGCTGGGGTGGACGTTCTTAAAAGAAGATACAAAAGGCACAGTTACCAACAGTTTCAGTGGCGGGGAGACGGAAATGGAGGAGAGAAGAAGCCAATGTAGGCGATTAAAAATATCAGTTATGGATCTTCCACTCTTCAGTATTTTGATTAATTATTTATATAAAGAGGAAAGGTAGTCAAGTTTGCCAATGATACAGAATTAGGCAGAATACCTAAAACCCTAAAAAATAGAAACAAAATTCTAAATAGTCTGGAGAGATCTGAGAGACAAGCAGAATTTAATGAATAAATTAAATGACAGAATAAAATTTAATAGAAACAAATGGAAAATTTATCACTCATAAAAAAGAAATGACTTGTATAGGTACAGGTACAAGATAGCTGGTTTGGTAATCCTATCTGGATCACGATCGCCAAAGTGTGATGGCCTATATTGCTGCAGTCAAGACTACAATCTAATCAATAGGAATAGAGATGACAATGCAGACAAAACTGATAGAAGGGGATTTAAGGGGTGTGTGTAACTCTTAAGTAAACAGGTAACTTTCCCATATCAATTGTGAATAGGTATGGCTGCACCATAAGCTGAACACTATCTTGCTTTTCCCTCAGATAACCGACTTGCTTGGTTATCTATTTCCAAATGAGGAAACAGTAGCTTCAGTAGCAGGTAGGACAGAGTTAAAATCAGAGCCAAAGTTTTATTTCAATTTCTTTCTAGTCTCAGATGAAGAGTTTATGGAGGACTTTCAACAGAAGACAAGTGCAACTGTTTATCAAGTCAGAGATTAGATCTTCTCAAAATTGTCAGCTAAGGCTACAGTCTGGATAGACTTTTCACCCATATAATTAAACTCTGTTTAATGCTTTTTTTCTGCTGACATGGTAAAGCAATTTCCACCAAGTTAAAAATTAATGCCTGCACAGATTGGTATCAATAATTCCATCCCGCTAATTCAGACATTTCCTTTCCTGCTCTCACTTTTTTTTTCTTTTTAGAATTACCCTTCTCTTTTTATCACAGTTTCTGAAAAGGATCAACGAATTCCCGTGGTAGGATTGTTAAAATACATCAATAAACTTAGAAAAGCTGTACAAGATCATGCCGAAAGCAACATTTCAGATGATAAAGGTAGCACTAAGAATTTCTAGATCACATTGGGGGTACGGTTAATGAAACAATTGCAAATGTTTGCCCAGTCCACCAGAAAGAAGCATATGGAAGTAGTCATGATAAGTATGTTTTCCATAAAACTGAGAGTGCAGTTTAGGAGCAAGAACAAAACTTCAGCATTTTTCCCTTCAGTCAAAACTTGGAAAAAATGTATTGGCCTGCTGGCAGATAATTTGAGTTAAGAAACCAAATTAATTTTATCAACCCTTTCACAGAATGGAGCAAAGAAGGATTACAAATATTCATGGCTTGTTTTTTTTTCTTCAGTGAACTAAGATTTATCAAATTAGGATCATGATGCTGAGTTACATCAATTAGTGTTTTATGTAGGTGGCCCTTGTTTTTAGATTTAATTTTTCAGCTTATTTCATCCTTTTGGAACAGGGATTGCATGTATACATACATATCCTGATATGTTGACATATATTGATTATATTGGAAAATATAGTATGTGTTACATGCAATAAATTAACATTTATTACAACAAAATATAGCAGTTGTAACATCCAGAAATTAATCTGCTGACAGAGGAAATTATTCAAAAATAGATAAAGTAATCAAATTATTAATTTTAAATATTTGTCTCAATATTTGAACAGTTTTTCAGTATTAAAGCAAATATCCCATTTAATCATTCATGTAGTTTGCAAATATACTTAGCATTCCATTATTTTTCCCAGACTGATGTGCAATTTTAATTCAAAATTGAAAAATAGATATAAACAGATAGATCTAGTAACTAGGAAGTATCTAGATACTTCCAATTTTACGTGGGAGAAAACCCGAATAACCAAAGATCCACATACAAATACCCGCGAAAAGCTCAGAAAACAAACATATAGATATAGAACTATTACCTCTATTAATTCCTCACCTAATATCTGACTTCAAATGATTCATCAAGAAAATTGTGTATTTTGTATGTGCATCTGTTCAAAAAGAGGAGAGAATTTGTAGCCAGCATATAGTAACCATTAGTATGTGCTCATGATTATGCTCCAATACTGGAAGTTTTTAAGAAGAGATTGGATAATATTTGTCTGAAGTGGTGTAGGGTTTCCTACATAAGCAGGGGGTTGGACTAGAAGACCTCCAAGATTCCTTCCAACTCTGTTATTATATTCTAATTGTAAACGATATGTTTCCACATATGAAACGCTTGAGAATTATTGTAAAAGTAACATTAAAAAATAACTAACTGGAACATATTTCTGTTCAGAAATAAACACCAATCACATTCTTTCCAAGACGAGAATACCCAGCAAAATAATTTAAATTATACAAAAAGTTTGTGAGATATTAAAATAGGGGTACAAGTATAAAAGATGTTTTCCACCTGAATTTTGTTCATGTAATATGGGAACACTGCAGCAGCTTCAATTTCAGTTGATAGTTATAAATCCTTTGTTCAGTGCCTTCATAATTTTGAACAACCATTGAATTGAATAAACAAACATTCAAAGGATTACCTGCAGTAGTTATTGATAAACCTATCCTCTAAATCAGCAGTTGCCAACTGATGGGCTAGTGATGATTGAACTGATAATTTGATGATTGAACTGAGGATTGAACTAGTGGGCTGTGAGAAAATTTTGATGGGCCGCAGAGAAATCTCACCCCCAGAGCACCCCCCCCCCAAAGCAATTAATCCAGGCTGCACAGAAACACAAGGCTGCGCAGCCCACATGGTCTGCGGGAACCCTCCCCGCCCACTCACTCCTTACCCTGTAAATTTGCCTACTCAATTACTATGTTTCCTTTTTCCAACCATCATCTGTTCTGCTGTGCTGGAAGATTTAGATTAGCTAGGAAGCAGGAAATGGTTGGATTTCTGCTTTTAAGCGCAGCCAAACCTCCCTTAGAACTGAAGGTTCTATTATTCAGTGCAGATTCCCGGCAAGCAAATCTGAGAGACTGAGCTAGCCGATGGCAGGTAGATCACTGAATGATTCCATGAGCAACTCAATCTGCCTGCCTGCTTTGCCTGATTTTGGGTAAAAGTTTCTCTTTTTTTATTTTAAAAAAAAATCAATATTTAAGCCCATGTCACACTGCACCAACGGATGGAAAGAGGACATAAAACGGAGAGAAACACTTGCCATCCGTTGGTTAAAGCAATGCTTCCGTTCTGTACTCACTGCCTCCGTTTTTCATCCTCTCTATCCATCCAGCATCGGTCTATTGACATTTCATCCGCTCAAAAAGTTTTTAGCTGCTCAAAACTTTTGAGCGGAAAATGTATCCAACACGTCCGTTCTGCATCCGCAACGCATACGGGAAACATCCGTTCTACATCCGTTGTCATCTGCTATATCCGCTAGGCATCTGCTGCACATCCGCGCAACTCAAATCCACTCCAGCGGAAAACGGACACAGGGAGGAAGCGAAACGGACATGGAACGGACGTGCAGCGTTAGTAGCACGGACGTAGAAAGGATGAAAGCGGATGCAGTTCGCATACAAAGCATTAAAACGGAAAAAAAGTTCGCAAAGGGGACCTATTTCGGATATTTAGGATGTCTGCAGGATGTCTAGAGGATGCATAAGGACATCTAGCGGAAAACCTATATTTCCTATAAAAAGGGGAAGGAACTCATCTGGATCTCACTTTCAGTCCAGCAGCCCTGCGATGCAGACCTCTTCAGCCTTGCTCTTGCTCTTGCTCTTCCACAGCATCCAGTCATCTCCACCATGGATCATCACACACTCCTTTTGGTAGCCACCATCGTTCTACAACAGTGCGAAGCCATCTCCAGGCTCTTTCACCTGTTCTACGCGAAGAAAAGTAGGCGGCCAAGAAGTGTCTGGGTCCAAAGATGGATCGCCAGAAGAGCAGAGTACGGACTGTATAACAAGCTGATGGTGGAGCTGAGGAACGAAGACGCTCGTGCATTCCAGAACTTCATGAGGATGCCGCCAGCCATGTTTGACAAAGTTGTGGAGCGGCTGAGACCCAGGTTGACCAAGCAGAGCACCAACTTCTGGCCCAGCCTGGACCCTGGGCTCAAGGTGGCACTGACTCTGCGCCACCTGGCCTCAGGGACCATGTACAGAAGCATGCAGTACAGCTGGAGGGTGCCACACAACACCATCAGCATTGTGGTCAGAGAAGTGGTGCAGGCCATCATCGAAGAAGACCGGTGATCCTGTCCTTTACCACCTGGTACTGTGATTCCGACCTGTTCATGAGGGTCTGGTTGACGTAGGTGAGGAAGGGCTTGCGGTTGGAGGATGGGACGTTGGTGTGTACCAGCTGAGAGAGGAGATCTACGCTGCTTCTGATAGTGTCCCTGATCTCCAGCAGGACAGTGTGGCTCTGCCCCTCCGGTCTGCCTCTCTGCCTTTCTGTGGAGGTGGAGCTGGGGGTGGATGTGGGTTGGCCTGTGGTGGAAGTGCCCTCTCCTTGCTCCCACTGCGTCAGGGGGTCCTCCACGCGTTCCACCA
>BLBF01000018.1:47418580-47559678 GCA_015471245.1 Laticauda colubrina | reverse complement strand
GGGTAGTGCAGCTGTCGGGGGGGTCTCCATCGTGGCACGCTCCACAGATACCTGCCTGGAGACAGGAGCTGACTCTTGGCCAGAAGAGGACTGACTCTCAGCGGGCTGCCTGAGAGAGAGGGTTTTGAGAGGGGCTGCTCCTCAGTGGCAGATCTCACCCTCCAAGAAGCTGCACTTGGCCATCACGTAGGTCTCTCGGTCCGTCAGCTTGACCGCAGCCTGGCCAGATTTCTTGAGGTGCAGCTTCCTGTACCAGGTGTGCATGTGCTTCCACCAGCCAAGGAGCACCTCCGAAGTGTAGCCCAGGCTCTCCGCCTTTTCTCTCCAAGCAGCCTGCTTCCTTTTGGTGTCTCGATAGAGCCTGTGTCCCTTCCGCCAAGGATACTCGTTCTCCCTCAGCCATTCCAGCACCTCATCCTCATGTTCCTCTTCGATGGAGTATTGCCTCCTCTCCCGTTCACACGTATGCCTCTTCCTCCCTCTGGCAGGGCCATATGGGCCCTCATCAGAGGGGCTTTGAGGTTGTAGGGGCTGCTCCTCCACACCACCACCACCAGCAACAGCAACAACAACAGTAGCAACAAAAGCAGGACCAGCAGCACCAGCAGGACCAGGAGCAGCAGCAGCAGCAGCAGAGTAAGCACCAGCAGCGCCAGCAGGACCAGTATCAGCAGCAGCAGAGTAAGCACCAGCAGCGTCAGCAGCACCAGCAGGACCAGGAGCACCAGCAGGACCAGGAGCAGCGCCAGCAGAGTAAGCCCCAGCAGAAGCCCCAGCACCAGGAGCAGCACCAGCAGAGTAAGCACCAGCAGAAGCCCCAGCACCAGGAGCAGCACCAGCAGAGTAAGCACCAGCAGAAGCACCAGCACCAGGAGCAGCGCCAGCAGAAGCTCCAGCACCAGAAGTGTCAGCACCAGCAGCAGAAGCCCCAGCAGAAGCAGAGTCAGGGCCAGGGGGTGGGATGGTGGCCCTGTCCCTCTTGCCAGGGCTGGCAGCAGATGGCAGAGGCTTTCTCTTCTTTCCCATGATTGTTGGCTTGCTGGCTGGCTGGCTGGCTGGAGCTGTGTCTGGCAGCAGGTCTTTCCTCTGAATGGTGACCTGCTTGCAAGCTGCTTCCCTTTATATCCGCAGGGCTGACACAATGCATCCTTCCCGCATGCGCAGTGAACACTGCGCATCCGCTAGGCTTCCGCTCGGCTTCCGCTCTGCATCCGCTTCATCCACTCGGCATCCGCTCTGCATCCGCTCTTTCCGCTGCACGTCCGCTTCGCTGTGTTCTCCCGGAAGCCCTGCGGATCTTCCATCCGCTAGGCTTCTGTGGAGCATCCGCTTTCCATCCTGGCTACGTCCTCCCCCCGTCCGTTCCTTTCCGTTTTTGTCCACTCTGGTTATGCAAATTCAGGGCACTTTTGAGAGCGGATAACAACGGATGGAACATTTTCTCGTCCGCTGTGTCCTTTTTCCAAACGTTTTGCATTTGTCGGCCAATGTGACAGGCCCTTAACATACATGGTGTGCTGTGTGTTAATTTTGTGAGTTTGCTTGCAAGCAAATTTTATGTTACAGACTGAACTAGCCAATGGCGGATAGATAGATCTCTGAATGAATCTGTGATTCTGTGAGCAACTCAATTTGCCTGCCTGCTTTGCCTGATTTTGGGTAAAAAAATTTTTTTGCTTTTTTTATATGAAAAAATCAATATTTATATAAATATTTATAATATAAATATATTATAATATATTATAATATTAATACAAGCCATGCCCAGCCAGTCACATGACCACCAAGCCACACCCACAAATTAGACCATCCCAACAGAACCAATTAGAGGTCCCTGGGATCTAAAATTATGAGTTTGGTGGTCCCTGAGGTCCAAAAGTTTGATGACTCCTGCTCTAAATCACATTTTTGGCCACCCAAAATATCTGAAATTCTCTTCTGTTGTGAAAATAATTGGAATACACAGGTAGAGGGCACTGGTAAATTCTTTCCTGCATACCATCAGTCAGTAAATGTTCAAAGAGCTATAGAAGAATATCCAGAGGTACTTTTCAAAAGACAACCAGAGTTTCTTGGGTTTTTTCTTTGAAAATGTTTCCCTTCTAATCCAAGAAGCTTCTTCAGTTCCGAAGAAGGATAAGGGAAACATTTTTAAAGAAAAAAAAACAAGAAAAATCGGTTGCCTTTTGACAACTATGATCTGGATGATTGAGAATCTCCCTAGACACAGAGCAAAATACTTTTCTATCCACGTTACCAATGTGTGTGGTTATTTATGTTTCAGAATAGCATCTTTCCTGTCCTATTAATGTGGATTGCATTTGATATATTTTGGTTTCAGGAGCTCAGATGCCTAATATTATCTTAGATGTTCAACCAGGAGGCAGCCACTGTTCCCCAATGTATGAAGATTCTTTAAAACAGGTAAAGATATCCTTTACAATGGATAGAGTCACAGATTAATATTATAACCTATGAAGATAATTGTTAGTCGTATAGAGTATGCACAGCTCTTTTTTATAAACAGGAACTCTTTCTAGTCATGGAGAAAGGATTCTATGTTTCACCGATAACAAAAAAAAAATCTTATCACAACCCACTATATGAATACTTTTCAAATAAACATTGTTTGGAAAATATTACTCTGAATCTAGTGTTGTCAAATTAGTGCCAGTAGCACTAATCATTATCAGGAGAAGGGTTGGGCAGCTGGGATGGAGGAGGAAAGATGCTCAGAAATTAGGCCCATTCATCTTCCTTCTCATTAAACTGTGGGTTGGCTAAGTCATTTTAACTTAGAGATGCTGCATGAGATTCAGGCTCTTGGATCATATTGGAGTGGCCAAGGATGATCCTCCCACTAACTGTTTGGTAGTAACAATATACCAGGGCTTCTCTATCAGGAATATCAGGTATATCAGGATTGTGCTTTGTACTTTATGTAGTGTAAAATCCAGAATCTGTCATTATGGACAGAAAGCATGATGGATAGCTTCTGCATATAAAAACTTCACATTCAGTAGAAAAATTACACTGTTGAAAAGGAACTGCAGTGGTCTGTGTTGATTTCTCCCCAACATCAGTCTTCTTTGTTTCCTGAAAAATCTGTTGAGGTGGTTGATGGAATGTCTGGAACACCAAAGGAAATAATGCTAGGAAATTATATCCAAACTATAACTTACAATTTTTTATAGATTTCAGTATATAAAAAAAACCCAACTTATGTAAAAAAAAGTGCATCCTTTTTTTTCCTTGTTGTGTTTAAATATTTTTAAAGAGTAGATGTGAACTTTTTGCCCACTATAAAAGACACACATGCTCACATGAAAGTACTTCAACCACAGGCTATGATCGAAAGAAGCAAAGCAATTTTGAAAGCATTTTGTGACACCAGCTTCTGCGTTGGCTGCTGTTGTTCTGGTCACAAGCTGTGTTATACTTGACAGTAATGCTCAATTCACAGAAAGCTTTCCTGATATCAGTGAAAAGCCCATTACAGTAGCTGCCATTTTCTAAAGAGAATTTGGCAGGAAGAACTCTGATTACTCTTCAAACTGCAGACAAACCCCCATGATTATCCCCAGCGTCACAGGAGACGAACAGCACTTCAAGGAGACCATCGATTGGGATGGAAAGAGCTGCTGAAAATACATCTCTAAAGTGTGCAAAAAGTTATGAGTATAGTGTTCTGTACTAACTATTTTTAATTGTTTTAGGTTGCAACACAACTAGCATTTCTATACAGTGAACTTGGACTTGACAAGCAGGAATGAAGCCAGGCTGGAACTTTTGTCCTTTTTGCAAAGGAGAGGAAAATGATTTGGCTAAATATTCAGAATTACCTGCCCATGTGATTTCTCTAGAACTTTTAAATTATTTTGGAAACTAAATTTGTCCTATGTTTTCCTGAAGAAAAGGCAAGACAGTTTTGTTAACCTCAATAAAATTATTGTTTGTTTGAACTTGTCTTCCTTTCCTGATGTTGAAATATATGCAAATGGATCATAAGCAATAAGCAGAAAGTAGAAAATACAATCCAATTAAGGGTTTAAAAATCAGTAGTTAAAACTGATCAATTTAAAACAATGCTTAAAATTATTTTCATCATTTATCAAAAAAACAGACAGCAAAGGCTAAGTTCTTTTTAGGAAACTTGTTCTAAAATCTATGATAAAGAATTGAAAAAGCCTTTTCTCCACTATTGAGTGAAATACAAGGAAATATTATCGATACCAGATAATACCTTTTGCAGAGAGAAGAAATAAAAACTATCCTTGATCTTATTGCTCTTTGATTTAAAGATCAAATACACACCATGAAATGAACCTGGAAAGAAGCTGACAAGTGCAGGATTGAATTGGTATGTTCCAGTGCTTTCGATTCTTCAAGAATCCTAGCACCTGCAGTCTGGGCCAGTCCAAGTTTGCAGATTGTCCTGAAAGTCAAGTTTATCTAGAGCATATTATAAAATCCAATGTAGTATGAATATTATATGAGAATTTTTTTTTCTCATTTTAAAGTATAAATTTACCATCATATCTTTATCCCCTTGTTAGATAAGAAACTAAGTATATGGTACATATTTAATAGAAAAAAAACAATTGCACAAAATGAGAATTGGAGGAACTATGAAAGCCATTTGGAATGGTTCTCAAAAGGCTTACAATTAATAGGAAAGTAATTTTACAAGCAACAATTTTAGCTAAGTACAATAAATAGTACATCGTAACTACTAGAGAATTATTTTTTGCACTTCTTTGATAATTCTAATTTTCCCATTAGAATAGATCAAGCCTATCGAAATCTATGAATCAGCTGGCATATCTTTTGTAAAGAAGTAACATATAATCATCAACTAATGGGTTTAGATTAAATAGTGGCATTTAACAGTACATGTAAAGTAAATTAAAGACACTGGAATAGCATGCCTTTTCTGCAATGAAGCATTTCTCTTTGAAATTGTCCATCATATGGAATGGTTTGCTTGTTCTATATTCCAATATAAGTCCTTCACCTTTTTGTGTTTCAATTGTTTTCATGTTTACAACTTTCCCGGTATTACTAAAAATAGTGCTTAGCTTTATACTAGCTTCTGAAGGAATGCCAGGAACCAAAGATTGTAGGTTTGTTACAGTTCCTACACCAAAATTTAGAACCATCATAAAGACTTGATCCAACCCATCAAGTTCTCTTACATAAACAAAGACATTGGTATCGTTCCATATATAACATGTCCATCCCCTGTGAATGGGAAGCTCACTGGATCGAAGGGAATTGAGTTCTCGGTATAAGTTGAGTGTGGAATTTGGGTGATTTTGTTGAATCTGAAATAAAGGAAAATCATTACTTGCCAATTTATTAAATCCTGAAACCTTATTCATTTATCCTATTGATAAACTTCACTGGGTTTTGGGCAGGGTTGTGGTGGTAAGCTATAATCAAACGTATGGTGTAATTTGACTATAGGTAGTCCTCAATTTACAACAGTTCCTTTAGTGAGCTTTCAAAGTTACAATAGCATTGAAAAAAGTGACTTCTGACCATTTTTCACACTTATGACCATTGCAGCATCCCCATGATCCTGTGATTTACTTTCAGATGTTTGACAACTGGTTCATATTCATGATGGTTGCAGTGTCCTGGGATCATGTGATCCCCTCACTTAACAAATTTCTCACTTAGCAACATAAATTCTGGGCTAAATTGTGGTCCTAAGTTGAGTTGAGGACTATCTGTATAAATTTCCTGTCCTGTATTTTAGTAAACTTTCTACTTTAGAATATAAATTACTTTGGAACACACACTTTTTTTGTACCATTGAAAGACGTCCTACAGAGGGATAATGCATTGATTTTTTTAAAAAAATCCTCCTTACTTTATCTTCTGTTAATTCTCCCCTAAAGTTCCTATATTTTTTTTAAAACTATACTGTACTGTATTTAAGATATCAGACTATTTTAATTTTTAATGACAAACAAATATATGTAGGTGTTCATATTTTATACTCACTTTCACATTTACATTTTTATAGTCAGGATTTACTGCTATCCATGTAGAGCTGCCCTCACTGAAGCCAGCATGAAGGCTCTCATCCCATTGCATTGGGCCTTTTTCTAGAAAAAGTGACTAAAAAAGAGAAGGAGCTATTCAGTACTAAATTGAATTTGCCTTTATTCATTGTGTGCATTTATATCTATATAGTTGTATTTCAAAGGAGGTTACATGATTATTAATACATTAAAACAATATAAAAGGGGGTCGGTAGGAGAGCCAGTAGCAAAGACTGCCACCATCTGCACTGGAAAACCTCAAAGAGGAATATTATTTGGAGCCATCTAGGACACACTGTCTTTCCCAAATAGGTATGAAACCCATGGCTGTCACATTTTGACCTTGGTTCCTACAGTGGTCTCCGTACCTCTAGAGATTGAGATGTATTGTGCCTCAAGGAGCGGTAATTCCCATCAAGGAGCAACTAGTCCCTGCAGTTACCCTGGGAGGGTTTTCTAAGAGTGAGGCAGGCAGTTAGAAGTCCCAACCAGGACAATTTGGGTTGTGAGATTCTCTAGGAGGGAGACACTAAGAGTCAAGGTTCAGGTGCCTCTTAGTTGTTTTTTGCATAGTGGTTAGGAAACTGAAGGTGTGAGGAAGTATTGAAGGAGGTAAGAAGGAAAGTCCCTGCACATCTATATAGCTGACCTTATAAAAATTATGACAATTGTACTTTGTGGATGTGGTACATTTTGGGGAGGGAGATGTATCTTGGTGGAAGCAACATGTTTGTGACAGGTTGAGAGAAATGTGGCAGTAAGCACTGAGTTACCTATTCCAGAGGAAAGTTTCCCCAGGTTTTGCCAACCAAATTATTGGTGACCTTATCCTTGTTGATATAAATGTTAAGTCTCTAATAAGACAGGATTCATCCATGATTTACCTCTGATATGAAAACCATTATGGGGAAGTAATGACAGAAACAAGATGACAACCTTGACAATAAGAAGAGCTGGTCAGTGGATTGGCTTCTTGGAACTTTTCTTTGGATCAGGGAGATGCCTAGGTTCACCCACAAGTTTGCTGTCTCAGTCCATCCATAAAGAAATTATAAAATAATGGATGATCATCAGGCAAAATTTTTCAGGTTCAGCATCTTCAAATGCACACTGGGTTCATCTACCTCTTCCCTTAACTACTTTGGGAAGTTGCCTGTTACTGATTTTTGGATTCGTAGAATCTTCTGAAGGACAAATTTCAACTTGCCGGAAAAGTTTCTACTCTTAGTGAAAGACATTTCATGCAAATATAAGGATTAAAAAGAAAACAATATTTGGAAAACAACAACAGATAAACTAGAATGTTGATTTTGGAAAGTTAAAGGCTAAAATAAAGGGCTAGAACTTCAAAGAATATTTTTATGGGATGCTTAAATTTTATAGAAGATTTTGAAATTAACTGTAAGTAACCTAAGTTTCACATTCTTCACCAATCCATTCCAAGGCTGAAGCTGTTTCTGGCTCATCTAATGGTTCAGTGAGGAAAATGGAGAGCAGTGGTTCCATTTTGTGGAAGCACTCTGGCACAGCAATGGCATTGATTTCAGCATCTTAGCAACAAGAATCCTTCACAGAAATTTAGGACTGAGAATTCCAGATGAATGGCAGCAACAGGAGAAGAACAAGTTGTTAGTTTTATAGGAGAGCAGCAGTGATCTTGGCAGTTTTCTTTTCTCCATGGGATCCGGAGCTGGGTTCTCAGGACTGATATGTGTGGATTCCATTGTGGTTGCTGGGAACCAAAGAGAGAAGTTCTGTACTGCAAGGATTTTTGCAATGTGATAAGATTGAACAAGGTTAGTCAATTATCCTGATATCAATTGGAAAACTAATTCCGCACCAAGTGAGAAATCAAATAAGTTCCTAACCAACCTAGCTGACAACTTTGTTGTCCAAAAGGTAGAGGGTAAAACTAGAGGGACAGCCATACTAGACTTAATTCTTACAAACAGAGAAGAAGTGATAAAGGAAGTTGAAACTGCAGGAACCTTGGGTGAGAGTGACCATGTCATACTAGAATTCAACATAACACAAACACAAGTAACAGAACATAATGACACCAGAATCTTGGATTTTAAAAGCTGATTTCAATAAACTCAGAAAGAACTTGGGAAAGATTCCATGGATGAAAATCCTAAAAAGGAAAACAACTCAAGAATCTTGGGAAACTCTAAAAAGTATGATCATAGAAGCCCAGACCAGCACAATACCACTGAGAAAGAAAAACAAGAAATCCAAGAAGAAACCAGCATGGCTGCACAAAGATCTCTTTGGCAAATTGAACGAAAAAAAGGACAAGTACAAAAAAATGGAAAGAAGGACATACAACTAAGGCAGAATATCAGCAGATAGCCAGAATCTGCAAAGATGAAGTCAGGTTAGCAGAGGCTCAGAACGAACAAAGACTTGCAACAAAAGTCAAAGATAATTTAAAAAAAGTTTCTTCCAACATATAAATAACAAGAAAAAAAATCAAGCAAACAGTTGGTCCACTAAAGAGAGAAGATGGCAAGGAAGTAACAGGCAACAGAGAGAAAGCAGAACTCATTTTTTGCATCCGTCTTCACACAAAATGAAACGATAGCTCAACCCACCAATAGCATAACTGTAAAAGACAGACCAAAAATAAAAGTTAAAATAAGCAAAAAAATAGTAAGAGAACACCTGTCTGATCTTGATGAAAAAAAATCACCAGGGCCTGATGGATGACAACCCAGAGTTTTAAAGGAGCTGGCAGAGGTCATCTCAGAACCACTGCACCATATCTTTCAAAAATCCTGGAGCACCAGGGAACTACCAGAGGACTGGAAAAGACCTGATGTGATTCCCATCTTCAAAAAAGGAAAAAAAAAAACAGACCAGGAAACTATTAAACCAATCAGCCTAACATCAATATCCGGGAAGATACTGGAAAAGATAATAAAAAACCACATCTGACAACATCTAGAAACAAGGAAAGTAATAACTAGCAGTCAGCACGGGTTTGTTAAAAACAGATCATGCCAAACCAATCTTATTTCATTCTTCAACACAGTGACTAAATAAGTAGACCAGCAAAATACTGTGGACAAAATATATTTAGATTTCAGCAAGGCATTTGACAAAACAGACCACAACCTACTTCTTAGTAAGCTAGAAAAAAGTGGTATAGATAGCACCACCACTAGATGGACTTGCAACTGGCTGGCAAATCGTATTCAATGAGTAGTCCTTAATGGGTCTAAGTCTACATGGAAGGAAGAAAGCAGTGGGGTGCCACAAGGTTCTGGCTTAGGGCCAGTACTCTTCAATATTTTCATTAACAACTTCGATGAGGGAATAGAAGGGGAACTTACCAGATTTGCAGATGTTACTAAGCTGGAAGGAATAGCTAATACCCAAGAAGATAGGCTCAAGATCCAGATGGATCTTGATAGACTAGTACACTGGGCCGTATCTAACAAAATGAAATTCGATGTAGAGAAAAGTAAAGTCCTACACTTAGGCAAGAAAAACCAAAAGTACACATATAGACTGGGTGAAACCAGGCTCAATAGCAGTAACTGTGAGAGGGATCTTGGAGTCTTCGTGGACAATCAGCTAAATATGAGCCAGCAGTGTGCAGTAGCAGCCAAAAAAGCTAATGCAATCCTAAATTGTATTATCAGAGGGATACAGTCAAGATCAATGGAAGTACTAATACCACTCTATAAAGCCTTCGTAAGACCACACCGAGAGTAGTGCATCCAATTTTGTTCACCACATTATAAAAAAGATGTTTAGACTCCAGAAAAAGTACAGAGAAGAGCAACCAGGATGATGAGGGGACTGGAGACTAAGGTATATGAAGAATGGTTATAGGAACTTGGTTTAGCTTGTCTAGTAAAGAGAAGGACCAGGGGAAACATGATAGAGGTCTTCCAATATTTGAAGGGCTGCCATAGGGAAGAAGAGGCCAAGCTATTTTCTAAAGTGCCTGTCGGCCAGACAAGGAATAATGGATGGAAACTGAACAAAGAGAGATTTAACCTGGAAATAAGGAGAAACTTTCTGACAGTGAGAACAATCAACCTTGCCCTCAGAAGTTGTGGAAGTGCCATCACTTGAGACTTTCAAGAAGAGATTGGACTGCCATTTGTCAGAAATGGTGTAGGGTCTCCCGCTTGGTGGGGGGGTTGGACTAGATGACTTACAAGGTCCCTTCCAACTCTGATTATCTGTTAAATTTGTTAAATCTGTTGTGTACCAACCTTGGGAACTGACATGGGGAAGGGTTCTGTCTGCCAGATGTGAGATTCTCCTTGCAGTTCAGATGAGACCAGAATGCAGGGAGGAGGGGAGGACTGGAATAGAATGAATTGGGGTTTGGTAATGTAGATGATATGGGATGAAGGCTCTGCTTAGGCCTAGGTTCTGAATGGTTTACGGAAGAAATCTAACATGGTTGGTGGCTTTTTTATTCTTCAGCTTGAAGTGGGAGAGTGCTGGGGGGAGGCAATTGGTGAATGGAAGAAAGTGTGGGCATTTCAGTGGTGACATGGGGAGTAATTATGGTAGATAGGCAATGGCCTTGGTGTTTGAGACAAATCCTATAATAGCCAACCATGTTAGCTGTTGATCATGAAGGATAAAGTCCTGGACATCGGAAGGGCAGAAGACTGAAGAAAGGCCCTTTTCATAACTAGATTTTATCTCCTCTATAACAAGCTTCTCAAGAGATTAAAAAATTGAATTTTAACTCACACTTCCTGAAGTTGCATCTTCCATCCCTATTTCTTCACCATAATAACTTACAGGTGTTCCAGGAAGGGTTAAAAGAAGCATGTTTATGACATTTATATATTCTTTTCCAATCCGAGAGGATATTCTAGCCGTGTTGGAATCTCCAACCTAAAATTAAATAAGCCATTTTTTCATTCCTAGTATACAAAGCTTGTATTATTTATGGAAATTCAAATTATACAAACTATTCATGCAGCAGGTTTAGAATTCATTATCATTTGATGGGCTAAAATTGGCAATGACCAGCAGTCCCCAATCTCTGCAGCTTGGCAACCTAGTGGAGGGGAAGAGAGGGGAACTGGGCTATGTAAGCAACGGGTCATCATATATGCGTGCACACAGATCTACCTGTGCAGTTCTACGTGCACAGCCTGGTTGTGAATAGGCCATGGCCTGCTAATGGGCCACAGCCAAGGAGTTAGGGACCCCTGTGCTAAACCACAAGTACAACCATTAGCAGATCTATGTCACCTTCTTTTTCTACCATTACATTAGTTTTTAAAAAATATTATTATTCATTATTGTAATCAATAGACAACAACAAAACCATACATTTAGAAGCCTTTCAAGCACAATTCCATCATTGTATTTTTAAGAAAGCAGAGAATAATGCCTTACAATATATGTTTTTTGTAAAATATTTCCACAAGGAACCAATCCAGTAAAATTGAAGTATACTGTATCTTGCTCTTTCTTATCTTAGTTTGTAGCTAATATTGGAATCTTCTGATTTCCAAGAAAGTTTGCATTCTTATAAAAATGATCTGCATGATAAAGTACTAAATAGTTACATTCTCTATGAAAAAAAATATGTTATATTTATATTAAAGTGTTGCTATGACAAAGGCATTTTTGGTTCCGAATGGTACAATTCATTATGGCCAACTCACTGCAGGATAACTCACTGCGAGACAATTCAACAATTCATTTTAAGTATTTAAAATAATTTTAAAAATAATTTTATTTTTTTGTCATTCACATTTAATGTTGTCCCTCCTTTTTGATCCTTCCTTTAATGATTCTATTCCAGGATCTCTCTTGTCCTGCAGCAAGTTGTTCTGCTGCAAGTTGACTATGCCGAGTTGTCCAAGAACCCTCTTGGCCATGAGATTTTACTCAATGAGGTTTGGGCCAGTTATTGTCTCTCAGATCACCTTCCTTTACACAGCTGCTTTGGGAATAAAATTCCGGAAGATTCTTCTTCCTCATTCACCATATGGAGATCCCACAATTATACAAACAATAAATCTGCAACAACCTGATTTTTTTTATAGCTTTCCTCTGAAAGGGCTCTTGGTTTATATATGGTAAGGCATAAATTGGCTCAAAATTACTAAGAAAAGTCAGATGACCCTGAATTATCAAAGCTACAAACAAGATGCAACCAGTTATTATGACTAAACTGTCTCATTATATTACACAAAGGCATAACATAGAGAACAAGCAAAGAAAGACTGTCTTACACAATATATGCATGGAATATATGAACCCAAACAAATGCTATCCCAAAAATTGTTAGTCGCATCTCTTGGCATCTCGCCCAAATTCTTGCTGTTGAATTGTTGGTTAGATTTAATGTGATAGAGGCATTGACATATAATTTGTACATGGGAAATTGTATCCAGTGCACACTTTCAAAAATCCTCAAAACCAAAAACTTACCATCCAATTTGGCCATTTTCCTTGTGGCATATTCTTCATCCACAAAACTATGCTTTCAGAAATATCATTTCCTGAAATTGATTTCAGGTTCTTGAGGTAGAAATTTATAGGAAAATCAGCTTCTTGAATAAAGGATGTCCCATAATACATCATAGCTTCCTCAATGTTATTCTCAATGGCTTCTGTAGCCATAAATCTGCAAAGGAGGAGAGTTTGTGTTTTTATGAAAAAGTGATAAAGTACTTAAATAGTAACACCCTCTATGCCAAAATGATTCCCTGAGTACTGATATAATGGCTGAAGTATTGCTCTGACAGATGCACCATGTAAGACAGTGTAAGGTGTAAGATAGTATAAATAGATGAGAAACATTTAAAGGACATTATACAGTGCATGAGAAAAGCCCAACATAATGTTAGTTGAGAAACTCCAGGAATGGCATGCCATAAACAGAAAGCTTTGATTTTATGGTAAGACCACATTCAAGACAAATTTGTTCGTCCTTTCCTGTTATTTTTTTTTTCTTTTTACACTTTATCTGTTATATAATGAAGTTATGGACAAAACTGACATTGTTCAAAATCTCTACATTATTTATTCAATGTTACAGACTTCCAAGCATATATAAAATAATAACCTGGGTGCTGGTAGGATAATTTTCATTGAATATTTTCTTACTATATCCCTGCTGTGTGTAGGGTTAAAAGCCTTACATACTATTTTTAAAAACCTTCCAGTCCAAATAAGCTGATTTTCTGTGATTTGAAGGTGAGGCTGGGAGTGGTGTAAAGTTGAACTGCTCCCTCCCCATTCTCCTAGAACAGAATCCTTTGGCTTTCAAGCGAGTCTTAAAATACCTTCTCTCCTTCTGAGAAAATAATAGCTTTTCTAAATCAGAATGTTTCTGTACTGAAAAACTGTGATTCTTTACTCAGAAGTTGTCGTTTATGACATCTGAACACTTTTGAAGAGAAAATAATTTCAGAGAACTTCAATGAACTTACTTCAATCAGGCACTAACTTTGAGGACAAAGAATGGCCCCCATGCCCAGTCACAGAAAGCCCAAAGCCTTTTTTCAAAAGGCAACTGGACTTCCTTGTTTTTTTCACTTCTCATCCAAGAAGTTCCTTCTGATTGAATGGTGGGGAATGGAATAATTTATATTCTTTGCAGTCATCTGGTCATTAGCACACTGAAGGCTGATTGTCAACTGCTAAAGACAAGATGACTGGAAAGAATATAAATCCTTCCCTTCCCCACCATTCAATCAGAGCTGAAGAAGTTCCTTGGATGAGAATCTCAACTTTTTCAAGGAAAAAAAAAACCAAGAAAGCACAGATGCCTTTTGAAAAGCACCTTTGGGACAGTCATGACCTGGATGATAGAGAATCTTCACAGACAGTCAGAGGAAGCAGGACAGCAGCTGCTGCCAGCCTATGTGATGCTGGGTAAAGAGCCTGGCAGAAAGCATGTCACCAGTGTTGCCACAGATGATGAGCACATGCCTGTCCCTGCCAGCCCTTTTCCTCCAGCATCAGGCCAAAAGCAGCTGCCATCACTACCTTAATTGCCTTTGGTTCTAACTTCTGAATACGCACAGGAGGCCTCTTAAGAATTTAGCTTAACTAACACCAAAAAGGAAACAGTTTGGGCAAGTAGCTAATTCCCTAAAGAGACAGAACCCTTATGTAGAGAACAAAAATCAGATATTTTAACATATTTGTTTTGTTCGGAAAACACACGAGGTAGACCGGGTTCCAACAACAAATACTTTATTCTTCAACTAGTTAGTAAATAGGAACACTTGGCTGAAGCTGAGGCCAGCCTTTTATACAGGCTGGCTTGCCTGCTTGCAGCCAATGGCAGTTGTTTAGATTTGCCGCCTTTTAGCAGCTCTTTGGATTGGTTCCTAGTGAACCAATCCAATGTTCATTTTATTAACCAATCAGGTTTGTAGATTTGGAGTCACCCACTTTACATATAGAACAATATTTGTTTCTTTTTTGTTGCTTTTTGTGCTGGAAAAAACATGGCATCCATTGATTATCCTACTAAAACATGTGTTCTTATTGACTGTGAATTGAAGATAAAATGAATATCAGCAACGATTTTTGACCTGGCAAAAGTTAAAAAGCGGTAGAACAGTGGTGGGATTCCATTTTTTTTACTACCGGTTCTGTGGGCGTGGCTTGGTGGGCGTGGCAGGGGAAGGATACTATAAAATCTCCAGTCAGAGGTGGTATCTGTTGTTCTCTGAACTCCTCAAAATTTCCACTACCAGTTCTCCAGAACTGGTCAGAACCCACTGAATATCACCTCTGGGGTAGAATGAGACTTTGAATGGTAATAAAACATGTTATAAAAATAAATAATGAGATACTAAGTTCAACAAGCATGACCAGCTGGCTGAATATTTATTCATTTAAATGTGTTTTCCTTTCAAAGAAGGTATAATAGGTGTATATAGAATTTGAAATAATTGATATACATATATGCACTGAAAGCCTCCAACACAAGAACAGAGTGTTGCCAGCCAATCAAAGCCACAAAACAGACAGAAGAAACCAGAAATACCAATCAATCAAACTCCAAGTCCAATGAACACAGACCCAGGCTCCCAGCCAATCAGAATGGACCAGCCTCAAATTTGAAACCAGGAACTAACTCTATACAGAAGCCTGATGATGGCAGATGAGATTCTGCTGAAACGTTGCTACAACTTTAACAGAACTACAATGACGTGGGATAATACCCGAAGGAAGCTGAACAGCACACATGTAAGTACCCGCGATAACTTAAAAAAACAAATATATATATATATATATATATATATATATATATTTATTGCTGGGTAGGCAGCAAATATGTCACTCAGATTACAATGTAAGCTCTGCTGAAATCAAAGTTTAAAATATCAAATGCTGCTGAGACTATAGAATTTGCTTCCTACAACTTTTGACACACAGACATTTTTGGACTCTGGTTCCCAGTAGCTTCAGTGAGCATGGTAATAGTCAAGAGTTTATGGGAGATGTACTCCAATGCCTGAAAGGCCAAAATTACCAAACAAGAAATAACCCAGCCCACCTTCTTTTGTTTCCCCAGCACTGCACTTTGCTACTAACATTATCAAGCTATTTGATGGCTATGAAAACTGATTTTCCCACAGTCAACAGCAAACAGCCTGACGCAGGTCTGGCCATTGCCCAAATACAGAGCAGATGGAGACTGTCCCTTCCAACAGAGGGAGGTTTCTGCTCCATAACACAAACCAGACAGGAGAATGCAGGCAAATTTGAATACCACTTGCAGTATAAATAGAACTCATATTTGATATATAGCAGTCACTGGTATTCTGTTTTGTTTCTTAGCTTGTCTATAAGAAACAGAAATTCTCACATACTTGTGTGGCTGCTTATCTGTTCAGTTTGCTTGGGGGGAGATTTCACACTTGGGAACATTACAGTTTTGAGTAATACAAGATAAATAAAGACACACTAATAGATAAAAATGAATAAGGTTACCTGTATCTACCAGGTTCACTGCTGAACTTATTCATGGTGTGCCGAAAACTCCGGACTATATCATGCAAGCCGACTTGGGTCGTGGTGTAATCATGATACAGTTCAGCATAAGCTGTGATGTTTTCCTGACAAAACAGTGGGATATTGTAATTATTCCTCTTTCAGTTTTAATAATCTTAAAGAAGTGCTTACAAGGTGAATTTGGCACATACCTCACACTTTTTTTTTTCAATTCCCAAAGCTCAGAGAGTCTTATATTATGAGCACTTTTAAAAATGAAAGCCCAAATAGACAAATCACTATCAGGGCCACTTGTATTTTACAGCAGGTTCAGGGAGCATGGGTGGGCCAATGGGACTATTGGGGGGCTGGTAGGCTAAATATGTGCACGACAGTGAGGGATTTGGGGCAGATCAGTGGGGAGTCCAATTGCCTTTTGAAAAAAACCACCTTTGAGACCATCATGACCTGGATGATAAGAGTTGATGATTTGCACATTTGTCCCCCAAACACATTCCAGTCACTCTTAATATATTGCAAGTCACTGTATTACATTGTATTACCTAACAACTGATAAAGAATTATATAGCACCCAGCAAATTCAAGACAATCTAAGTATATATTTCTTATAGAAAGACAAAGCTGAAAAACTGTTACCGGAAGGAGACTTTTATTCACTTGTGGCTCATCTCTCAGGTGTGTTGCTTCTAAGAGGAATTTAACGGTACTGATGCTGAATCCATCAACTCCTTTGCCAAGCCAAAACCGAATAATATCCTAAATAAAAAGCAAAAGAAGAATTTGTGGTTTTGCTTATTTCTACATAGTCATGCTTACAACAAGAAAATATCTCATTCTGTTCTAAACATCCAGTGTTGCCATTTTTAGCTTTCTTTCATTTGTGTTCTCAATCTTTTCTTAGATTTAGAGAACAAGCCTCAGTGCTTCTTGGCACATTTAGTACAACATTCTGTATTGGCCACTGTGCTGAGCCGAGATTTAAGAACATCTATTTCACAGGCTTTTTGTCTGCATTTTGAGCCATTTTTGTCTGCATTTGATTCTTAGCAACTTCCTGGACAAGCTTGTGCAGTTTTCATGACAAAATTTTCTTTTTCCTAGGGATTAGAGAAAGTGATTGGCCTAAAGTCACCCAGCTGGCTTCATGTCTAAGGTATGACTGAAACTCCCAGGCTCCAAATCGCCTTTAAGTCCTATGCCAGAATGGCTTTTATTTCACTCATTGGTCCTTTCTGATTTTAAACTCTATTCTACTAGAAAAGTACATGTGAAACTAGCTTTCCTGGAGTACACTACTTTAGGTTGCAGGGAAGCAGTTTATGCTTTTGGAAAATTAGCATCAAAACAGGTTCTTTGTAATAGAGAGAGCCCTTAAATAATACCTCTGTTTGAATCAACAGGCCTAGGCCCATCAACAGGCCTAGACCCATCATAGCCCATCTTTTTTTTTTCTCCCAATGACCAACCAGATGCTTCAGGGTTAATTGCAAGCAGGAGATGGAGACATACCTGTCTCTCATCACTATTCCTCTACACTGGTATATACAGACATACTGTTCCACCCTGAAAGTAATCATTTCTTTTTCCAAACTCATGCAGCAATGAACCTATTGAATTGCATGCAGAGAACATCTTGTCCCTGAGCAGGTTAGATTTATCACTGAACATTCAATGATGGATCAATTTATAATTTAACAACATCCAGCAGTGAAATACTTCAGTCTATCAAAAGGTGTCCTTTATGTTGATTTCAATGATTTTAGGCTGGCCTTCGATTCCATACAACATGGAAGACTCTGGAGTAAACTAATTAAATTGATGGATTATTGTCTCCTTAAACTGAAAGGGAGCAAGACGGCTCAGCAGTTAAAGATGCTGATCTTGTTGGCTGGAAAGCTGACAGCCCAGGTTCGAAACCTGAGCAGTGCACCACAGGGTGAGCTCCCGTTACTCGCCCCAGCTCCTGCCAACTTAGCAGTTCAAAAACATGCAAAAGCGAGTAGTGGGAAGCTTCAGTGGGAAGCTTACAGTGTTCCATATTTTCATACTGGCTACATGAGGACAGAAATGTCTCTTAGGCAATGCAAGCTCCGTCAGCTGAAAATCAGAGATGAACACCATCCCCTTGAGTCAGACATGACTGGATAGGGAAACCCTTAAACTAGTGGTGGGATTCAAAGGTTTTTACTACTGGTTCTGTGGGTGGCTTGGTGGGCATGGCAGGGGAAGGATACTATAAAATCTCCAGTCAGAGGTGGCATTTGCCGGTTCTCTGAACTACTCAACATTTCCGCTACTGGTTCTCCAGAACTGGTCAGAACCAGCTCAATACCACTTTGCTTTAAACCTTACACATAAATTGATAATAAATCTCCATCATGGCACAACTATTTTTTAAGTAAAGGACAATCTCAATGGCAATCTAACCGAACCCTTCCTGCCACACACACACACACACACAAACACCTAAAAGGGCGTTAAACAATCTTCTAAAGCTTTATCACCTTATTGCTCTCTAGGGAACAATTTAAAATTATGTGGTATATAACAAATTCTGTAGCAAAACTGCTTTAAATCTTCAATTAATGAGAGACTTACTGAGCCTGTTAAAACCTTTAAGCATCTAGGACAGCGGTGTCAAACTCACATCATCATGGCGACACATGATGTATCAGGACTTCCCACCCCCCCTTTGCTAAACCAGGCGTAGGTGTGGTCAGCGTATGATGTATTGGACCTGTGGGCCAGGAGTTTGACAGCCCTGATCTAGGTGTTCATTTTCAATTTTCTACTGTTGGATTCATTCGGCAAATGAGCTTAACACAAGAGATCAAGAAGTGTCCCTTGAGATTACCAAATATACATGTCAAATGGCAGCAGCTTCAGCCTTGCAGCAAGTGGATTGAAGCAGCTAAAAATCTAAAGATCTGAGTTTGATCCTATATGGTATACTCACTTGTGCTTGTGCATAAAGACATCTCCAGATTTGAAAATATCCAATTAAAATTCCTAAAAGCTATCAAACATGCCCCTCATTCAATTCTTAATGTTCTCGAATGGCTAGAACTAGGTTGCATCTCCTTTGGGTCTTGCTTGAGACCTTAGATTCTTGTCAAAGAAGAACCTTTGTGGAACTTCTTTGATCCATCTTACTTTATGGAGTGCTTGGTGCTCGCAAATCTTGATTGTTTGCTTGCAAATGTTACATTATACCCAATAACTTGCACCCAGTAATGTTACCTAGTTCAGATAATGAAACAACTACAAGCAAAGATTCTAATACAGGAAGCACTAAGCTTCTTCTGAAGCAGTTAGTAGTGGTTAACCTATTGAGAAAAGAACACCAAAGCTTTGGGATGGTTTTCAGCTGCTTTCCTCCTCACCCTTCGAAATAGTATTGTTTGATGGGAAACCATATAAAAATCTTAATAATAAAAATACTATTGATACTTACACGCATTTCTTCCTGAACATTAGGATTACGAAAATTTAAATCTGGCCATTCATTTCCAAACTGATGAAAATAACATTGATTCCTCACAATATCATACTGCCAACTGGAATTTCCCACGACGCTCACCTGATTGCATAAGAAATACAATATATTTTTAACCTGTTATTTCATCTGATTCCCATGAAACCTTGAATATCCAAATATAAAAAGAAAGAATGGGTTTGCTTTTCTTTAAACAGTCATCTTTACAACAAACGTATTTCACATAGCAATCAGAAAAGCTACATCAAATGGTGATGGTTCTTGACTCATAAAAATAGAGTCTGTTTTTATTGTACATGGGACAGATTATCACAGAATAAGCATTTTTAAAATGCTAAAAACTGACACTTCTCTTTCAGCTTTTTTATTATCATAGCTATCTACACTGAATATATTTTTTATGTTTCAGTGTGTTATTTATGTTTATGTCTTTTTGATTTTACTGTTAGGCTATCATATAATTACGAACAATAACCTCATGTATGGAGCATTGGCCATTTTTCTTTATGAAATAGTGGTGGATTTTGAACTGGGGAAATTGGGCTTATAGTTTGGAAACTATCGGTGATTCTTTTTTTTAAATCTAGGAGTATCTCATCTACTTCTAAGAAATGTACCCCATGTCACCAGGCAATCATTCTCCAGTCTCAAGGATTGGCCTTGGCTCCTGATTTAACACAGAAACAAAGAAATACAAGATCCTGTGTCCCCTGGGAGGAAATTAAAAGCAGGAACTTCACTTGCCATGCCCTCCTCCAGGTGAATGAGAAAATTGGTAATGAATTAAAAATTCAATAAAAATGCATTTTTTAAAAAAACTAGCTATGGGGAAATTAACAAAAGTCAAGCGTATAATTTTAAATCATAAAGACACATGAGAGAAGTGGACAGACTCCTATCATATAGAGTCTTCCTCCTTCTTCTTCTTAAAGATTAAACATAAGAGCACCCACTTCTTGAACTGCAATTCCAATGTCCACATGCTTAAAGGAACATCCTGTTAGAAATCATATTTGTGTAGGTATTCATATGCAAACACGACCTCTGACCCAGAAATTCCTGAAGACGAAACATTAGAGGATGAAGAAATCTCTAAAGTTATGGAATGAATTATGGTTGTGACCAGAGGTTCTACCATATCTAACCAAGTGCAGTGTCAATGTACTGAGGTATGTATGTACCTCAATTGCTTCCTACTGTTTTGCTGACTTCAAAGATTCCCCCATGGAAAGAGGAAAGGTATGCCTCCTCACTATTTGCCATTTTTTCTCTTCTTTGATTCATTCAACCAACAACACATCCAACAAGACAGACACAGACTTCAGAGAGTAATTAGGACTGCAGAAAAAACAATTACTACCAACCTGTCTTCCATTGAGGACCTGTATACTGCCCAAGTCAAAAAGAGGCTGTGAAAATATTTACTAACCGCTCACATTCTGGACATAAACTGTTTCAACTACTACCCTCAAAATGATGCTATAGAGCACCAGAACAACTAGACACAAGGACATTTTTTCCCCTGAACACCTGCTAAACTAAATTCCCTGAACACTGTCAAACTATTTACTAAGTCTGCATGACTATTACTATTACTATTAATCCTCCCATCCTTCCTTTCACCCATCTCCTCCCACTTATGACTGTATGACTGTAACTTTGTTGCTTGTATCCTAATGATTTTTGACTGTTTCCTAGTATGATTTGATTGCTTATTGTAACCTATGACTAAGTGTTGTACCTGATGATTCTTGACTCTTGATGAATGTATCTTTTCTTTTATGTACAGTGAGAGCATTTGCACCAAGACAAATTCTTTGTGTGTCCAATCTCATTTGGCCAATAAAAAATTCTAGTATTTTAGTATTTATATTTGATTTGTCAATTGCTTACAAGATATAGGTATAATAATAAATATAGTTTTGAATACATGAGATAGATACTTATAAGAATTGTATTCTATTCTATACTATTTACATCATAATTGCTTTAATTTTATTACAATGCTGCCCATTTTGTCATGTTAATTAAGATGATACATAAATTATTAATACATAACAACTATAAATACACAGATCACATAGTGAACTTTGCTTAAATGCAAAGAAGAGGAAGAGGTCCACACTGAGTTAAGTACTGATAACTTTTTCTGGCTCAAGATAAATGACTACCATGGAAATAAAAAAGCAAATAATAGCCAAATTGGACACCACAGAGTAAACATCAGAAAAATGAAATGGATTCATTTGTAGGTTTAAACTGATCTACAAAAATGATGTAGATTTATTATTAGGAGGCAGGAGGCTAAAATTGTAAAGAATGGTTGTTGGAATTGGATAGGTCTAGTTTAATGAAAAAAGGTGTAGGGGAGATATGATAGCAATGTTCCAATATCTAAGGGGTTGCCATAAAGAAGAGGGGGTCAGCTTATTCTCCAGTGCACCTGAAGGCAGGAGAAGAGGCAATGGATGGAAACTAATCAAGGAGAGAAGCAATCTTGAACTAAGGAGAAATTTCCTGACAGAACAATTAATCAGTGGAACAACTTGCCTCCAGAAGTTATGGATGCTCCAACACTGGAAGTTTAAAGAAGAGATTAGACAAGCATTTGTCTGAAATGGTATAGGGCAGGGGTGTTAAACTGAATTTCTTCGAGGGTTGGATGAGCACAGAGGTGGGATGCTACCGGTTCGGCCCAGTTCTATAGAACCAGTAGCTGCGAAGAACAGCTGACACCAAACCAGCTTGGTGTTTGGCTCACCCACCTGCCCGGGCTCTAGCCTGTCTTTTATTCCCTGCTTTTCCCTTCTCAGCTGCTTTGCATAGCACAACTGAGATTGAAAAAGCAGGAAACAAGAGGATTTTCAAACACTGCGTACCGGAGCACAGCGCTTGTCAGCTGTCCAGGCAGCAGAGCTGATGATTTCTTGCAAACGTTGCACACACACGTGTTATGATTGTCTGCAGTTTGGAGAACTGGCAAATCACTCAATTGGCTGGCCCTTTCCCACCCCGCCCACTCACTCCTTACCTGGCATGCAAGCTATCCAACATGCCTGCTTTGGAAAGTTGCTATTTTTCCTTTTTGTTTCCCAACCATCAGATGTTCTGCTCTGCCAGGAGATTTAGATTAGCTAGAAAGCAGGAAAGCCTTAGATTTCTTGCTTTCTAGCTGATCTAAAAACAGAGCTGAACCTTCCTTAGGACTGAAGCTTCTACTTTTCAGTGCAGACTCAAGTAGCCGATTGCAGATAGATAGATCTCTGACTGAATCTGTGATTCTGTGAGCAACTCAATTTGCCTGCCTGTTTTGCCTGCTTTGAGGTAAAAGTTGCTCTTTTTTTATCTAAAAAATTCAACATTTACATACATGGTGTGTTGTGAGTTAGTTTTACGAGTTTGCTTGGTAGCAGATTTTATGAGTTTGCTTGCAAGCAAATTTTATGTGACAGACTCAGATAGCCGATTGCAGATAGATAGATCTGTAAGTGAATCAGTGATTCTGTGGGCAACTCAATCTGCCTGCCTGCTTTGCCTGCTTTTGGGTAAAAATTGCTCTTTTTTATTAAAAAAATCAATATTTACATCAATATTTATAATATTTACATACAAGCCATGCCCAGTCAGTCACATGACCACTAAGCCACACCCACAAATTAGACCACACCCACAGAACCGGTTGCTAAGAAATTTGAATCCCGCCCTTGGATCAGCATTGTAGTTATCCTCTGAGGGCTGGCAGGTGGGGCGGAAGATGGGATAGATGCCTCCTGCCACACTCTGCCACCTAAAATGGGCCATGGAGGGGACCATGTGCGCTCCCGATGTCCCATTCTTACTGGCAGAAGCACCATGGGCTGGTCCTTTGCTATTTCTAGGCTGGCCCTGGAGGCCAGATCTAAGCACCCGCAAGCTGAATCTGGCCCACGGGCCTTGAGTTTGACACCCCTGGTATAGGATTTCCTGCTTGACCAGGGGGTTGGACTAGAAGACCTCCAAGGTCCCTTCTAACTATTCTATTCTATTCTATTATTCTATTCTTTGCTGACATTACAAGTTACAGGATGCTCTGATATTAAAAAGTATTGTAAAAGAAAGTATCATAGGAAAATGGGACAATGCTTTCTGAAACTGTCATTCCTGACCTTCCCATTCTCAAAGTAGTGAAACCACTTTCTGACAAATTAGCATTCTAGAAAACAAAAAAGAATGATTTAACAATGGGTTGGTTTGTTTTCTTCTGATGTCATGGCTAGCAGAGAGAGGAGACCACTGTGATGAGAAGGCACTGGAGCTGAGATATCCACAGATGAAGGGGCATCTCACAAAGAATTAGTCATGAGACATGGGTTGTTGCCTGCTGAGTGGTTTGCACAGAGATAGAGAGGAACATAGCAAGAAATGCACAAAAAGCATCAAAAGCAAGTAAAGTAAGAAAAATAGCAATGCTGATGCTTCACTTAAGCAAACCACTTAGTGACTGTATGCATTTTTTGAAAGGTAAATTACTTCAAAAGTAACTGAACTCTGCATTTTTCTTCTTTGGAAAGTTTGTACAGCAATGCTTGTAATGATTTAAAATGTCACTGCAGATGTGTCTTCTGAAAAGCTATTCTATCTGGCTTACTTATATTACACAGCAGTGTACTCTTTGCCTATAAGCATGTACGAACCCCTCTGGTAGTTCGAATTCAAGTCACTTCTTTTTGACCTTAATGATTGGGCTATTAATTGATAATGCTTTTGATTGATAGCTGTAGGCTTTTTCTCCAAATAATCATTTTCTTGGAGCAACATGAAACTCTTGAATGTGTCACCGTTGGCTAGTCTTATATGATATTACAGTAAAGCAGTTAGATATTTTGTTTGTTTTAGACATAATCAGTAGAAGTGTTTTTACTTCAGCTGTGATCAAATTAGCAAAGCTGAACTCATAAGAAGCAAATGGACCATTTCCGCGAAATGTTTATTTATTGCTGAGACATTGAACATTTTTGTTTTCTAGTAATTAGTACACATCAGCCTATTGCAATATGTAACAGTACTGTTGTGCATCTTGTTCCTGAATTTGTCCTTCCTGTAATTATAGCAAGCTTATTTATTAACTACTTAATCAAAGCTGTTATCATCCACAGGGATCTTTAGTGTGTGGGGTGCTGGTGCAATCTTGACTCCTGGGCAATTGCCTGGACAAGTTCCTGCAGTTTTCTTGCCAAAGTTTTTCTGAACTGATTTGACATTGTCTCCTTCCTAGGGCTGAGACAGAGTAACTGGCCCAAGATCAGGTAGCTGGCTTTGTGCATAATACGGGTCTAGAACACACTGTGTTTTGGTTTCTAGCCTGGTATCTACAACAGAGGTCTCCAAACTTGACAACTTTAAGACTTGTGGACTTCAACTCCCAGAATTCCAATTCCAATACTGGGAGTTGAAGTCCACAAGTCTTAAAAGTTGCCAAGTTTGGAGACCCTTGATCTAGATTACACAGCAAACTGGTTTGTTTCCTAATTCCTAATTTAATTACGTCCCTTCATTGAAAACCATGCTATCCTGATTTACTTCACAAATCGGGGCTCCAACAGAATTTGAAAAATCTGAAATGGAGGGTGAAGACACCCCATGTGTAAGATCTGCATTTGAAGCTGATATTTGAACCCAACACATTGCCAGATCTAGATCTGTTACAGCACCTGAATATTACTTCGCCTATGATTGCCAAGCTATCAAAACTTTATACTCACCCAGTTATTTGGAGGAGTGGTGATCCCATTGACATGAGCACAGTCATGCCAGATGTAATAATCTGTATATTTTCCAGCCTGATTCCGACTAAGGTGAAACCACTTGTGCTTGTCACTAGTATGATTGGGGATTAGGTCCATTATCACTTTTAGACCTTTCAATTCAAAGGTGCAAAGAATTGTATGTCAAAGAGCTGAACAATATACACATGGACTGTGATTTTAAAAGCATAGGTGCATAATAGCATAATTGAGATCAACAATTATACATGTGTGCTTGCAGAGATTACTGAAATAACCCATGTGAAGGACCTGAAGAAATCTGAGATTAGAAATAAGGCTAAATGGTAAATGGTGTAAAAATTATAAGTATCCCTCTCAAAAATATTTGTTATGGTACTAGTCCTGGGGAGAACTGGAATTAATTATAATTAATTCTTGCAGTTTAACATGCTAATACAATAGGCCTTTTGTTACTCCACCCTTCTGCAAAAAAAGATTTTTTAGAATGGCAAAATGTGGGCACAGCAAATAATTTTTTAAAAAGATGGTTAAGGCTGATAATAATCTTTATGCCAATAGGAGCCTTTCCTACTCACAATATGAGCTTTTTGCATCCAATCCTATATCATAAGTTACAGTGTTGATCAAATCTTGGCTGATCTTGAAAAAGTGAAGCAAAACTGAAGCTGGATGATATTTAAATGGGAGAAAACCTTTAATGTTGCCTAAAACTGGGAAAAGAGCATCACTTCTGCATTTTTGCTAAAAATATTACATGGACCTGTGAATGAACTTGACCGAAGAGAATCGTTACTTTTTCCCTTCACAGAAAAACAATATCAAAAATTGCTCAGGTTGAACTCTAAACTGTTTAAACAATAAAGAAGTCTTCTTTGAGTCAAACTCTGCCTGATGATCATATGAACACATCCATGAAATGCTATGGAAATGATTTGCTACTTGAAAGTAAAACTTTTCACTCTTTGCATTCCAAGTTATTTTTTCAAGCATTAATTGAATGGAATCCAGTTTAGGATTTTTGAAGTGAGGCAAGACGAACCAAGTGTGGTCAACTTTACATACAGTTAGATGTAAAAGAATAGAAAATGGTACTTCTTTCTTAACAAAAAAGCTAACCTTTATCATGGATTGCTGCAACCAGATCTTCAAAATCCTTCATGCTTCCAAAGATTGGATCTATGTCTTGAAAATCCTCTGTTCCATATCCAGAGTCTTTTATAGCTGATTTATAAAAAGATGTGATCCAGACTGTTTTTATATTAAGATACTGTATATGATCTAGTTTTTCTTGGATACCTAATGAAGAAAAAAGTAACAATACTGTAAATATCAAGTCAAAAATCTTCTAAAAAATTGAATCATTACTGATAGAAGATGCAATTAGACAAGAAATTAGATTGTCAGATTGTGTCATGGTTTACAGAACACTAAATAACCTCTATTGTTTGGTTACATTCATACATCAAACCACAAAGTAACCACATTTCAGTTTAATATGTATGAAGTTAGTATTGTTCTTACTACTACTCAATTCTGAAAATAAATTATAATAATATAAATAATTCTGTAAGGAAAGAAAATGTAACCATGGTTCAGATTGCTTAGAAATACTGGATGGGAAAGTTAAAACAACTTAAGGAAACTACCCCTGCCAATTTCTATCGTGGTGGTACTGATCAATATTTATCAGCAGCTGTTTTTACTGTAATCTACCTTGCATTGTCAAGTGAACTAAGTTGAAAGAGATTCTTAAAGGATATCGCACCTTCTCAATGTTCTCGAGTGAAATGTAGCAATAGATACTACACTGTGTCATTACTGCAGGTTCTTTGAGCCTTCCCATATTCTGCTTATATATCTCACCTGCTGTTATATATTGCTTTGGGTTATTTTCCTCTGCACACTTACATAAAATGTAAGATTAATCTTAAGGTAATTGACTTATTCTAGCACTAACTGACATTTGCTACTAGATATGAACTGAAACAAGAAGTGGGACGCCCTAAATGCTCAAGGGATTGATGCAAAATTACACAATAGGCAACTTCAAGATATTGCTGAGCCACAACTCCCAGCAGCTCCAAGGGTTTTGGCCAGTAATGAAGGATTCTGGGAAATACAGTTCTGTAATGGAGAAACCTATGTTGTGAACATATGACCTGTAAGATTTCTATACTGTTTTCAAGCACTTCATAGCACTTGACCCTAGCATTTGAGAATCTGAAAATTACTTGGTTATCAATCTTGGTTATCAATCTTAAGACAAATATTTTTTAAAATATTTCCAATTAACCTTTATTTGAAAGCAGGAATGCACAACTTTCCTGCACTGAGATCCATATTTAGTTTTCAGATGGTTTGGTGGAAGTTGCTTTTCACAAAATTAACAGATGGGCCCCAGACAAAAAATTAATTTGATTTCATTTCATTTACATTTGTATTGAATTAGCATTAAATATAAGGACTGTGCTCCAGTTACATGCTAGTAATTTCCCCCTTCTCATCATAAAACTTACAATTTGTTAATAAACGGGAATCTTTGGAATCACTCTCAAGCCTTTGGGAGGCTTTGAGTGCACAACTTTGGACCTTTCTTTTAAAGGCACCGTTTTGAGCAAAATTTCTTACTATAGAACTTCTTTCCCTCTCCAAATAGGGAATTTGACTAGATAGTCAGACAAAAGAGCTTTAAAACTCAGTTCCTTTTAAAAACTTACAATATGGCAATGATGCCATTCCTCAAACAGTTGGATGTACCCACCTTTGAGATCACCATTCCCATCTTTGTCACTGTCTTTAAATGACCGTGGATAGATCTGATAAATGGAGCTGGCTTGCCACCAATCAAGGCATTTGGGGGACATGGCAATAATTGTGACCGTAGCTGCCACAAGCACCAGTGAAGCTGCAATGATCAACCAGAAGAGTATTTCTCTGGTAATCCTGTAGCGTGCCTTTGTGGAGTACTGAAGGAGCACCTCCTTGGGCATTCCTGCATAAGGCTGCGGAGTTAATCCTTCCTGTGCTTCTGCTTCCATGATGTGAGGACCAGCCTTTGGTGACCTTTCCTCAACTGTTTCTTTGAGATCTAGCTCTTCACCCTGAAGAAAGCCACTGTTGTCCAAGCCTTCTTTCCCTTTCAGCTCAAGAGAGATGACTGTGTTTTCTTCAGCCATTCCTTTTGTTCAGTGCTGCCTCCTCTAGTCTCCTGCAGCTGAGAAGTGGGTTGAATACCTTCAATCAGTGAAGTACATTCTTGTCATTAGTCCCTGGTTTATAAATAAACCTGACCAACCAGTCCAAAGTCTGACTAAGATTAAAGAGCATCAAGTGCTCCAACTCCTTTGAACAAAAGTCTTTTCTTTATAGCCTGGTAAAATGTTGCAAGAGAACAAAGATCTAAATGGACTTCAAAAGAAAAAAATTGCAGGGTTTCGGAAAAGGTGATAGTGGTTTTTCTTTTCTTTTCAGAAATGGATCTTTGCCCTTAACCCTTTGATGTTGGGAAGATGTTCCATAGGCAAGTTTCCTGCCATGGCAGTAACATCATTTTAATCCACTGAAAGTGCAACTGAATTTAAAAGGCTACTTTTTTTTTTTAATTTTTAATTTATTTTATATATATATAATAAATCCATTCCATTTCAACCAAGGCTACTTAATTTTTAACTACTAGATGACTGAATTTATTTATAAATTTATAAGGCTTCCCAGTTCAAAATGACCCTGGGTGGTCAACACAAGATTAGGTAGCGTAACGTCTTACGTGAAAATTAGACGAAACACCTAAAAGGAGATAAAGCTGGCACAAAGTCAAAGCTGATTTACTTCACTGAAACTAATGAAGATTTTTTTTAAAAAAATCCATTAATTAAAAAATCCATTTTTATTAATCCATTTTCAAATTAACATGCATAAATAAAAAAAACCACAATCACCAAAGGGAAGGAAAAAAACATTACAATTAAACACATGAAGAAAAGAATAAAGAATTTGTAAATACAGCTACATCCCAAGTTCACCTGATTTTGTAAATCTTTAAAAAGAAAAATCTAAAATTTCAGTTTTCATCAAGCCTGTCCAAGATTTTTTTCCCCAAAGGGAAAAATAATATGTAAACAAGATGGCAAATCTGATCAACAATAAAACTTGCAAGGGGAATCAAGAATCAAGTCTTCCAGGCTTTCTCAAGGCTGTTAGGTTGGGAATCACCCAGATCTTTTGAAGAACTTCATTCCAGAGGACAGACAGGCACACTGCTGTGCAGACTGCAACAGTTGTAATCGCCCTTCAACTTTTCATACTTCCTATATTGAGTTTTCTTATCTTGAATCTGTAAACAGCTGCACATAAATAGTAATGTGCATTCAGATTTACAGAAAAATGTATTGGTTGTGTCAGTTTTTCTTCATTCATTCATTGAAACATAGAATTTGTCCAGGGATACCTAAATCTTTGACACAAGCAACTTAAAAGTAAATCATTTTTAAATCATTTAAAGTCATTTTCAATGGTTAAACTTGGCAAAATTGACAAATCTCATGAGAATGCAGCACTGTTGCATGATAACTTGGGTGATAATAGGGGAAGTCCCAATATTTAATGTACTTGCAAGCATTTGGAACATTTTTTTTTATTTTTGAAAAAATGGAGAGGGGATGCTCAGTGCATTATGAACGAGAAGGTCATTGCATGAAGCTCATGTCTGACATAATGGGGATTGAATCAAGGTAGAAAAGTTCCCTACCAGGAGTCATGTATACTTTGTAGAATTTGAATTCTACAATTTTTGAATTGTATTCAATTTGAATTCAGAATTTTTCAAAACCCTCCTTTTTATGGCTTATGAGACTGTAAATGTGAAAGGAAGGCAATCTGTAATAAGTTACAAGGTCCTAAAATCCAAGCTGAGCCTTGGGTACGTCTGAATTATCTTCCCAAAACTGTTGCTTACCCCAAAACTCTCTTTTTCTATACCTGCACAACTTATATCCCTGTCATACCTCTGATGGAGACTGACTCTGAGGGAGAGGAGGAACATCCGACAGGGAGTGGAAGTGTGACTCCAGAGGTTGTAGAGGAGGCTGGGGAAGGGCAGAGGCCGGCTGGGAAGTCAGAGGAGGACCCAGGCCCATCCCCTATCCATCCTAGGACACGCAGGGAGGAGAGGACAAGGGAGGGACATAGTCTCCTCGGGAGGAGAGGGCCTTGATCCTCTTCATGGGCTGCAGGTGTGAGAACTGCATAAGAGTTTGGACCTGCGTTCTGGCAAATGCTGGAGACAAAGCGTGTTTTATTTTGGTTTGAGGTTATCTTGGTTGGCATCCTTCCAACAGACTGTGCCTTGTTATCTCCTTGAATTTGGTCAATACTTCTGTTCCATTGTGGAAATTTCATCATTGTAGTTCGTTTGGTTTTTATTTTCACCTCTATCTGCTCATTAAATTCGGACTGTGTTGCTTTCTTTTGAAGACTGTTTTTTAGTATGTTTTATCTCCAGCTGAGAATTATTGAACAGTGGGGTCAAGATGGAGGCATTAAAGGACATTTATTTACATTTTGGATTTTGTTATGTTTGTGTTACACTCTCGTCATTGCAATCCCACTAAGAAGCTAGATATGGGCCTCCTACTTGTTAATATATAAAACACAATAAATGTTTAATCTTTGCAGCCAGGTTTGGAAAGGAACACAGAAATCATGACTACTAGCCTGTAAATTCTTTGTCCATCATAATAGAGTCCTATATATGTATCACCATATTGATGTACATTGAACTTTTGTTATATTCAGAAACCTACCATATCTGGGGCATAGATTTGAGTTAATTTGATTATTACACGAGTTGGTTAACCTGTAATATGTCTGTTACATTGACAGTATTGGATACATAACAGCAACTATCTCCATTATGGCTACAGTACTTGATTTAAATACACAAAAAGTGGATCCAATTAAACAATATTTGTTTTTACTTTCTCCCCTCCAAGTTGTCTCTCCCTATGAAACTATGTCTTCTTCCAGCAGCTTTTCCACTTGCTTTAGATTTGGCTGGCTCACTTGACTTATACCTTTAAGATTTAAGTCCGCAAGAGATATTATTACAATCACTAAAAATGGAGACAACCATATTTTATGCTATTTTGGTGACAGTATGTTTGTTTGTATGTGTATGTAACTATCAATTAAAATTTTCCGAATCTTCATTTATGAATTATACTTATAATTGGGAAAATCAACTAAGAACTCCTGGCATATTATAATAGTACAAAAAAACCCACTATCTATAAGGCCAAATATAAAAAATTAAAATGTCTTCTGTAAAAATAAGATGTTATAAACTATTTCAGCATAAATCCCCAACATAATCCAAGCAAAAATAGTTAACATCAATAAATAAGTATCTAAAATAAAACAATGGTGACAATTATATATTCGATACTTTTTGGAAAAGCTCCATCTTTTCTGGAACACCATAACTGAAGGAGCAGGTCTCGCTTCTTGGGGGAGATGATTCCATTCAGCTGGGAAGGCAAGGGAGAAACTGTCTCTTGGCTTCAGTTCACTTTTCTAGCAAAAGTAAATCAAACAGATTTTAGCTTCCAACTGGAGTGTCCATAAGATCTCCTACATTACAGAAAATGTCCACATTTTATATAAATACAACTGCTAAATTTAAAAAAAAAAAAAAAGGTTTTTGAGTTCATTCTTGATTTTGAGCTTCATTGTATTTCTTCCCTAATCCTTTAAAACTTGTCATGAGCAACAAGAACAAAATCACCAGAAATAAAGGGCTTTTGTACTCATGTTGAACATACAGATTTCTTGGAGTTAAAGAAGAAACCCAACTAAGGAGGTCTGATGCAGCAAAGGTCTTTTGTTCATCTTGGCCTGACCAGGGTTCCATAAAATGGGATTCAAGAGCTAGTAGTTTGGACATTTGTGATAAGGATTGTAGCTGGTTTGTGTTATGAAATGTCTGCAAAAAAATAATTAAGCTCAAAGAGCACAGAGGACCCTCGATTTCTAAATCAGTTTTACAGAATAGTGTTTGCATGGAGAAGATACCTGGCACCTACAATTGGAAAGATCATTTAACAAGAATTGAAGAGCTTTGCCTGGCATTCCAGACAGCTGTGGTTGTGTTTACCCTTGGTTAAACTTATCCATGGTTGTTTAAGACAATTTCTTATATTCACACTGACTCCCTGAACCATAAACTAACCAAACAGGTTGACAAGCTGAAATAGAATTGATTGGTTTTTAGTTGGTTAACTCTGATAGATGGACTGATTGGAAGCTACACCTATCTCATCTTATCTATGGACTTTTGGCTCCCTGCCAGCCTGCGCTGTTGATCAAGTTGACCTTCAATGACTTCTTGGTCTTGCTGCTGAAGAGATGTGCCTAGCCTGGCTGCTGGGTTGGGCTGCAAAAAATGAAAAAACAAGCCAAAAATTGCCCCAGAGCAAGTGTGCCAAAATGCTCCCTTGGAAAAATCTCTTGGAACATGGTATGCCTGCCTGGCCTGGCCCAGGAGCTCAATGCAAATGGGCATTCTGACACAGATGTGGCTTAAGGATTTCTTTCCTTTTTGTCTTTTTACTTTCTTTTCTTTCTTAATGTAACATACCCCAACAGAGCCCAGCAGCCAGGTTGGCATGCCTTGTCAACAATGGGAGCAAGAAGGCAAAGATCAGCTGGGTAGGGAGAGCAACTAAAGCTGAGACAGGGCTGGGGTAACTGTGACTTCCCAGGGCATTCAAGCAGCCCTTATGCTGCACAGTTCTGAGACTGGTTGTCACCCCACAAGACAGGATGAAGGATAGTCAAAGAGCAGAGGGATGTGTGTGTGTGTGTGTGTGTGAGAGAGAGAGAGAGAGAGAGAGAGAGGGAGAGAGAGAGAGAGAGGGAGAGGGAGAGGGAGAGGGAGAGGGAGAGGGAGAGGGAGAGAGAAAATAGGGTTAGTTGGAGGTAGTCCCTTACCTTACTCGGCTTAAGGATAGAAGGGAGCAGAATGGCTTGGATTGGGATAGGTTCTCACTTAACAATCCATGATTCTTGGTTGATGGGATTGCCATCATTAAGCAACGTGATCAATGATTCTTTATGACTCTACCACTAACCAATGGTAATTCCATTCCCAATTGTGGTTGTAAGGTGAGGATTACTTGTACTCCTGAATGTCTTAAATTAGTTAAGACATTCAGAAAGTGGCCTAGCTTGCGGCTTGCATGGAAATGCATATTTGAAGTTCAGAACTGCAATATCACCCTTTACCTTTTCAGCTTTCCCTCAACTCTGACCAGCCTCCCAGTTCCTGCTGCTGAAAAACACCCACACAGAATGATGCTGCCACCACCACACTTCATTGTTGGGATGATCTTGGGAGGTGATGAGCGATGCCTGATTTCTTTCAGACATAACTTTTAGATTTGACGTCAAATAGTTCAGTCTTGGTTTCATCAGACCAGAGAATCTTGTTCCTCACAATCGGAGAGTTCTTCAGGTGGTTTGTTTGTTTGTTTTAAATTTTAAGTGAGCTTTTATTTGTTTTGCACTGAGGAGAGGCTTCCGTCTATGCACTCTGCCATAAAGCCCAGATCGATAGAGGACTGCAGTGAGGTTGTCCTTCTGGATCCCTATTCCATCTCCACATAGGATCTCTGGAGCCTCGGTCAGAGTGACCATCAGGGTTACTAAAGCCTTCTCCAGGGATGGAATTCATTTCTTAACTGGTTCTGTGGATGTGACCGAATTTGTGGGGGTGGCTTGGTGGTCATGTGACTGGGTGGGCATGGCTTGAATGTAAATATTATAAATATTTATGTAAATATTGATTTTTTTATTAAAAGAGAGCAACTTTTACCCGAAAGCAGGCAAAGCAGGCAGGCAGATTGAGTTGCTCAGAGAATCAAAGATTAACTTAGAGATCTATCTGCAATCAGACACCTGACTCTGTCACATAAAATTTGCTTGCAAGCAAACTCACAAAATTAACTCACAACACACCATGTCTGTAAATATTGATTTTTTTATTAAAAAAGAGCAACTTTTATCCCAAAGCAGACATAGCAGGCAGGCAGGTTGAGTTTCTCACAGCATCAGATTCACTTAGAGATCTATCTATCTGCAATTGGCTACCTGAGTCTGCACTGAAAAGCTTCGGTCCTAAGGAAGGTTCGGCTCTGCTTTTAGATTAGCTAGAAAGCAAGAAATCCAAGGATTTCCTGGTTTCTAAGCTAATCTAAATCTCCTGGCAGAGCAGAACAGCTGATGGTTGGGGGGAGGGGGAGGAAAAATCGCAACTTACCAAACTAGGCAAGTTGGATGGCTTGCATGCCAGGTAAGGAATAAGTGGGTGGGGAGGGACAGGGCTAGCCAGTGGAGCGATCTGCAACTTTTCTGAACTGGAGACAATCGTGTGTGCAGTGTTTGCAAGAAATCATCAGCGCGTTTGAAAATCATTTCCTGCTTTTTCAACCTCAGCTGTGCCGCGCAAAGCAGCTGAGGAGGGAAAAGCAGCGAATAAAGGACAGCCTAGAGCCCGGGCAGACGGGTGGGCCAAACACCAAACCAGTTTGGTGTCAGCTGCTCTTCGCAGCTACAGGTTCAATAGAACCGGGCCGAACCAGTAGTATCCCACACCTGCCCTTCACCCTCAATTGCTGAGTTTATCAGGGTGACCAGTTCTTAGAAGATTCCTGGTTGTGCCAAACTTCTTCTATTTGAGAATTATGAAACTCACTGTACTGTTAGGAACCAGAAATTTTATTGTAGCCTTCCCCTGATCTGTGACTTACAATAATCCTACCTCTGAGCTCTGCAATTTCTTTGACCTCATGGCTTTCACTCTGCTATAGTATGCATTGTCAGCTGTGATGCTGATTTAATTTACCACAGGCAGGCTCAATCAAGGTGTGGAAAGATATCAGCAATGATGAACAGAAATGGGAAGCATCAAGTATTGTTGCAAAGCAGGAGTGTGAAACTCGATTTCATTGAGGGCCGCATTGGGATTGTGTTTGACTTTAGGGGGAGAGTGCATGGTTGGGGTGGGCATGGCCAGCTCAACATCCTGTAGCTTCCTGCCAGAAAAAACGGAGGCTTGGAGGGCCGCACCAGTCCAGTCCTTTGCTGTTTTTAGGGTGGCCCTATGGGTTGGATCTGGCCCACGGGGCCACTGCAAAGGGTCTGAATACTCAAGGAAATGTGATTATTTCAGTTTTTTTTCTTTTTAATAAATTTAGACATTTCTAAAATTTTACTTTCACTTTGTCACCATAGAGTACTGAGTGCAGATTAAGAAATAAATGAATTTTAACAACTGTAGAATCAGGCTGGAATATAACAAATTTGACAAAAGGGGGTCTGAATACTTTGAGTGTTCTGTATTAGCTAATATATTACATTTTATGGGTAGCATAAAAGTTCATCTGAACTGCCATAAAAAGCCATTCCCATTTTGTTGTCAAGAAAACTTGTCTATGACTCATTTACAGCTGCATTTACTTTCCACTTTCCATTTACTTTCCATGTTAGTTTTCTTGACAAATGCACTTTTGTAGGTATAATGGTACGAGAGAAAGACATTAGAAGACTGGGCCATGAGATATTCTCAACTGTTGAGAGAAAATTTAGCTGGTAGCTGAATAGTGTGGTTGGAGCAAGAGGCCCAGAACTGACCCGCTCTCATTTCTCAGGCTGTAAAGGAGACAATAGCCTGGGTGGGGCAGAATTGACTTTCTGACTTGCAAGATTCCATGTCTTTACTATAAAGTAGAATTAGCTCATCTGGTTGTGATTTCTGTCTGGTTTTTCCTGCGAGTCCTACAGAAGGATAGACTAAAATTTGATTTATATTCAAGATAGTAGAATGAAGAGATTGCAAAGTGGGTTATATTATTTCAGGCTGCAGGCAATAGTATCCTGCATCAAACAAGTGTTTTTCCTTTTTTTCTTCCATTCAATTTTGTTTTTTTGGAGACTGCCTGGACAAGTCTCATAATTTTGAGAGAGTGACTAAGATCACTCAGGTGGGTTTGTGCCTAAGGTGGGACTGTAACTCCTAGTTATTAGCCTGATGCCTTAACCACACCATCATACTGGCTCTAGATTCACCTGTTTTTCAAATAAAGGGCATTCTGCAGCTAAAATGGAAAGTGTTACCAGATTTGGTGTTATATCCAAGTTTCCAGAAATAAAATGATAGAATGGTGGAAGAAATACAGAGCAACATAAGATGTACGGTTAATTCCTGAGTGAATGAATTAACATTAACTAATTTTCTTCCCAATAAACCAAAAACAGAACTTGTCTGAAGAGGGCTAGGATTCTTCTAGATAACTTGAAGAGTCCAGTTCTCGACAACCTGAAGAAAACAGGGCCAATTGTCAGCAGTGGGTGATGCTTCAAAGCAGGTTTGAACACAGGTCTCAGGGACTTTGAAGAAAAATATCCCCCACAAGCAGCTGGGCAGCCCATCATGTGACTCAGAGCAGCACATGCACAGCCCATCCTGGGCTTCCCAGGGCACATACAAAGTCCTCTGGCTCTTGCCAGAAGAACTGGAAAGAAGTCCAGAAGCTGCATTTCTTTACCTTGTTAAACTTGAGTTTCCTCTTTGGAACATCTTCCAATGACGTTTCATACTTTTTATTATTTGTGGGTTCAGCTTTTTTGCTGAATGAAGTGGCTTATTGTGGTGTTCTTTCTGCCTTATTTTTTGAAAGCCATCCTGAGTTACTTGTTAGACATGGTGCATATATAAATCAGATAACTAAACAAGCAAAGCACATTAAGCACCATTCTACTAAAACATACGGGGATGCAGGTATAATTAATAATTCCTCCACATAGTTGAATAATTGTCATCAAAATAAACTGCAGCTGCCATTAAAGATGAACTCTACAATAACCAGTGGCTATTTAGGGAATATTCTTTCATACTGAACTAGAAAAATGTAACTGTAGTTAGATATCATAGGTTTGGTTACTATTCCTAATTAAGAATTTTCCTAGTAAACAGGTTGTCACTTCTTCTCAAGCAGATTTTTCCATCCCAGCCGAGCCTCTGTAACTTAGCTACTGCAGAATGCTTTTCCTCTGATTTTGCTGATTTGGACGTGGATGATTTCCACACCTTAAAACTGATGGAGGTTTTCTTGAAGCCACCTCAGGCTGAGCTTAGCTGCCTCAAGGTTTTGCCCCCTTCAGAACTTTTTCCACCTTAGCCACCAATTTGGCCTCAGACCAAGAGTTGTTCATTACATTGCACAGCTGCTACCAGATGTCCACCAAATCCAGGAGAGCGATTTTTCTCCAAACTGGTATCTCCACATATTCTATACCAGAAGACGAATTGTGAGGTATAATTCAGCATATCTAATTGAGCGCCCAGTTGTTTTCTGTTCTACAATCATTTCATTGTTTTATGTGTCTTTATAGATCTAGAAAACACAGTTGAAGATTTTGAAGTGACCAGCTGGAGCTGTATAGGGTAAGACACATCACACATTAGGTGATAATCTCTTTACCATTTGGGTGTTCAATATAATAGCATCTTAAAGCAGAGATTAACATTTTAAGAATAAAAGCAAATAAAAAGCTCCACAGATGTAAACTCCATTCAGAAACATTAGGTTCTACCCAGTGTGATAAAACTATGTAAAACAAGGCCCTCTACCTGCATGGACGGAGACTGGTCATTCTTCTGATCTTTGGGAATAACTCACAGATCTGGCTACAGAATACGTTTTATATCCACAGCATCTTGAAAAAGCCCAAAGTGGGGAGTTTCTACAATACCATTATCCTCTACTGGCCAAACCCAATAAATCAGATAGTTACATTCTAATCAAATGGGACAATAAGTCTGTAAACGTGGTACATCTATCAACTCTTGCCCTTTTCTTTTGCGTTTGTGTTATGTGTGCAAATGACTCTTCCAATCCTGATCATTAGACCAAGTACTTGGAATAACCTTTGAGTTTAACTACATGGATAGCAACGAGCTGCCGATGAGCTGCCACTTTAGTTAAGTGTTTATAAAGTCTCTAAATGTTTCAGCTGTTCAGAATACGTTAGTTAAAGCATCTTTGTTTGCAACTACCTAATTATCAGATAAGCTAAAACATCAATTTAGTAATCATTTTCATGGACTTTTGTGAATTGATAAAGGAAGAAATAATGGTTTCCAGCAATAAGAATATGAAAACATTATCATTTATATTACATGCAAGGAAAAGAAAAACAAATTTCAGTATCATGTTTTTTTCAGAGCCATTAGCTTGCTGTACGTTTAGCAGGCATTTAGGATTCATGCAGTGTCATCATTTATGCCACTAACAATAATATTGAAAGAAATATTGGTGCTGCTGTTCCTTTAGCAATACATACCATGTGCATGATTCAAATAGAACATTAAATGGAATGAGTATTCTGTTCTATTTTTAGAATTGATTTTTTAAAATACTCCAAGGGTAAATTCAACACCACAAATAAAAAACAAGAACAATTATGATACCAACAGTATGTTTATACTTATGAACAGATTGACATGCACCAGATTCACACATTTACAGACATCCCAGGCATCATAGAATGTTACAGCTTCATCAAATGGAGGTTACATTTTTCTACGTAAACAGGATCTTTAAAAGATCAGTCTTCCCCAATTGGAATTGCCTGAATGTTTTGGACTAAGTTCACAACATCATAATGGTTGCTTTGGCTGAGGGGAAAGGAATTGTAATCAAACACATCCAAAAGTTGATTGCTTGGGAGAAAACTGGACTAGATGTTGAAGTGATTTTTACAGACCATAAAGAGCACAAGAAAGCAGCTGTAAAACATATGGAAGCTATAGTGCCAGAGAGTAATGTTGATAACAGATTAAGTTCTTTACAATGTCAAAACGAATTCTATTCTGTCAAAATCTTAGATACATCTGCCATTTACAGATCTCCACCTCATCTATTTAGAACCCATAAAAAATCTTTATTGAATATAAAGTAGATCTAGATTCAATCTCCTCCTATGATCTCTCTTACAAGTCTTCAGTATAAAACTTATATGGCAATTTTTAAATGAAAAAACCCAAATATTTATTGATCTGATCAGGTTTGTTTTTTCTATCACTATCAAAACCTGAAACAAATCACGCGACTGGTAAGCCAGGAACCTAATAGCCAGAATGGCAAATGTTTCACTTTATCCAGTACTATATGATGGATGTTTGAAATCTAAACCATCTGAAATCAATCGAATAGCCAACAGTTTGTCACATAAATCTTTGTGGTTTTTATTAATATAAAGAAAAGGAAACTACTTACACTGGTATTGAAAGAACAACCCACCAATCTTATACCAGATGCTACACACCTTTTCTGCATAGATCATCTGAATTTCTAAGTGGGTTTGCAGAGCTTGCAAGTTCATCAAAATTACACCTTTAGTTAGCATGAAAACCAAATTTAGCATTCTAAGGATTTTTTGGTTAACTTTTAAGTAAAAAATATGTACAACAGTGGACTACATAATCAAGTTATTTTGTTACATTGATTTCTATTGATGGGAATCATCAGTCCCTGCAGTATCTTCAGCATGTTACTAGTAGCTTAAAACCAATTCAGTTGGCAGTTGTAATAACAGGCATTAAGTAGAAAGACTTATTTTGGAAGTAAGCTAAGATGTAGCTTCAGATCAACTTTCAATAGTCTACCAGTAAGACAAACATACATGCCACTATGACTGGCAGAACTTTGTTGGGATTAGCTGGGACTACTGCTGTAAAATAAAGCCCATCTTTTCTCATCTATTGCATAAAACTTGAGTCAAAGCCTCTTGCAGGGTGTATTTCAATTAAGTCGGTACTTTACATGATATAGCAAAGTAACTATTAATTTAAACAGTGTTGTTTCAGGGCAATAAGTATGAGTCTATTATAAATATATTTGACAGATTTAATTCCTACATTAAATTGCAGACAGCATCACATTATTGTTATAGTAACTGCTTTATTAAACAGTTTGGGCCGCACTTCATTTTACACATTTCCTCATTGACTAGATCTACGAGATTCTGGCAATAAAGCTTTCAATAGAGTGACCGTTTGAAGTAGGACATCTCAGTGAATAGGTTAACTCTTTTTGCAGTGGCACCACCTGTCCTTATCTAATGGTTTGGATCTGTAGCATTTTTTTAGAGAATGGACAGGCTCTTCCCACTCATGGAAATTAGATTTAGCAAAACATTCCTACTGGAGACAGGGAAGGTTCCAGATTCCCACTATTTTCAGCCCTTGGCTTTATCTCCCTTTATACTTTGAAGCATTGCCTGACCCCTCCCAAGTGGGACCCAAGGAGAGGCGAAACTGATCAATATAATATCTCCTTCAGTGCAGGAATCTCTTGACTAAACTAGATTTCTCATTCTGGCATGAACACTTATAACGCATTTATTATTATTCTATACTTTTGATATTTTTAACTTGAAAAGGAACAAGTTTACATTCTTAGATATGGCAGTGTAAACTCTGGTTTCTATGATATTCATTAGGTATAAAAAGACTAGTTTTGACATGCAATAAAAAAATCTTAAACTGCATGTTGATGCAAATGAAATGGATCTAGCTCAGTTAATAGTATCTGGTCAACCATACTGCTTCTCAGGGTAATGCACCAAAATAGTGATAATTTAGTTCTCTGTTTATTTTTTCGCTATTAGAAACTGTTCAGTCCTATTATTGTTAGAAATAATATGGTTAACTCAATAATTTGAATATCACATTTTGAACTGTTCAGTAGAATTGTAATTGGTATGACTTTGAGTAATTCCGTCAATGTGTTATAAAGCCCTGTAATCTTCTGAACATTCAATCCATATTCAATTCTTGTTAAACTGTTTTTGATCCAATGCAATGTACAGATCTTAATTTATGAACTACATCTATTTGCGCATTACTCATCTTGTTATCAACCTGTACATTACCGATGCATGGTTGCCATTTGAACCCAAGCATTGTAATAAAGGCCCAAGTTCATTAGGTTTTATAGATCATGATCACAATACACATACAATATGGAACTTCCTATTAAAGAACTGAATAATTTTGTCTTTATTTTCCCATAAAATAGGGCCTCTCACCATTTTAGCAATCCTTTATTGAAGATAACAAGTTGGTTATGTTCACTGTATTGTATGAAACATCACAATATCATACTTGGAAGGTACTATCAGTACAGGATTAGACCAGAGCAGACAGCCTGAACAATAAACCATGTTGCATTCTTCGTTCCCTAGCTTTTAACAACCCCCAAAGGAAAATGAAACAAAAAAACAATAAGGACAAATACCTGTTAACATCATCATTTAAAACACCATTTAACTTACGAAGCTAAAATCTAATGAATAAATAAAATATATTGTGGCAATAATCCTTTCTAGACCACCCACCGCCAAAAAACTTTAAAATAAAACAAAACAAAAACATAACCAAATGTTTGGGAAAGCTGGCCAGAGGCACCAGGTTATAAGAGTGTACAAGGATTTACACTCAAGTGTAGGTAAGGGGAGGGGGAGGAAGGTTACAAAAAAATACCATGAATTTTATTTCACACAAAACCAGTTGATGACTGTCATTAGCTTAAACTACACACAAGGGCAATTACATCCTCGTTTGAAACACAGTTTAAACAAATAGGAAAATGTTTACAAGGCATCCACAGCATGTAAGTCATGTACAGATGGATACATTCATTATTTCCCCTCCCCAATAGCTTCTATTTATTTATTTTTTAGATAAATACTCTTCTCCACTTTCAGCATTAACTTGACTCAATACATGCACAACTCAAAAGAATTAAGAAAAAAAATAAGGTTATTGCAAAAATAGAATTAAACTAAGAATCTTCAAGTACCTTACATGACGGCCACTCTGTACCATGCCCATTGCTTATAAAATGAAAGGTCACTGAACCCATGAAAATATCTCTAATATTTTCTTAGATTTAAAATAGATAATTTTAGCTGTATTTATAGTAATTTCAAAGTGATAATTTGAACTTTGTAAATAATGCAAACAATTAAAAATTATACCCATATTACACAAGACCTCTCTTTTAAGCTGATATAAATCAAAGGAAAAAAACTATAGAAAACCACATTTAGAACAAAATCACAATTTACATTATAATAAAGGCAAATATTCAGCATTTAAAAAAACTTGTAGCAATGAGTGAGATGTCAAAGCAAATTACAACTAATCATAAATTAAGTTGTTTGGTTTAAAAAGATATAGCAAGAGTTTAAAGATGTGTTATACACATGCGTAAAATTTGTATTTGTTTAGATGCCTAAAATCTCCTTATATTATTGCCAAATACACTTTGTCTCAAGCAAGCAATAGGCAACATATCACAATTTGGACACTGTAGGGAAATCCTAACAGTCTGGTAATACAGGTAAAACTGGAAAAATTAAAAAAAAAAAATCCTATAGCATATTGCCCAACTGAATGACTTCCAAAGCCCAGAGCTGTAAAAGATTTCCATCTTGGTAAGGTGAAATAAGTGTCTTGTTACAATTATTTGCACTCAGGTGTGCACGTATTGTAAGTTTTGTTAAACATAGTGTCTTCAGGGTACAACTACAATCCCATGGTACTTTATGTACATTTAGTGAAGTGCTCCAAGCATTATTCCTTGGTTTTTAGGGCTCTGGCTCCATATTGATGTAACCAATATGCCCAAGGCTGGTAAAAATACTGTAGTATAGGCAATGCTAAGAGTGGCAATATCAGAAAACACAAATATGAACAAATGATGGAAAATCCTAATAATTTCTTTCTGCCCATTTCACAAAATGTTGGAAATCCACCAGAATTTTTCCCTTGTATTGAAGAAAACTGATTAAAAGTTTTTCCCCCTTTTTTCAGATTCAAAAGCATTTTAGTAGATCTGTAAGGCTACCACGGATCTTCTAGATCGCCAGCACCCTACAGGAAAAGAAGAGGAAAGCTGTTAGTGCTATATTGATCTTAAAAAAACTAATATCAATTTTATTCTTGGGTTATTACATAGAGAAAGCATACAAAGATGATCAAGAAGTCACACTAGATTCCATTTTAAGAGACTCAATCATGATTGAGTCAATCATGATTGAGTCACTCAATCATGATTGAGTCTCAAGACAAATTCCTTGTGTGTCTAATCACACGTGGCCATTCATTCATTCATTCATTCATTCATTCATTCATTCATTGCTTCACTCTCCCAGCCTTGTAATTTTCATGGTAGGATCAAAAGAATAAAAAAAGCACCTAAACCAATGTAATCCCTATGACCAATCAAGTTTGATTGTGTTTTCTGCTAGCTTGCTAGCTAAAATAAATTGCAGAAAGAGGGGTGAAATTGTTTTACCACAAAGTAAACATTTTAAAAATGACAATGAAGGTAGGATTATATTCATATGGTTAATTAAAAAATCAATTCACATTTTGGTAGTTATCATTTCTATATTTTTCAATTTGTATACATAATATAAGGAAATAAGAAAAAAAATCTTAAGGCAGAAAGTATTCACTAAATTGGGAGGGGGAATTGTTTGCTTCTATTTATAGAATTTACTATATTAGGACAGAATAGCAATAAAGGTTATTGAAGTACCATGATTATTTAAAGAAAGTCAATATGCATTCAGATTATTCCACATATTTTTATTTGATTGTAAACAATAACTAATAAAAACTAATTGTCAGTACATTTTAGGGCATTAGATACATAGTGCTACTAAGTGCATCCTGGATACATTTAGAAAACTGGGTACAATTGTAATGTCCATACTACAGTCTAGCATAACACAGGACAACTTAAATGACTAAAATTAACATGCCTTAACTTAAAAACAGGCAAATGTGTCTTTGACATGAATTATCCACAAGTCAAATACAAATATGCAATATCTACATTGTTGTCATTCACGGAAAGTGAGTTATAATTCAACAAACTATAAATGATGGATTCACATGGCTAAATTTTAAGTTAGGTTCCCCTGTCCCCAGCACAATGGCCAAGGTGACATTCCTTTTAGATATCAAACTCTAATACAATACCACTGATATTTAAATTCATCAAATCTCTTGACCATTATCTAAGAACACAGATGCTGTGCTCTTTTCCACATAAGCAGAAGGCAAGCAGCGACAATGCTGTTAAAACTACATTTTATAATAGCTAAAGTTCCCAGAAAGAACGCCCTATATACACAGAAGGCCTCTTATGCATGTAGCCAGTACATATAAAAATTTAAAAAAAATCTAACTTTCTAAGACATAACAAATATGGAGAAAGTAAGACATTATAAGAACTAAACAATCAGCAACTATAAAGAAAATGAAGGCATCATATCATTTCATCATATTATTCATCCCTCATTTCTGAATCTTCATTGGGGCTCTGCGTTTCAGCAAGCTGGTGCTCACATTTTGTTTCAGAGTCTGTCTCTTGATTATTTCGTCCATCTGAAGTTGAAGTTGTAGCTGATTCAGCAGAACATTCTTCTCCCTGAACTTTAGCTAGCCTGTAATTAATGAGCACGTCTTCCAGAAGGTGGCGGTAGTTTCCCCTATGAGTAACTCTCACTTGCCTGAGAGCTTCTGTCAATTTTCCCTGGGTTGCACCTTCTGCAGCTCTGCCATGGTCCTTATTTAAGATTGAATACCCCAGAATCAGTAGTTGAACTAGGATATTTCTCAAAACTTTAATACATTTGACAAACTATTAAAAATTGTTAAGTGCTGGTTTCTAGTAAAAGCCACCTTTCAAACAATCTTAGTCCCCCCCTTGGCAAAAAGTTGCTTGAGAGCTAGGATTTTTAGAAGTTAATAAAATAATAAAAGTATGGAAAGGTATTTTCATATTAAGTTCACCAATAACTATGAAACTTAAGATGACTGGACATAATTTATAATTTAGATGTTCAAAATAAAAACATTGTATAAGTCCTATTTTTATTGTTCTATATATAAGTACAATATAAATACCTATAATATGTAAGTTATATATTATGTTTTAAGACATAGCAGTGTATATTCAACAATTTGTGAATAGCTTAAGTAAAATGAATTTTACTTTTTATCTTTACTTTACCTTTTAAGTTTTTGCCAATTGATTTAAAACTGCCAGTGGAAAGTTTGCTGCCACCTATACTGATTAGAATATTATGTACTACTTTTTAAGTATATTCCAAGCAAACTCATACCCCAAGAATGAGCAAATGGGCTGATCTCAGGGGTGGGATATGACAGAATTACCGATTCGGGATTTACGAGCTTCCCTGCACATTGTGAACCATGCGCTTGTAAATCGTCATCAGCATGCTGTGTGCAGAGACGCAGCCTTTGAAACAGCCCTCTTTTCTTGCTTTTTAAACTGCAGCTGTGCCTTGCAGGGCAGCTGAAGTTGAAAAATAAGGAAATAAAGATCAGGTAAGAGCCCAGGTGGGCAAAAACATCAGCAGACATAGAACCGGTTCTATGTCTGCTGCCGGTTTTACAGAGGTGGACAGAAGCGGTAGAAACCCACCCCTGGCTGAACTCCAAACATATTCTAGAGCCAATTTGAAAAGAAAAATCCTAAGTAGTTCCATGCTTGATTCTGTATGCTTTAAGGTATGAGTTTTCTCTCACAATGCTAACGCAACTTTGTCTAATACAACTAGGTACATATAATTTAGGGTCAATCCCCCCTCCCAAACTCACACAACACATAAAATAGAGGAATGTCATGTGGTATACTAATATAATCTAAAATAGCTTTTCGAAGAATTTAGTCCAGTGGTTCTCAAGATTTTGTTTATAATGAACCCTATTTAAATACCTTTTGTGGCCCCAGACCACCAAGACTTAACTCAAGATTTAAATTATAATATTTCTTCAAGTCTTCACAGGCCCGCTGTGATGACATTGTTCTCCCCCCCCCCCACCCGCATCTATTGACCACAGGTTGAGAACCACTGGTCTAGAAAACTACTTCTTCAGATCAAAGGCTCAAAAGCATTATGTCTTTATATATCAGATACTGGGGGAGGGGGAAGAAATAATTGGAGGACTGATGCTCTCATGTCCTACATATGGACTTTCCAAAGACATATTGTTGTATGCAAAAGAGCATATCAATGTAGATATACTTTTGTGCTAATCTAAGGTCCTTTTGCAGATTATCAAGAATATGTGTTAATACAAATAGCAGACAGCAAATTATCATGTAAGAAACTTTAAAGAAATAGAAGAAATCCCAAGTGAATTATGTGAAAAGGGTATTATAATAAGCTGTAGTTTTGTATCACTATATCCTCCTTTTAAAGTATGTTATTCAAATTTGCCCAGTCCTGAGAAACTGGTGACAATTTAGGTATGGGGATGGATATAAATGATTTTTTCCCATTGAAATTCATTCTGTTTTTACTTAAGCTGTACTCAGATTCTAACCAAGCAAGATACTGTTAGCAGTTTTTGTTGTGTAAAAATGGAAGTATCATAAATCATGTAGAAAGAACAGGAACTATTAAAAAAAAGTATTGCTAAAGAAATCAGAATTTCCTGCTACCCAGCCTCATCCTAGAGTTTCTACCAAGCTCAAATAATGTGTGGTGGTGCAGTGTTTAGAATGCAGTATTGCAGGCTACTTCTGCTGACTGCCAGTTGCTGGCAATTTGAATCTCACCAATCTGCAAAGTTGACTCAGCCTTCCGTCCTTCTGAGGTCAGTAAAATGAGGACCCAGATTGTTGGGGGCAATATGCTGACTCTGTAAACTGCTTAGAGAAGGCTGTAAAGCACTGTGAAGCGGTATACAAGTCTAAGTGCTATTTCTATATCTGACAGGTATTGATTAGGAAAAGTTTCTAAGAAAAACTAGGAAGAAAGCTTGCAGTTCTTGCCTCCACAATTCTCTTATTTATAGTACTTATTTGGAGCAGCCAACCTCCTGATTCTAAATAATGTCATTAACACCAAACTTCAAAAGCACCCAGTACTGAATTACCAGTAAATTTTGAAACATGGAACATTAAAATATAAATATATAATTGCAGAAGGTACATTTTATGCATATATTTAATGAGGTTAAGCTACTTTTGCCTAGGATACCCAAGAAGAGAAATCAAAGCTCTGGTGGCTCCACAAAATCAAAGATTACCATGAGGTACAGGTTTCCTCAGTGGCTGTTTCCAACTGAAAAGTCCTTCCTAGAAAGGCATATTTAGGATGTTATTATTATTATTTATTCTCAATTCATAAGGACTTTTACTATTATCTCACACTGATGCCGCTATGCAGTGATAAAATTGATCTTATTTCTACTATTTTCCTTCCTTTCTGCTGTCCAGTTTATTGTTTTACAACACATACATGTCTATATCAATGTTTTTAATACTTATTTCAAAATGTCCACTTGATACTGACCCTAAGCAGCATTTGGGAAACTGTGCACAAAACATCTCAGACTCAACTCATGGAAAGTCCTGGTAATACTAGGAAAGATACTTGTATGCAAAATTTGAATGACTGCTGCCATGCAGTCAATTGCCAGATTTGGCACAAAGGTAGAACCTATGGTCCACATTTGGAAAAAAAATTGAACAAACTGCAATAACATGGTATGTAATACAACTAAAAATAGAACTCCGATGTTTCATTAAAATTGAATAAAAACTGAACTGGACCTGTTTATTTCTTACATCAATACTGACACCACAATTACCAAGACCCAGGCTGTTCTTCAGGATATGAACAATTTATATTTTACATCTGATGTGATGTTTAGTAATACTTGCCTGTAATATAAGCTGCAAAATTTCACAAAGTTGCATAATACTGATGTATAATAGCAACTTGGGAGGAGAACTGGAGTTCATAGAAACAAGTTAACAAAAACAATTTTTAAGATATGAGTACCATTTTGTTATCACTTAGAACAGAGGTCTCCAAACTTGGCAACTTTAAGACTTGTGGACTTCCATACTTCTCCAGCCAGCATAGTCACAGGTCTTAAAGTTGCCAAGTTTGGGGACCCCTAAATTAGAGTAACTGAATAGAACACAATTTGATGACTTGACTTGGTATTATTAGTGAAAATGTATTAAATGTTATAGGGCAATATTTTGAAATATTTATATGAGCCCAAAATATTATCATATATTATATGAGAAGTTAAATAACAAGAAAAAAATGCTGATTTCTTTCCTGATTTTTAAACTTAGGGAGAAAACCAATTTCAGATTTAACTTTAAGCACCTCTAACAAAAAAAAGTCTACCTAGAGTAGGGGTCTTCAAATTTGACAGCTTTAAGACTTGTGGATTTCAACTCCAGAATTCCTCCTCTAGTCATGTTAGCTCAGGAATTCTGGGAGTTGAAGTCTACAAGTCTTAAAGCTGTCAAGTTTGAAGACCCTTGATGTAAAACCTTGGAGAATTACTGCTTAATATAGACAAACTCTGTACTAGATATATTAATGTAGGTCACCTCTTACATTTTTGCTATGTTCATGTCAGTACTGAGAGCATGTGACTGACATTTCTGATATAAAAAACGCATGCATAAGTGTATGTCTTTATGCGCGCATGTATATGTTTGTATGTATGTTATATGTATATTCATGTGCATTTCAATATAGACATATGAAACAGTATACTGACTTGATTTACACATTATACTAGATTGGTTTATCTAGTATAAATGAAGTATAAATTGGTTTATCTAGTACAGATGAAGCCACAACTGGCTTGGCTCATACAATGCTATAGTTGACTTCATATGTTATACTAAATAGATCTAAATAACTTATATTATAGAGATTATTGTGATGTGTGAACCTACCATTGGTTTTTGTGCATTAATAAAGAAAAATCTCTTGCACATTTCTACATGAAAGTAGACATCCTAAACACATTTTCTTAAGATGTTGTTTCACTTATATAACAAATGATTGATTAAAAGACTTTTACATTTCAATTTTGCTGAGTTCAACAACAAAACTCTACGCATGGCTCATTTTAATTAAGCTGTTCAGTCTGATAGCTTTTTACAAGCCTTTAAAATAACATATATATATATATATATATATGTGTGTGTGTGTGTGTGTGTGTGTGTGTGCGCGCGCGCGCGCGCGTGTGCTGTTCAGCTTCCTTCGGGTATTATCCCACGTCATTGTAGTGCTTTCAAAGTTGTAGCAACGTTTCAGCAGAATCTCATCTGCCATCATCAGGCTTCTGTATGGATGTGGGTCTCACAGCCTCTGGATTCAAATTCGAGGCTGACCTATTCTGATTGGCTGGGAGTCTGGGTCTGTGTTCACTGGACTTGGAGTTTGATTGATTGGTGTTTCTGGTTTCTTCTGTCTGTTTTGTGGCTTTGATTGGCTCCCTGTACATCATGCCCGGCCACATACATTGGACAGACCAATACAAGAATAAGTACCTGCCTAGATGAACACAAAAATGCAGTAAAAAAGCTTGAACACACCTCCTCACTAGTCCAACACATGAAAACCACAGGTCACAACATCAACTTCAATGGCACTAAAACCCTAGCCACTATAGAAAACCCCAGCCACAAAATCATCAGAGAAGCCATAGAGATTGAAAAAAGACCTGAAAGCATGAATAGAAGAGATGATTCCACCAGACTGTCAATCATTTGGAAGCCTGCACTCTCAAATAGAAAGATCTCCACACCACAAACCAGGCAAACACCTGAGCACAAACAGACTCCCTCTGATGGCTCCAACTCGAACACCCCCCACCAGGCACCCAGGTGAAACCTGGCTTCCTAATGGATAGCAGCCGTCCTTTCACACGAAGCCAAGCTGCACTGAAAGCCTCCAACACAGGAACAGAGTGTTGCCAGCCAATCAAAGCCAAAAAACAGACAGAAGAAACCAGAAACACCAATCAATCAAACTCCAGGTCCAGTGAACACAGACCAAGACTCCCAACCAATCAGAATAGGCCAGCCTCGAATTTGAAACCAGAAGCTGTGAGACCCACATCCATACAGAAGCCTGATGGCAGATGAGATTCTGCTGAAACGTTGCTACAACTTTGAAAGCACTACAATGATGTGGGATAATACCCGAAGGAAGCTGAACAGCACACATGTAAGTACCCACAAAAGCTTAAAAAAACATATATAGATAGATAGATAGATAGATAGATAGATAGATAGATATAGATAGATATAGATAGATATAGATATAGATATAGATATATAAACAAAATATATATATACATCACTATGCTATTTCACCCTTCAGTAATCTACTTATTAAATGATTTCAAATCTATATATAATGTTTAGTTGAACTTATTATGATTTACAAGAGTGAAATATTTAGCACTATCTCCAATTCTGGTAACTTCTAAGCCTGTAAAATCTTCAATTTCCAAAATTCTCAATTATGATGGCACAAGCTGGGAATTCTGGTCACTGGAAATCCACATACCTGAATGTTCTCAATGCTGGAAAACAGTATCTACAGAAAAGGCTAACGGTAGAAACCAAAATCATATATACATGCATAATACTCCAAATTGTCCTTGGATTCAGATTATTTTGCTGAAGCATTAAATATCAAATGGCTCAAAACAAAACTCCCTATTAGTTGGAAATGTTAAACATTAAAAGAATGAACAATATAAGGGGGGGGGGGGGTTTGCTGAACTTTGAAAGGAATTATGAATGGAGGCTGACTTGGCCCAAACCTAAAGCAAGAAATTCAAGTATTCAGAACAAATTATATCCAAAATCTCAAGGTTTGTGATACTACAAAGCACTATAAACTACAATAGAACCCAAAAGGTTTCTAGATCCATACTGATGTTATAATTTTAATGTAAACCTCTCCCTTTCCTTCAGATAATTTGACAATGTTTGGCAGGCAGTAGAGCATATAATTTATATCTTACTAATTTTGGGACTATAGCTATAATGTCCAGAACATTCAGAATGATTATGAACTTGAGTCATAATAGATGTAATTGGTTCTACTTTGTATAGCCCATTGAGAACAAAACCTAACTAGGTTTGAAAAATAAACAAATCATCCAAGACTGAATGATCTATTTAATGTTTATAGATCAAGCACAAGTATCAAGCCTTGTCTGCATTCCCTCCCTTATAATTCCCAAACAGCAATCAGGATTTTTGTTTAATAACTGTGGCTTCAATAATTATCCTGTCTGTCTGTCTGTCTGTCTGTCTGTATCACTGAAAAAATAAATCATCTCGCAAGAAGACAAAGAAGATTAAATACTTATTTGGCAAAGTAATCCTTAACATTAGGGTTATGCTATATATTCCTGTTTTACAAATATATTACAAAAATGAAATAAAGTCCTAAAGTAATGTTATATGGCTGTCTTGTGGTTTGAATGAAGCCAAAACGATTTATATTAAAATATCTGGAGGACAAATTATTTCAGGTCAACTTTTACCTTGAAGAAATTTCATTAGTATAATGATCTTGAGTACTTGTAAACTCAAATATAAAGTATTCCCCAAAAAGAAAAATTACAGTTTAACTGCATCAGGGAAAGCTGGCAATCAAAGGTGAAGTACTTACCCCCTCATTCTCTCTGTGTGGGTTCAGCCTGTTATAAACAGCTTCAATAATATTTCTCCTATACAAAGACAACATTTTAAATTTACATTTTGAATAGTTTGCATAAAACAAATGTTTTATTAAACTAGTTGACTAAATGACTGTATGAAACTCTCACAATTCAGAAGAAATAAGTCCTAGAGTATCAGATGATGAAGAGAAACAGCAGGAGTGTTATTGCCAGCATCTCCCTCCTTGTGGGATTCCCAAATATATCTTGGTTACCACAGCAGTTAGTAGAATAACAGATCTTGGTTTCTTATTTTATTTTACTTAGGCTACTTAACTCAAACTATGAAAGTCCAGGCAGCACACAATAGACAAAGAAGCATCACACAATAAAATGGCATAATGCATTAAAACACAATAAATACTGATAAATAGAATTGAAAACTTCAACAACTCACCACTGTGACTCTGCTCAACCTGACCCCAAAGCCTGGAGGAACCGCCAGGACTTTACCCACCTTCCTAGAAGCCCGTAGGGTTGGGGGCAATCACATGTCCTGGGGAGGATCACTCCAAACAGCAGAGGTCTCCAGAGAGGCCAAACCTCCTGGGTTCCACACAATGATATATTTTCAATGGAAGGGTTCTGGAATGTGCCTTCCTTGTTAGAACTTATGGGATTGGCAAACATTCTTGAGAGCAAACAGACCCATAAATAATCCATTCTTGTCCCAAATCTGTGTAGGGTTTTATAGAGGATAATCAGCACATTGAATTGCACCAAGAAGTCTACTGAGAATCAGTGCAGCTGTGGAGTAGAGGTGTGTTATGTGGACATAATAAGAGATATCTTTAAATGGTATGGTAGATAGTAGCCTGGAGATGTATATATTTACTCCTTTAATGCTATATACTCTATGTAATATTTTAGTTATGATATTACATAGAGTATAGTTAGTTACTATGCACTCTTATTTTAGTGTTTATCTTCACATCTGATATGACCAAGACAAAAACACTCTGAAAATAGCCAGCTGTTTATATAGTTTATGGAAACTAAAGAAATGAGATATTTTGGCAGAAGCATTACTATAAGTATCGCTGGAAAAATATGCAATATGTTATTCTGGCAAGCATCTTGGACAAACAAAAATACCTTGGATTTCAATCCTTGTGCAAAAGTTTTGTATTAAATAAGAAATGGGCCATTTAAATCATGTTTTTTGTATACTAAAGTGGATCCTAGTAAAATTTTGCCAGAAAATTGAGATAATGCAGAACTCTATGGTTCTGGGCTGCATCTACTCCACCCAAAGTAAAGGTAATTTACTCAGGCCATTGCTTTTTTTAGAGTAAGCATTTCATTAATTACAAAAAAACCCACTAAAATATTTTGTTATCTATTTGCATAAAAATAACTTATGGGAAAAATCCTGTTGATACTATTTTTAATACATTCAAAAAGTTGGGACTGATCAAATCAACTGAATAAAAATTCAAGCTGTACATACATGAATAGTGAATAAACAAAAATAAAACCCTGCAAAAATTAATCAAATTATTCACAAGTCCTGGTGGGACCTAACACCGGCAATGGGAACTCTGTCCTGAAGTTGAAGCAACCAGCGAACAGACGACCTGGTAAAAAACGAGGCCGCAGTGGAAGCTTTCACAGCCCAAGCTGCAGCCTGGTGTGTGCGCTTCTGGCTCCATAGGGGTGCCTGAGGAAGCAAAGGTGGTTACCACCAGGGAATCTACTGCTGGGAGAGCTAATGCCAAGGCGGGACCTACATTAAAGAACCTCTTGTCTTGGGAAGAAGGGCAACGCCCTGACAGAGGGTTCTCACACTGATCCTTTACTACATCCAAGAACAAGAAGGTAGATGGGAGAACCTCATTTTGGACCACCGGTTTGGAGAATAGCGCATCTCCCTGGCTCAAGGGGCCAGCCTATGGTTCCAGGGCCACCTCTTCTGGGCTTAACTGGGCTGTAACCAGAGCCTTCTGTAGTAAGGGCCGAAACAAGGAGGGCTTAAAGACAGCCGTTGTGGACAGTTGTTCTGATTTGATTTCCTCTTCATCGGAGAGGAAGGGGTCTTTAATTTCCCCCTCTTCCTCCTTTGAAGAACTACCCCGTTCAGAGTGGTAAGAGGATCCCCTGCCATCCTGTCCCTCCCAGCTATAAAAATGATGAGGGGCATACATCCCATACGAAGTGGGAACCTCCCTCCGTGGGGGATGGTTACCCTGATAGAAGGAAGAAAGGATACCTGAGCCTCCACCCGGGAGGTGGAGGAGGTGTTTGAGACCTTCAGCAATGCCCTGTCTGACTGCCACCGAAACTACTTCCTGGAAATCTTGGGGCTTGTTCTCCCAGGGAGGAACTATCATCTGGGGCCCAGTCACAGAAGGGATAAGGTTAGCTTCCTCCCTAAACCTGTAAGCCCCTAGGGGCAAAGCCTGCTGAGGGTTAGGTGTTGCTGTGTTCCAAGTAGGTGGCCTGTAAGAAGGGCCTGACAAACTCAGGTCCTAGTGAAGGGCTTCATCCTGCCTTTCAGGTGACCAGTTCCACAGATGGCTACCCGGACTCCCATCTGCCCTCTCTGTGCCTGCAGTTTGTTCTTGTAATTGTTGAGCATTTTTGTGAATTGTTTCTCTAAAGCCTCATGTCTTCTCTTTTCTGCCCTAAGTTCAGACTTGGAGGCCTTTTTGGGGGCTAGGGCTCTGGCCCTGATCTTTGCTGCGGCCTCCCTGTTGGCTGAACGGACTCGTGGTCGTTTTCTTTTCATAACCCTTTTGGGGACTTGAGAGGTCTGAATGCTCTGCATGCCTGATGGTCTTGACTGGGCCCAATCTTTTTCCATTGCTCAAGGAAGAAACACCGGAGGTGCTGTCAGCTCCTTCTGATGGTGTTTTCCAAGCTAGATGGCCAGGAGAGAGATAGGATCACTGCCTCGGGGCCCACTAAAAAATGGCACCCGGAGGAACTCGATCACAAAATGGCCACCAGCCATGAGGCGAGGGGCCTTGAGGCCTTTGAGGATCCCTGTTGCCCATTTGAATCCCTGGGACTTCATGCTGTGGCCTTTGTTTGGCAATTTATAATGGTCAGATTAATATATTTTCAGAAAGAACATTGCCCCTCCAATCGATGCAGCAGTAGAAGGGAGGTTGGTTAGGATTGGGCCTAATTGCTGTGAGACCACGAGGGCAGCTATCGCAAAACTTTGATAGTTTATGGCTTAATAAATCTGCAGAAGACTTGTGCAGTCTCGGGTGGTTTTTACAAGCCGTACGGCCCCGGGAAAAGCTGCGTAGGAGGCTGTTGCGATGTTAATTAGCCTCTAGCAAGTCTAAGGGAGGTTCTGCGGTGTTTTGGCCTATCACACTTACTGTGTGTCAGTGCCTTGCTGAGGCAACTGGAGGAGAGCGGATCCCCATTCTCTTCGTGAGCGAAGCTCTATCGAAGCCCCAGAAGCTTCTCTCGATCTTGATGAGTCTCTCTTCCTTTTTTAAAATGCTTTTGTTTTGAGGAGTGCAAATTAACTCAGAGTCCAGAGACAGTAGCTTATATGTCCAAGAGCTGAGTCGAAAAGCTGGGGCTCTCGGCAGAGGCAAACCTTTTACAATGGCAGACTCAGCTCACGTCATAAGAGGGTGGAGTTATACCCAATGCTGGACTCTAGATCAGCATGATGGAGAAAAGGACCATTTACATCAACATTTTTTGTATACTAAAGTGGATCCTAGTAAAATTGTGCTAGAAAATTGAGATAATGCAGAACACTATGGTTCTGGGCTGCATCTACTCCACCCAAAGTAAAGGTAATTTACTCAGGCCATTGCTTTTTTAGAGTAAGCATTTCATTAATTACAAAAAAAAACCCCACTGAAATATTTTGTATCTACTTGCATAAAAATAACTAATGGGAAAAAATCCTGTTGGTATTATTTTTAATACATTCAAAAAGTTGGGACTGATCAAATTAACTGAATAAAAATTCAAGCTGTACATACATGAATAGTGAATAAACAAAAATAAAACTCTGCAAAAATTAATCAAATTATTCACAAGTCATTCTGTCCAGAATCAAACATTATTACTAAAGCATTTATAGCATTTTAAATTAAATCTTAACAATTTATTATCACACATTTCTGTGTTTTCTTATATTTTTACTCTCCAAATTTCAAGTCTTAATTACAGCATGAAAATACATTAAAATGCAGGTCCTCCAGTTATGACAATTGGGACCAGAATTTCTGTTACTAAGTAATGTGATAAAGCATGATATGATATGATTGCATTGGTTAGCAATGTTACTATTAATGGAATCCCACTGGTCATTAGGCAAGGATCCACCCTGATCCAAGCATTCCAGCTTGGCTTTTCCTAGCTTTGAGTCTTAGTAAGGTAAGGTACTGCTTTCTTCTTCAACTCCCCCCATACTGCCTATTCCCCCCTTCACCCTATCTTTCCTCTTGATCATCCTGTATAGTGGTGCTCTTCTGCGACAGTAGCAGTTCTATGGCTGAAACAGAAAAATGGTACTTCACCCCTGGTGCTTACCTACCACTGAGTGCCACTTCAAGCCACACATTCTGGCCAACCATCCCAGCATAAAGCATGAGCCACTCCCACCACCCTGCAATCTGCAAGCTATGCCATTCTGACTGTTGTCATCTTTCTCTCACTGCTGAGAAGGTGCACCTGGTCTAGCCCTATGCCAGTCAGCTGCTGGCTTTTGCAAGCTTTCTTCCAGAGGCCACTTGAAACCATTCTCCACGTGGTATATGCTGTTCTCATAATCCTTCAGAAAGCTTCTGAGATCTTCCAAAGCATGACAAAACAAGGATATGGCCTTCTCATGTGATTTCAGAAGGCCCCAGATGTCTTCTGAAACATCATGAGAATGACATGCATTACTTGAAGAAATTACATACTATTTTGGAGAATGGCACAAGCAACCTCAGGAAGAAGACCTGGTGCAGCCAGCAGCTATCTGGCATAAGGCCAGTTTGGGTGTGCATCAGCAGGAGGAAGATGGTGATGGCCAGCTATGGCGATGGTCAGCTGGATGTACAAGGGCAGTGAGGATGGCTGGTGCTTTGTACTTTGGTGCAGTTGTGGCCACGGTGCAGGGCTTGTGGTGGTACTCCTTTAGTGGCAGCGGGGCTGGAACTGAAATAGAGGCACAGGGGCGGTTGGCTGAGACAGAAGTCCTTGGACCTCTATGTCAACCCCTTTGCTACCACCACCATGTGCTACTGTGTGGGGCAACCAAAAGGGCAGAGAGACAGCGACACTAACAGGTGGGAGGTGTTGTAAGCTGGTGGGCTGCCAAGCATCTACATTTTTATCATGCAACTGCAGGCCATAACTTTGGGAACTGGGCATTAGCAGTTTGGGAACTGCTGAAACTTTGAAAAATCACTGAACAAATTATCATTAAGCTAGCACTACTCGAGTAAATTCACATAAATATCTAGCCTGAAGCATTTTAGAATGCAACTGAAAAAAAGTTAAGTCTAACAGCTCCAGATAGCAAAACTTTACATAAAGTTAATAGTTCTTGTCATCTCGTTCCCAATGTATTATGCTACATGCAAAAACATAGGGAAAGCATTCAAAAATGTAGTTACTTCTGTCATTCTGAAATACAATTCCTAGAATTACAGTTATTTCTAATGAATGACTAGCTCTATCTTGAAGATCTCTGGGTAGGTTTAGCAGACTATTTCACTGAGCTGCAGAACTAATAAAAAGTGATGTTGGTCTTGAAGAAAAAATCAGAGAAAAATAGTTGTTAATTGTAAACAGTAACTGAGGCGTGAAAGAATACATTTAAATCTACAGCAAGTTATATGATCATGCTAATATTTGAACCCAATACATATACATGCCTGCAAAAAAAACAACCACCACCAACCCACAAATTTATTTCTGTTCTATATATACCTCAAGACTTTTTTGTATTTTTACTTACTTGCCAGCTAGACCACCTCCAGGTGGCAAGTTTGGGATATTCTCTGCAGACAAAATGCGCATAACTTGAGCAAGGTCAGGCATTCCTTCTTCACCCGACTTCTCCATAATTTCTAGTTAAAAGAAAGTTCTTAAATTATTAAAACCAAGAACCATATACAGAAAATTTGACCACATTTGACCATGAAAATATCCAGCATAAAAACAATTCAGGACAGACATACTGAAGATATATATTTATAATGTTTGTGTGTCTATATCTTTAATGTTGATTTTGAACCCAACTGGAGAGATCACATGATGACTGCAACTTATTATCTCTAAAGGGACAGTAATTGTATTTATTTTACGACCAGGAATCAACTCCTGGTACATTTAATAAATTCATGAATTATCCCAGAAAAACTCAAAATAAAAAAAGAATAACTGCTAAACTTCTGCTAATACCCAGGAAAGGTATTAAAAACCTTAAGTCTTTTTATAAAAATTGATTAGACAGAAAACTTTTCAGAATCCTGTTTTTTGCTTCCATGGACTAATCCAGCTCTCCTCTTTTAATTAAATATTACTATTTAATGCTTTACATTAGGAAGAAAAAAAATAAGAAGTCCGTATAATTTTTTAAGACAAAAAAGGCCTGTTTCCACAATCTGAATTATCTCAAATGAATATCAGGATTTTCTCAAATCTTATGCTTTTCCAAAATTCAATTGCAATGAAATACATTTAATTACAATGGAATCATGATGATCTCTTTCATAACTATAGAAATAAAATATATGTAAAATATATGAAAAATGTTTTAATGTACCATAGAGATGTTTTTGAAAAATAAATTGTATAAGTCAGATGCCGTTTCGATTATTTCGATTTAACTTATTTTATTATTTAGTTTCCAGACAGAAAACCACTGTTGGACTAATATTCATACACAACTACTCAAAAGTAAAGTCCTTCTATTCAGCAGAGCTTACTTCAACTATCCAGGATTAAAGTAGCTGCTCCAAACAATCTATGATCCTAAATAGAAACTATATGGAATTGTTTTCAAACACTCAATCTTTAACTGTCTTAAGTTCTAGTCTTTACTTCTATCAGTAGCCTGTAACAGATGCCTTATGTTACATCTTCAGGGCAAGGTATTTTTTTTTGCAAATGTGATCTATCGAATTTCATTTATCTAAAATGAAAGTACAATTTACATAAAAACGCTGCTCCACAATTTACAATCCTTTAGGTAGTTTCTTCTCTTAGCAATTTCCACCAACCAAATGAGAACATCAGAACTCTCTCCCCATCTACAAGCCCACAAATGTTTAGGATTATATGTTCAGGAGAGCTTTCCTCCAGGGCAGAACAGAGAACTGAAGGACAAGGACAAAGTCAAGTTATATTAACATAAATATACTTGTACAATTTTCCTTTATATCTCTGTAATTCCTTTCTACTTTGCCAAAGAGTATCTTACTCGATTAGCCTTGCATAAACTAGTTTAAGATAAACTAATCCAATCTTACTTATAACTTTGTTAGATGGACAGAGGTTGGAAGAATATTGAACAGAAAAAAAAATGTTTAATTTTTGGGGATTTTTTTCTTCTTGTATATATGCTTTGAAGATCTTTTCCAATGCATATTGTACCAAAAGGCTTCTAGTCTTTCTAAATGTAACATGGCATCCCATTAACAATCCATCTCAACTTAAAAAGCCTGGATGGAAACAAAGATAACTAGAATAAATTACTTTATCAAAAATTAATTTTTAAGATGAGCCAATGTTGTTTTTAAATCACTGCCATTCTCATCCTCCAATTTAAAAACCAGGTGAACAAAGAGCTTTATATCATGAAAAGAATACATAAAACTTAAATTAAACGTGGATGAGGTAAAGAAATTTCCACACCAAAAAAAAAGTATTCAATATTTTTGCTTGATCTTGAAAGCAAGAATTTAGTTTCAGTGCAAAACAAAGGAATATTTTGTTTTTTCATCTGGTTACATGATTATTCAATTGTACAAAAACTCATAAGTTCTGATGTTCAGAAATTGACTTTGCAAACTTACTAATGAAAATACATTTTCAATTATTATTTTGTTTCATAAAAAGGTTAAGATAACTATAATTTCATTTCTAATGCTTCATAGCTGATGTAAAATGGCAAGGTACTGTTCCATTTAATCAAATTTCAAGTTGCATAATTAAGAAAACCACAGACTTTGTCAAAGGGCAGAGTATGGATATTTATTAGAATCAGGAGAAATGTGAAAATGATAGAAAGGACAAAGGGAAAATAAGGCTTGTTTTCTTCTGTATTCTCTTCAGTTTTCTTTATATTCTTCTATTCTTGAAATAAATATTCCTTCAATATGCTAACTCTCATTTCTTGTCAAGTATAAGTCACTTAAAGTTGTTACAGTTCATCCAACGTACAGGACATTGAATGACTTGGGCAATTCCTGTGGGGAAAAAAATCAAAAGCAGCACACATAGTTTTGAAAAAAAGATGGGTAACTTATTTTGCTGAATACTTTGGTTTAACTTAATGAAATTGCATATAGAATTTGGCCTTTTTACTAGTTGGTGCATATAATTCTGTGCATATTTTAAACACCCTATCTCTTAAAATTACTAGTTTATTCCAAGATTAAACAAAATTCCAAAGGGTCAAATGATAGTTATTGAAATACCTAAGCAATCTTTTTAAATCAACATTACAGGCTCTGTTAAGTTACTGTTACTGAGATAAAAACTTCTGATTCTAACACAGCACATGCAACATTTAAATCTTGTGAAATCTTTAAACAGTTCATTGTTCTGAGCCCACTTGGAATAGATCCATCTAAAGTGGCACTGAGGGGACATGAAATTGGTTTCTCTTGAAGGGAAGTTCACAAGTACAGTATACAAATACACAGGTTCCAGTTCCCCAAATGTCTGTAAGCGTCTTCAGAGTCCCTCTAAAGTTGCATCTGCAATGCTTAATGTAACAGAAAGGTATTTAATTAAATACACCTTCAGTAATCTTATTATGATTATAGTCAATAAAAATTAATTTAAATTAAATTTAACTGTTATCATGGCCAGAACTTCACTTTGAAGAGTAATCTTTGATATGCCACTCAAAGACCAACATTAGGCCTATGACTATTTAATGAATTCCAAAATTACGTTCGATTACTTAGTACCCAGGAGGTACTAAGAGAGCTATGCTGTACAATATGTCCCATTGCATGGATTTTGAAGAACTATAGGCTACAAAAAACTCAGGTGCCATGAGCAGAATAGAAGAACAGGAGTTTATCCTTGGAAATACCCTTCGAATAATAAAATTTGGTCTTACAATATAAGCTCCTTTTCTTAAATAGATTAATATCAGAAACAATAGTTCCCCACTGCCACTAAACTGGGGGGGGGAGGGGATTAGCCTCCAGGCTTACTAGGCAAATGTTTGTTTCTTTCTTATAACAATTTAAATGAATAGGACTTTCATTCCAATAATATTGAGCATATTGCTGAAGTTTCAATTTTTTAATTACAAAAGATACAGAAAGTGAATCGTACTTAGTTTTATCTTCTTTTAAACTAAGTTTATATAAGTGAGTAATATAACCAGCACCACTGTCAAATTTAGCTACTTAGTGTACCATGTCACATAAATTAAGCCTACAGTTGTTTTATAATAATCATGACTTCGAAAACCCTGCTAAGTAACAAATTTATAGAGAAAATAGGCAGCTGATATATATATATATGTATATATGTATATATATGTATGTATGTATGTATGTATGTATGTATGTATGTATGTATATATATATGTATATATGTATATATATGCTGTTTAGCTTCCTTCGGGTATTATCCCATGTTATTGTAGTTCTGTTAAAGTTGTAGCAACGTTTCAGCAGAATCTCATCTGCCATCCTCAGGCTTCTGTATAGAGTTAGTTCCTGGTTTCAAATTTGAGGCTGGTCCATTCTGATTGGCTGGGAGCCTGGATCTGTGTTCATTGGACTTGGAGTTTGCTTAGAACTAACTCTATACAGAAGCCTGAGGATGGCAGATGAGATTCTGCTGAAACGTTGCTACAACTTTAACAGAACTACAATGACGTGGGATAATACCCGAAGGAAGCTAAACAGCACACATGTAAGTACCCGCGAAAGCCTAAGAATATAGATAGATAGATAGATAGATAGATAAATAGATAGATAGATAGATAGATATGGCGTATATTAAATAGCTTGTTTAATATACGCCATAAATCACTGTTCATTCTTTCCGAAGTTAAGAATACCTGAAAATACATTGGTTTTGTATAGAAATCTACAGCTATAATAAAATAAGTGATATTTTGTATGCTGTTTGTAGTTTTCCAATGCAAACACTGAACAGATTCATTTACTTAGAAGCTCTGTATGCAAGTAATATTAGAAAAAGTGACACATCTGACAGAGACAGAAAAGTTGCATGAATAAGGTCATTTCAGCAAATGCATTTTTCTTATTTATTTATATTTATTTCAATCAATCTGTATGTCTGCCCAACTTGCAGTCACAAATCTGGGTGGCTAACACTAGATTAAAAAGAAATACTGTAAATGGTAACCAAAGGAAAATAAATAAGAACACATCAACAGCCAACAAATAACTTTGTTAACCTTTACAGAATTGAATTGGCTCATCTAAAACCCAGAACAGCAGGCAAGGGGACAATCTGATTTGGGGGTAAAAGGTTTCACAACAGATAAAAACTGTCTCTGGGCTTCCACCCTTAGGTTCACCTGTCATGAGAATTTAAACTAACCTCTTGCTAGTAAATAAAGCAGAAATACGTTGCTTCTATTTTAAGGGCTTACAGGTAAAGTTCCATTAGACACAGAAATGTAATGGAAGCCAATGAAATATCTATGAGACAGGTTATTCTTTTATAATAGTTCTCATCTACTCACAGATAGCCAGTTACATTCTGTACCAATAGTACTTTCCAAATGGTTTCAAAATACAACTAAGTTGAGTACATAATCTACCTTAAAGTACATAAGGAAATGAGTTACCATTCATTCCCTCTTCAAAAGGGGTTGCCATGTAATTGGAATGGGACAAGTCGCCACAGCCAACTCACCCCAGTCAACTCGCTATAGTTCAACTCACCACAGGACAACTCAATGAGGGATAACTCAAGTGAGGGACAAATAGAATTGCAGTTCATCCCAGCCTTGAAGACTTCTAACTTGAGAAGGTTCAAAACTAAAGTAAGATAAGACCTGCGACAATCCACTCGTCCCTCGTTTGAGTTATCACACTATGAAGTCCCCCATGGTGAGTCACCGGGGCAAGTCATCCAAGGCAAATCAGCCGCAACAAATTGTCCTAGATCAGGGATGTCAAACTCAAGGCCTGTGGACTGGATCTGGTCCACATGGTGCTTAGATCTGGCCCGTGGGGCTGCTCTGGAAACAGCAAAGAACTGGACTGTGGTATCTCTGCCAGCAAAAACAAAGACCATGAGTGGCCCTCTGGCAGAAGCACCGCAGGCAGGTCCTTCACTGTTTCCAGAACAGCCCCATAGGCCAGATCTAAGCACCCCGCAGGCCAGAACCATTTTAACTGGCGGAGTGCTGTAGGCTGTCAGGGTTGAAAACTGGGCCTGAGGGGGCTGTGCAGCAGAGAGCTGCAGGAGGCCATTGTGGCCAAAAACAGGGCCCATGAGGACGTGAAGCCCCCCCGCCCCAAGCTCTGTTTTCACTGGCAGAGGGCTAGCAAAACAAACTAAAAGCAAAACAAAACAAAAGGAGAAATGCTTCTCCCTTTGCATTTGAGCATCCCAGAAGGGACAGGAAAGGAGAAAGACAAAGAGGAAAGACAAAGAAAGAACGCTGGGAAAAAAAGCAAGGAAAAAAAAAGAAGGAAAGAGAGGAAGAAAGAAGAAAGGAGAATGAAGAGGGAGAGAGGGAGGGAAGGAGTAGCGAGTTGTGTTTAGCACTTGGCCACCAACAACCCTGCTGCCTTTTCACCATTCCCTTGCATTCTCCTGACTTCTCCGGTGGTCTCCCATCCTATCACTGAGGATGCTTTAGTTATAAAGCCGGGTCTCCTTGCATGGAGAGGGAGTGAACCTTCCTCTAACCCACACACTTTACCCTCCTGCACATGCCTTGAACAACCTGGCCAAGAAGACTGAGAACAACAGCAGCAGCCTTGAGGAGAAAGTAAGAGCAGACGTGCCCTGGGAGCTCAAGGGCCAGGCTGGGCACTTGCCTTCTGCTGCCTAGGGCTCTGGACAGCCTGTGACACTATCTGGAGGTCCGCTGTGCTGCCTGAGAGAGACAGCAAGGCTCCTCTGGAGGACAAGGGTTTGGAGTTCTCCCTGGTCTTGCCTTCCTCTGCTGGAGACAATAGATTCCTCCCAGCCCCGCCCAGGCCACCACAGGTGCCTGACACAAGTGATGTTGAGCGAGCCATGCCCACCATGGCCACACCCAATGTGGCCCACACCAGCCCCTTGAGGTCAAACACAATTCTGATGCAAAGTAAGAGTTTGACACCCCCTGTCCTAAACTTATGCAATAGCTAGAGATGAGCAACAGCTTCCATCTGCATGAGTTGTAAATTCAGGAGGATTCCCAACCTCTAACCTGCTCTATTAGTGGAAATAAGACCCAGTCCATAGTCAGTGTAGGAGCCAGAATTGCAAACCACAGATACATGAGCATGTTATCTGTCCAAGCATGGTTTAATGGAACCTGCATTGATTTGGTGGACAACTTCAAATAATAACAGATAGGATTTACTCTATTATATTTTTAATTCATCAAAACCAAGATTCAATCCCACCAGACCAATATTCCAAGTATTCAAGCTATAATTTAGAGAGACTTGCATGTATGTGTGTGTGTGTGTGCCTGCTGTGTGCACACACAATGCTATAAAGTGGCAAAATACATCTTCAGTGCTTTATGGCACAAAGACAGCGTATAATAAACAAACATATATAATAAATAGTATGATAAAGTGCAGGTAGTTTTCACTTAACCACAATTGAGACCAGCAATTCTGTGGCTAAGTGATACAGTTGCTAAATGAAACAGTGACTATGCCAGACTAACATCAGTTTTGTTGTAGTTTTAAGTCATCCACAATGGTTAAGTAAAATATCATATGATCATGATATTCAATTTCACTTGACTTCTTTACTGACTTTGCTTGACTGAAGCCAACTGTGAAGCTTGCAAATGGTGATCATGTGATTCCAAGATACTGCAAGTGTCATAAATACACACCAGCTGCAAAACACTTGAATGTGATCATATGATTATGGGGATGACGTTATGGCCCAGGGCCAGTTGTAAAGTTACTTTTTCAGCCTTGTCTTAACTTTGAATGGTTGCTAAACAGGAAAGTTAATGGAAAACTATGCATATTGTCATCAAATGAACTTGCAACTATCAGATTAATATAATCTAACACCCCTCTTCTGATTACAACATTGTCGCATCCCATATGCTACAGTCATATGGTTATCATTTGCAGCTTTCTTTGCCAGTTTCCCACAAGCAAAGTCAATGGGAAAGCCTGCAGGAGGTCACAAATGGCAACCATGTGATGTCTTTACTTAATGACTCATAGTGATTTGCTTAATGATGGCAGCAAGGAACTGCCGAAACTGCCACCACTAAGCAACATCGTCATGAGATGTTATGCTTTACAAACGTATTGCTTAAAGATGGAAATTCTGGTCCCAATTGCCATTGTTAACTGAAAATCACGGAATATGGGAAATTAAAAAGCAGTCTGGGAGTTAAGAATGAAGAATTTTTGAGAAGATTACTTAACATTCAAATGAAGTTCCTCTAATATAATATGATTTTTAATTATACCCAAAGCTGAGAAGCAGTTAATGATTTCTTTTTACAGCATTCCTCATTTTAAATTAAAACTATTACAAGTTAAATTGCTAACATAAGTTATATATAAGAAGTGGGGTTATGATTAAGTTAAATTAATGAACACTTAAAAAGACAGACTGTCTCCCTAATATGGCATGTGTGAAAGATCAATTCATATGAAGAATAGTATCTATGGCAGGCTTTCCCCTTCATGTTCTCAAGTATAATGTACTATAGCACTCACCATCTCTAACTACGGGTAATACTGCCAATGATAGATGGTTGTAATCCAATATTCCTGAAGGACACTAAGTTAGATAAGAGCTTGTTTAAGTCTCAAATACCCCATACTATGGGGAAGATCAAAGCTCTCTAGCCATTAAACTTCTTGTCCATGAAAGAAGACATACAACACTGGGAATTAGTAGAGTGAGATGTAGGTACAGAAAAAGGGAAGAACTGAGAAGGTAACAAGCTTCCCCTAATCTAAAAAACAATGAGATGGCATAAGACCGAAAAATAGGAAAGAATAGACAATGCTTAAGAAAAGCTTTACAATGAGCATGAATTAAAGTATGTGAAATGCAAAATTTATTTTAACAAGTTAATATTTACGAAAAAAAAAAAAAAGAGTTGAGCTATTATCCAATATTGTTTGTACTAGTAATACTAACTGGTTTCCAGCATCTCTCTATATACAGTATAAACATGAAACTGTAATTCTATTAATAGCATGATTTTATTAATAATTTTGCCTGTGGTTGAATGTAATATTCTCTTCAAAAACGTGTTTCAGAGACAAATGTAACAGCAAATAAGTTATATTCTTAATTTAATTTGTCTATATACAGTTCCAATTAACTAAAAAAAAACAATACTATGAAAAAAAAATTATAACTCCATAATAACATTATTAATTCCTTTCATAAGGAAAAAAAGCTTTGTGTCATACTAATGAAAATAACATGCATTTTTTTTTTCAATGACTTTGGAAAATAAGCTCCACGAGCTAATAAAACAGAGTTTATAATATACCATTAACTCTTGACAATACCAAGGACATGGCAAGGGAAACACTGAAACATTAGAAAAATTAAAGAAAACACTTAAACAGTTAAGCAAATATTCAAACATATTGTAATAATTTTAAAATACAATGCAATAATTAGTTCAACAGATGAAAAACAGCTTGACTCCTTAAACATCTTCTATTCTTTCAACACTTTCCTTAGAAATGAAAAAGTTACTTACTGATATGTGAAGTATGTTATTACGAACCACCATACTATCAGCTCTGAAAAGAACAGTATCATAATATGCCTGATAACCCAGATTATAACTAAAACATATCCTGTCATTAATATTTTTCATCTTCTCTAAGTTTACACCTTCATAATAATGACACGTCAAACTGTGCAGTTCACCAGCCAGTACATAACTAGCTTGGTATTTGAAAACCTCATCTTATATTCCCCATCAAGACAACAAATGTATGAGATGAAGGATGTGATTTTTTTTCAGTAATTGCATCCTTATTAGCTTATCCCAATCATTTTATACATTCCATCAATAATTATTTTGTGTGCAAAAACAGAAATTTTGTTACTTTTAAGATTACAGCTATTCTATTTACTCTGTATGATTCTATTTATATTTTAAGCAATTGCTATTTCACCAGTAGTTTGTTACTTCGTTATTTTAGTATAGTATATAATCTTTTCATTCTGAGCACAAATAATTGCAAGTTTATTATTTTACTTTTCACATTTTTGAACTGCCCATCTCCCTCAGAGTTCTTGCTCATATTAGCAGCTAAAGATAATATATTTCTAGCACATCAACTTACCATTCTACCTGCCACCAATATGTGTTAGCCATTTTTTTAGAAGATCACCTGTAACATTTCAAAATATAGCATGCAGAAAAAATAATGGCTATAATATAATGGGGCAGAATGTGAAACTGGCTAGGATTTGCAAACACTCTTCAGAAGTTCATCTCAGGTAAACTTTTATGGAAAATAATACTGTCATAATAGTTGCAGGCCAACATTATAAACAAAATCTAAAACATGTTACCTTATTCTTCAATTAAAAATTAGTTTCTTGACTGATTCCTCCAAGTTTCTGTGCACATTCTGCTAATTCATATACTCTGTCAACTATTCAGAATTACTTTCATTTTTTTCAGTCATATCACTGCTAGTATTATATTTATTCAGCTGAAATTTTAAAGGTTTGACTTCTAAAATACTTCAAGCCAGCTTACTGATATTGCTACCTGTGCTGAAAATCTGATAGGAAAACAAACATCACATCTAAAAATTCATTTCAAAAAATAAATGCCAACTATTAGTTTGTGTGCGCGCGCATACAATATGTGTACTAGCTCCTGAATCATCCTATTATGGTACATTAAGGCAAGGGGCCAACTTGTTATGCTCACTAAATGCTGGATTAGAAACCAGGACACTGTGTTTCCCTAGGCACAGAAACTACTTTGGTCATTTTGGACCATTCATTACATACAATAAAGACAGGATAAAACTAAAAGTAAAATCTAAGGCTGTTGCTATTATCACAGCATTTGTTAAGCAGTATAGGTCTATCAGCTAGTAAACTATAAACCCAACATCCTTCATCACTGGATGGGAACAACAGGAAATACCAATGCTGTAAGCGAGACTGGAAAGTCAGAAAGATTTATTAGATTTATACAGCTGCCCATCTTATGCATCATAAACCTGGATAGGGGGCTTAAAAATAATAATAAAAAGCATAATACTATCATATAACACCTAGTGCTTCAACAAAACAATGCAACCTTCACATCCCAAAACAACTTTCCAGACATACACTTCTCCAACACTTGTCGGAAAAGCCAGGTCTTCAGGTCCTTTTGGAAGGCAAGAAAGTTGAGTCTGCTTGAAGTCAGGGCAAAGGGTGTTCCAAGGGCAAAGGCTGCAATTAGGAAGGCATACTGTACTGCTAGGGCCTGCTAGATCGCAACATTTAAGGGATGAGAACTGGCATATAGCCACCCCATGAGACCTGATAAAAGTGTACAGATACCCTCAGGGAAAGGCAGCCCCACAAATAACATGGACTCATGTCATTCAGGACTTTAAAAGTAATCAACATCTTGAGTGGCGCCCAGGAAAGAACTGGAAACCAGTGCAGCTTAAGCAACAATGGTGCAACATGGGCAAACCATAGGATACCCAGAAAACTTCATGCACCACTGCATTCTGGATCAGTTGTAATTTCTGGATGAGTCTTCAAAAGCAGCTCCATGCAGAGCACATTACAGTAATTCAACCAGGAAGTGACTAGGGCCATGAGCAAGGTGTCCTAGTCCAGGAATAGGGCAAAGTGAAACTAAGAGGACTGCCAGCTACTCCTCCACCAAGAGCAACAAATCCAGCAACAACCCCAAACTGCGCACCAACTCTGCCTGTGGGAGTGCAACCATGGTGATGATTCCTGAAAGACGATTCCTGAACATAAAAGGGGAACAAAAAAACTCATAGCCATTCTTGTCATGCTATGGTTGAGTCAAAGCCAGCTCTCCCCCCTCTCCCAAAATATTTATAGCCTCCAGGCACTGAGACAACTCTGGGACAATGCTGCTTAAGCAGCCAGGAATAGCAAGAGATATGCAACTGGATATCAGCAGCTGATGCTACCATATTCCATGGTGCTTGATAACATCGTAGCAGCATCCTGTTGATTTTAAAAAGTAGGTAGAAAAGAGTTAAGCTTGGAGGCACTCCACAACATGGGGGGGGGGGGGAGGCTGGGACTTGCCACCTCCCACTACCATCAATACTGACTTGAATCTGCCACAGGAGAAACACTACAAAACAAACCCCACCCAATTCCTAGAGACAGTCCAGAAAGATACCAAGATCAGTGATATTGAATGCTGCTGAGAGATCTAGGAGGGCCAAAATTGATGTACTGCCACCATCCAAAGCCCTCCAGAGATAACCCGTTAGTACGAAAAATGCTATCTCAGTGCCGTAACCTCGCCTTAGCCTTGCCTGAAAAAGTTCTGCTTCTTCAGTTGATTTGGTGAGCTGAGCACCGACTACTGTTTTCCCTAAAAGGATGGGTTGGAAATTGGGCAAAAAGCTGTCTTAACAGAGTTGAATCCAAGACCTCTGAAGAAGTGCATATACCGCTGCCTTTCCTTCAAGGAAGGTGCTCCCACTCCAATAATGAAGCAATAATCACATGAACCCACTACATACTATTTTCCAGGGGCCCTTAACCAATCAGGATGATTCTGTCTATTTCCCTTGGGAGTAACAAGCTCAGACTTTTCTATATAATGGATCTCAGATATAACACCATCACTTTCATAAGACTTCCAGGCCAGTAGCTAATTCTATGCCAGGTTGACTAACTTTACTTGACAGATGCCAAGAACATTCTTCACAGAAGCCAAACATGGGCTGTCCCAGTCTCTCCTTATCCAGAAGAGATCTGGTCATCCTAAACAGAATCACCAGCTGATTATCTGCAGACACAAGAGCAGAGAAGTAAACTCACTTCATTACACTTATTACAAGTTAAGTCCTAATAAAGGCTTACTTGTAGCCTTGCACTTCATCTTTTGCCAGCAAGTCAATGTGTCCCTTGTGTTGTTTGATCTCCCACAACTCTTTGGTAAGCCAAGGAGCTCTCTGGGATCCACAAGCAGAAGGAATCCAGACAGGGATGAGCCAATTCCAAGGCCCTCATTATATACTCATTTTAAGCTTTGGCCACAATTGACCAAATTGTGATCCAAAGCTTTGGAAAATTCCCAAGCTCGTTCTTGAACTTAACAGGCCCATCAATTTCCTTGAATGGGCTGACTAAATAGGCCCTATCTCTCTGCAATGGGGAGTGGACACAAAATTCTAGAACTGAAAGGCCAACCACTTCTGGTTATTGGGAAGTAAACTGCAAAGTTGTGTCCATGAAGTTATTAGGATCACAAAGCATAATTATTAACCTGAAAATTCTCCTCAAATAACTGACATTTCCAGTATTTCTATAATTTATCACATTCTGCAGCTGACATAGTTATTAGGTTTTAACAAAACTGTCTAGTATTTGCCAGCTAACTATTCACATTTCATGCTCTTTAGAAAAAAGTTTTCTATGCTATTATATAAATAAGAAACTATTCACACCAGCAATGAACTAACAAGTCTAACTGAAATAAGTTTAAAATTTTGCAAGATAAAAAAAACTTTGTTCTACTGAACAAACAGCAAGCTCTTAGGCAAACTGCTGCATCAGCATCTACTCTCGGTTACTCTGACTCAGGTGATCTAGGTGCATCTTCACCACATTCTGTTTTCTGCTCCCTTCCTATGCTCTAGTCCATTTATGTTTCAAGTTGCCTCAACCATTCTAAGAAAATAATATAATGGGGGGGGGGGGGGGAAGAGGAGGAAACTAAAACAAAAGTCAACTTCTTACCTTCCACCCGTGATTCCAAATGTTTATCCAAATCTGCATCTCTTTTCATTGCCTCATCTGAGACCTTAGGAGCATTTGAAAAGCAAACTAGAACAATACTCATGTTATCACGACTTCCCTATATTGGGGAAGACAAAAAAAATGACATTATTGAGATGAATGCTTTTCCTTTTCACAGCCTTAGATTGCATATTTATCAATTAAAATCTTTCAAAAACTATGTGCAGTTGATTTCCAAATTTAATCAGGTAAACTCCCATTAAATTGTGCTATTGACTAAACAGTTTCTAATAAAAGAATAAAGACGAACTATTTCCATTTCTTCTTTGAATGCCTTCAAAATATTCTCTGGAGAGCAGGGATTTTGAAAGAGTTAGGCCTGCAGAGCTGAACAAAAGTCCAACCGACTAGGAAGACTTCTTGCCCAACTTTAAATCTTTCTTAAATAATTTAGTACTTAGGAGATTTATCCCACGCATACATCAATTCAAAACATCTCATATAATGTATCATTTTACAGCAATGTTCAGCTACTCAAATCCAGTATTGTAATCAGTATGGCCATGAAGCACCATTTCTACTTTGGTCTGAATAGCTGTGTCTTTTTACAAAAGGAAATCAAGGAGCAAAGTAATAATCTATATAACTATAATTAAAATGTTATCAACTGTGGACAAGATGGATGCATTTGAGCTAGAGCAGAGGTCACCAAACATTCAGACCTCAGAGACCATTAAATTCTTAATTTTAAATCTTGCGGACCACTAATATGATCTGTCTAATGCCCAACTGGATGACCGTGACTAGGTGGTCATGTGATTGGGTGGGCCTGGCCAACTCAATGTCCCTCAAGTTGAGGGGTACCTTGCCAGCCTCTATTCGCTCCTCCCCTCCCAGCCACTCCTCAACAGGTCACTTGGGCTCCTTAGGACCTCAACAGGAAGCAGCTGTTGGAACTAAGCAGTCACCATAAGAAAGAGTTGGCAAAACAGTTGGCTCAGTTCAAATTGGATCTGACCAGGAAGGAGGCTCAGCAGAAGCACCTCACTGAGGACTACAAGCATTGGCTTTCAAAGCAGAGGGAAGACCTGCAGGAGTGCAAGGCCAGATATCGGCACTTAAAGGCTCAGTGGGCTGAGATGTTCAGCCTGTTCCAGGCCATGATGCAATCCCACTGGAACAAGGCCCTCTGGTTCTTCACCACCAGGGGCACTTCCCTCCAGTTTTTGCCCAAAGTCCTGTACCAGGAGGCTGAAGCAGACCCCAAGTCAGAATTTCTTCCCCCCTCCGACCAGCAGAAAATGACCCTCAATGGGGAGACTCTCAGCAGCAACATAAACATTCATTGCACGTATCTGGCCCAGGGGGCGTAATTTGAGGACCCCTGATTTAGTGTAATATAAAAAATGCAAATAATTTTTCTGCGGACCAACAAAATTTTCTCATGGCCCACTAATTGGTGACTGCTGAGCTAGAGGATACTGTAGTCTTGTGGATTTACCACTGATTTCATCATATCCAAATAATGCTTGTAAATAGTTGAGCCTTAAGAAAAGTTCAAGTAGAGATTGCATAGAGTACCATTCTCAGTCTACTGTTACTCTTTATAAATGATTTAGAGGAGGTAAATGATAGGAATGGATAACAAATTTGCAGTAAGGGGACTAGCTAATATTTCAGAAAATAAAACCATAATTTAATATACACTTGGTAAGACTGAACCCTTGCCAAACTCCAGAATGAGATACAGTAGTGAGGACCAGGTAGAAGTTGCAAATACAGGACTGCAGGGATCCAAATTGGCAGCAGTCTTATGGAAAGGAACTTGGAGAATTATCCAACCACCATCTGAATATCAGAAAGCAATAAGATGCAACAGGTAAAAGGCTGGTATAATCTGCGACTATATTCACAAAAGTACCGTGGGTAGCTATCAGGTGCTAAAAGTTTCCATCTCCTCTGTGCCCTGGACTGATTACACTTGCTACTGTGCTAGTTTGTTCATTTATATTTCTTTATAATTTCAATATTTAAGGCCACATTCTTATCAGTAATTTTGGACAGCATATAGTAGCTTAACATTTTTAAAAAAAAACAACAACACTGGGATGGCAAACACATTCTCAATTACTAAATTACATAATGAATAGCAGATGCAGACATTATCCTAGCTCAGTGTCTGTGGAGAGAACATGAAAAGGGCCATGTGGAATTCAGAGAGGAATGTTGTTCCAAAGAATAGGTGTAGTAAAAGAGAAAAAATAAACACACTTTAAAACAAACATGGAGAAGTTGGAATGGATCACAGGATATTTGTTAGAAGGGACATTTTTCTTACCTGATACGTTCCTTCTCGGTGTGCTGAGAGAGAATCCAAGGAATGGGTTAACTCTGCTCTTCTGCTCGGAGACTGAGTCAATCAATCTTTTGATCAAGCTCCTTTTGCCTGTGCATGCCCAGTTTTGATGAAGGCATAGAGATTGACTTGACATATTTCCAGTGCTGATTCTGACCCCTCCTGGACTTCAGACCAGATGGTCACAGGGTGGGGTTGGATTCTCTTTCAGCACACCAAGGAGGTATCAGGTAAGACCAACCCCCTTTCTCCAGTGTGCTGAGTAGAGAATCCAAGGAGTGAGACATACCAAAGCTGATTGTCCGAAGGGTGGGTAAGCAGTCTGGTCCCGAGTCCCCAAATCTATATGCACCTTCTGAAGCACCCGTCTGCAGAAGGCCACTTCAGGCTGAAGTGAAGGCATCCAGTTTATAGTGTTTTATGAATGGGGATGGAGAAGACCATGTTGCTGCCCTACATATATCCTCAATAGAGGCCTGTGTCACCCACACAGCTGGGCTTCTGATGAAATGGGCTGTCACTCACCTGGGCAATGGAAGAGCTTGAAGCTTGTAAGCTTCAATGATGCATGCCCATATCCACCGGCCTATGGTTGAAGGTGTAAAGGGCTGGAAAGATACAAACAGGGATTCTGTCTTTCTAAGAGAGGCTGTCTTCTTGATGTAGGAGCGGAGGGCCCTCCTAATCTCCCAAAAATGTGCCATTTTTTTTCTCCAGAGCGTGGGTTGGTTCAGGCAGAAGTCTGGCAAGATTATTTCCTGTGCCTCATGGAACAAGGAGTTCACCTTGAGGAGGAAGGAGGGACCCAACCACAGAACCACCTTGTTTGGATGGAATATGCAAAGGTCTTCTCTCTTGGAGATGGCTACCAGTTCAGATATTTTTCTGGCCAAAGTGATGGCCATGAGGAAGGCCACCTTGACAGTGAAGAAGTACTAGCTGATTGTAACTGGTCGAACAACGTTGAGATGAGAGCTTGTAGGACTTTAGGCAGATTCCAGGTTGAGTACCTGTATACCCAGGAGGCTTCAGATTAGTTGTGCCTCTGATGAAACTGCACATAATCTGCTGTAGAGCAAGGGACTCCAGATGCCTGCAGGACAATACTGAGGCCAGAGCTGCTACTTGCCTGCATATGGGACAGACCCTTGTCCAGCCCCTCCGGAAGGAATTCCAGGATCTGGGCCACTTATACTGAGGTGGGGTCCAACTGACCCTGAGAACACCAATCCCAGAAAGCCCTCCAGGTTGAGTCATCGATTCTATTGGTCAAAGGCCTCCTAGAGGCCTGGATCATCTGTATGACATTGCTGGAGAAGTTGAGCTGTCTCAGAACTCTCCACTCAAATGCCAGATAACAGATAATCAGAGTTGGAAGAGACCTTTGTAGGTCATCTAGTCCAACCTCCTGCCCAAGCGGGAGACCCTACACCATTTCAGACAAATGGCAGTCCAATCTCTTTTTGAAAGTCTCAAATGATGGCGCTCCCAGAACTTCCGAGGGGGCAAGCTGTTCCATGGGTTGACTGTTCTGTCAGAAAGTTTCTCCTTATTTCCAGGTTAAATCTCTCCTTGCTCAGTTTCCATCCATTATTCCTTGTCTGGCTTTCAGATGCTTTAGAAAATAGCTTGATCCTTTCCCCCCTGTGGCAGCCCCTCAAATATTGGAAGATAGCTATCATGTCTCCCCTGATCCTTCTCTTTACTAGACTAGCCAAGTCGTTTCTGCAACCGTTCGTTGTATGTTTTAGCCTACAGTCCCCTAATCATTCTGGTTGCTCTTCTCTGTACTTTTTCTAGAGTCTCAACATCTTTTTTTATGTGGTGAACAAAACTGGATGCAGTATTCCAGGTGCGATCTTACTAAGACTTTATAGAGTGGTATTAGTACTTCCCTTGATCTTGATTGTATCCCTCTGTTAATACAACTTAGAATTGCATTAGCTTTTTTGGCTGCTGCTGCACACTGCTGGCTCATATTTAGCTGGTTGTCCACTAAGACTCCAAGATCCCTCTCACAGTTACTGCTATTGAGCCTGGTTTCACCCAGTCTATATGTGTACTTTTGGTTTTTCTTACCTAAGCGTAGGACATTACTTTTATCTACATTGAATTTCATTTTGTTAGATACAGCCTAGTGTACTAGTCGATCAAGATCCATCTGGATCTTGAGCCTATCTTCTTGAATGTTAGCTATTCCTTCCAGCTTAGTATCATCTGCAAAATTCCCCTTCTATTCCCTCATCTAAGTTATTAATGAAGATATTGAAGAGTACTGGGCCTAAGATGGAACCTTGTGGTACCCCACTGCTTACTTCCCTCCATTAAGGACAACTCGTTGAGTAGGGTTTGCCAGTCAATTGCGAGTCCATCTAGTGGTGGTGCGATCTGTTCCACTTTTTTCTAGCTTACTAAGAAGTAGGTTGTCGAATGCCTTGCTGAAATCTAAATATAAAATGTCCACAGTATTTTGCTGGTCTACTAATTTAGTCACTGTGTTCAAGAATGAAATAAGATTGGTTTGGCATGATCTGTTCTTAACAAACCCATGCTGACTGCTAGTTATTACTTTACTTGTTTCTAGATGTTGGCAGATCTGTTTTTTTATTATCTTTTCCAGTATCTTCCCGGGTATTGATGTTAGGCTGGTTGGTCTATAGTTTCCTGATCTGTTTTTTTTCCTTTTTTGAAGATGGGAATCACATCAGGTCTTTTCCAGTCCTCTGATAGTTCCCTGGTGCTCCAGGATTTTTGAAAGATATGGTGCAGTGGTTCTGAGATTACCTCTGCCAGCTCCTTTAAAACTCTGGGTTTTCCCATCAGGCCCCGGTGATTTGTTTTCATCAAGATCAGACAAGGTGTTCTCTTACTATTTTTTTGCTTATTTTAACTTTTATTTCTGGTCTGTCTTTAACAGTTATGCTTTTGGTGGGTTGAGCTATCATTTCTTTTTGTGTGAAAGTGGATGCAAAAAATGAATTAAGCAGTTCTGCTTTCTCTCTGTTGCCTATTACTTCCTTGCCATCTTCTCTCTTTAGTGAACCGAATTGTTTGCTTGATTCTTTTCGTTATTTATATGTTGGAAGAAATTTTTTTTAATTATCTTTGACTTTTGTTGCAAGTCTTTGTTCGTTCTGAGCCTATGCTGTCCTGACTTCATCTTTGCAGATTCTGGCTATCTGCTGATATTCTGCCTTAGTTGTATGTCCTTCTTTCCATTTTTTTGTACTTGTCCTTTTTTTCGTTCAATTTGCCAAAGAGATCTTTGTGCAGCCATGCTGGTTTCTTCTTGGATTTCTTGTTTTTCTTTCTCAGTATTGTGCTGGTCTGGGCTTCTATGATCATACTTTTTAGAGTTTCCCAAGATTCTTGTTTTCCCCTTTTTTTTCATCCATGGAATCTTTCCCAAGTTCTTTCTGAGTTTATTGAAATCAGCTTTTAAAATCCAAGATTCTGGTGTCATTATGTTCTGTTGCTTGTGTTTGTGTTATATTGAATTCTAATATGACATGGTCACTCTCACCCAAGGTTCCTGTAGTTTCAACTCCCTTTATCACTTCTTCTCTGTTTGTAAGAATTAAGTCCAGTAAGGCAGTCCCTCTAGTTTCACCCTCTACCTTTGGACAACAAAGTTGTCAGCTAGGTTGGTTAGGAACTTATTTGATTTTTCACTTGGTGCAGAATTAGTTTTCCAATAGATATCAGGATAATTGAAGTCTCCCATTATTGTTGTGTGTTTCCTGCATATGTTTGTTAGTTGGCTGGCAAAAAGGACTATTTTTTTCTGCTTGATTGGGTGGCCTATAATATACACCCATGGCCATGTCATTCTTTTTTCTTTTATATTGCCCCATATGCATTCTAGGAGGTTTTCATCTTTGGTTTCATGCATTTCTGTAGCAATATAGTGGTCCTTTACATACAGTGCAACTCCACCTCCCCTTTTTGGGGTATGGTTTTTTTTAATAGTTTTGTATCCTTCTACCAGTATGCTCCAGTCATGAGTTGCATCCCACCAAGTTTCTGTTATTCCAACTATACCATATTTACCTTCATGTATTCATAGTTTGAATTCACCCTGTTTGTTCCCCAGACTTTGTGCATTTGTATATTAGCACTTGAGATATTTCTGTCTGACACTGTATTTACTGTCTACATAACCTGTGTTGTGCCTGCCTGTCCCTACTTTCTTGCCACCTGTTTGATTAGTGCACATGGTATGGCACTTACTATTAAATGCTTGGTTTTGGTTGGCATCAAGGTTGATAATCTTACCTGCACAAACATCTATTTTGCATACACTGGTATCCTTATTAATTTTAGGTTTCTGGGGACAGAGATGTTTTGAATCCATTAATTCTCTGTCTCTGCTGTTCAGTGTAACTGTTTATCAAGGAAATCTGTGAATTTAATACCAAGTAATTCAGTCCCTTTCTTTGATGGATGCAAATCGTCTCTTTTGCAGTTTTTCATTGGACCAGCTGCAGACATCATGACTAATAAAACCAAAGCCTTCCCTTTTACACCACTCTTTTAACCACACATTAAACTCTGCTACACCCTGCCCTTTGTTTTTGTTCCTTGTATACTGGTAGAACCTCTGAAGATACCATGTTTCTCATATAATAAGGCCGGGTCTTTTTTTCTTTTTTGAGCCCCGAAAAAATGGCTAGGCCGTCTTTTTGGGGGTGACTTAAATTGCCCTCCTTGTATCTTTGGGCAGACAGGCGGCCACGGCTTGGATGTTGACCTTGGCATTGGTGGAGCACTTCGTGTTGGGGTCAACGCAGGCAGCACCATATCCAGGTGTGCAACAAAAGTACTTCCTACCGGCAAGCCCTCCCATTTCGCATGGTTTAATATAGGCCTTAATTTGGGGGGAGGGGCTTAATTTCATTTCATGCCTATAAAACATGCTGGGACTTCCTATTGGGGGAAGCCGTATTGTTGGAGAAACAGGGTAAGCCTACAGCCCATATTACTAAGTTCATACCCCAAGCTCTGGAAGTCCTTCTGAACAAAAAGTACATCCTTCTGGGACAGATCATTTGTACCAAGATGTATAAGAGCATCAACATCATATTCCTTGCTGGCATTATTGACTATCTTAAGAATATGTTTCTTATCTCTGCTGGCAGTAGCACCTGGAAGACACATGACCTCTTTCAAAACCTCAGTATCCTTTCGTACATTTACATCCCTTACAACTGAGTCCCCAATCAGAAGGTGGCTTCTCTTTTTGGATGCCTTGCTCTTCTTGTGTGGCTGATGCATAATACCTGATTCACACTTTCTCCTTGCCAAAATAAGTTCTTCTTCTAGGACCATGATCCCTGGCTTACTTGAGTTATCATTGTCACAACTACCTTGACCTGTCACTTTAGTGTCCCTATTAATGTCAACAAGGGCACTGTATCTGTTATGCTGGGACACAGCAAAAGCTTTGTGTTTATGGTCCACAGCTCTCACCCTGCCAGATCCCATGGTTGTCCATACTGCCCTTTTCCTGTAGGATCTTTGTGGTAGTGGGAGCTGGTAGTACAACAGCTCAATAGATGGCTGAATTGGACATCTAATTTCTGCTTGGACAGCGCAGATTAGAGATTCTAGATAGGTAATCTGTCCATGTAGAGTAGTAATTTTTTTATGAAGACAGTATCCAAGTTTGAAAAGAGTACTGTGAAAGTATTACACTGAGCTAAGCCGGTCATTTTGAAATAAAATAAAATCACAATGTCAAGCGCACTTACCCTAAATGTCTTATTGGTATTCTTGGTTTATAGTTATATGATTCGTGCACCATGAGGTGCACGGGCTGCTATCTTTCTCCTTTCTAATCACCCTCTGCTTCCTTCACAAGCAGCCAGAAGCTCCTTCCATAACCTCTGGGAATTGGAAATGCAATGGAAGCAATTCAAAACTGCCTCTCTCCTTTTTACTTATCCTCTGCTTTCTTCGCCAGCAGCTCCTTCCACAACCTCTGGGAATTTGAAATGCCAGATGGTCAGTTGGAGCCATTGTGGTTCTGGATGAACTACAACCACCTGACTGAGGGAGGTTCTGTCCAGAGGAATCCTACAAGGTCTGGATACTGACAGGATGATCAAATCTGCGTACCACGGACATCTGGGCCAGTGGGAAGCTAGAAGCACGATATCTGCCTTCTCTGTCAGCACCTTCTTGATTACCCGTAGGTTTGAGGGGGAGAGGAGAAAAGGCATATCGTAGTCCGTGGGGCCACGGACTGCAGAGTGTCCCCACAGATCCAATATCCAAAAGCCGAACCTTTCTGACAGTACCCTAAATAGGTCTGGGTGCAGGCGCCGCTCTGAGTGGTCGACTGTGGTTCTGCTGAGCCAGTCCTCCCGTACATTTGCTGTCCCTGAGATGTGCTCCAGAGAGAAGATGTCTCTCTGCCTAGAGGCACAGCTATTCGGCCTCTCGCATGAGGGATCTGGAGTGGGTGCCTCCTTGGTGGTTAAAGTGGGCCTTGGTGGCCTCATTGAATTGAATAGAATAGTTTATTGGCCAAGTGTGATTGGACACACAAGGAATTTGTCTTGGTGTAAATACTCTCAGTATACATAAAGAAAAGGTACATTAGTTAAAAATCAAGAATCATAACATACAACACTTAATGATAGTCATAGGGTACAATCAACAATCAAATCATACTAGGAAACAGACAAGTGGGAGGAGATGGGTGATATGGAGTGGTGAGAAGATTAACAATAATAGTAGTGTACACTTTGTAAATAGTTGAACAGTGTTGAGGGAATTATTTGTTTCGCAGAGTGATGGCTTTCAGGAAAAAACTGTTCTTGTGTCTAGTTGTTCTGGTGTGCAGTGTTCAAAAGTGTCATTTTGAGGGAAGGAGTTGAAACAGTTTATGTCTGGGATGTGAGAGGTCTGTAAATATTTTCACAGCCCTCTTTTTGACTCAGGCAGTATACAGGTCCTCAATTGAAGGCAGATGTGTAGTAATTGTTTTTTCTGCAGTTCTAATTATCCTCTGAAGTCTTGTGTCTGTCCTGTTGGGTTGCAGAACCAAACCAGACAGTTATAGAGGTGCAGATGATAGACTCAATAATTCCTCTGGAGAACTGTGTAAGCAGCTCCTTGGGCAGTTTGAGCTTTCTGAGTTGGTTGCAGAAAGAACATTCTTTGTTGTGCTTTTTTGATGATGTTTTTGATGTTAGGTTCCATTTTAGGTCATGTGATATAGTAGAACCTAAAAATATGAAGGTCTCTACTGTTGATACTGTGTTGTCTAGTATTGCTAAGAGGTGGTAGTATAGGAGGGTTTCTTCTAAAGTCTACCACCATTTCTACGGTTTTGAGTATGTTCAGTTCCAGATTGTTCTGGTTACACCACGAGGCAAGTTGTATAACCTCCTGTCTGTGTGCAGATTCCTTGTTGTCACGAATGAGACCAATCATTGTTGTGTCATCAGCAAACTTCAGTATTTTAACAGATGGATCGTTTTAGATGCAGTCATTGGTATATAGGAAGAAGAGCACACAGCCTTGGGGGGACCCTGTGATGATTGTACAGGTATCGGATGTGATTCTGCCTAGCTTTACCTGCTGCTTCCTGTCTGTTAGGAAGCTTATGATCCACTTACAAGTAAGTTCAGGTACCTCTAGTTAGTTTAATTTACTTAGAAGAGTGTCTGGAATGATGGTATTGAATGCTGAACTGAAATCTATGAAGAGGACCCTTGCGTAGGTATTTGGAGATTCAAGGTGTTGTAGGATATAATGCAGAGCCATATTAACAGCATCATCTGTCGATCTATTTGCTTGGTATGCAAACTGCATGGGATCTAACAGTGGATCTGTGATGGTTTTCAGGTGGGACAGCACAAGCCTTTTAAAGATTTTCATAACTACAGATGTTAGAGCAACTGGTCTGTAGTCATTCAGTTCCCTGATGGAGAGCTTCTTTGCACTGGGATGATGGCAGAACGTTTGAAGCAGGAAGGAACACAGTACATCTCTAGTGATCTATTAAAGATTCTGGTGAAAATGGGAGCCAATTGGTCAGCACAGACGTTTAAGCAAGAAGGAGTTATCTTGTCTGGCCCAAAAAGAGTAGCTTCTTTTTGCTGCTCTGATCTCTCTTGTTAATATGTTTCTGGCCTGGTTGTATAGCATTCTGTCACCTTTTCTGTAGGCTTCCTCTTTGGAACGACGTAGCTGCTTAAGTTTAGCTGTGAACCAAGGTTTATTGTTACTATATATTTGCAGGTTCATTGTTGGTACATGTAAGTCTTCACAGAAGCTAACATATGATGTTACAGTATCTGTGAGCTCATCTAGATCTGCAGAGGCATCTTCAAAAACATTCCAATCGGTGCAATCAAGGCAGGCCTGGAGTTTCAGCTTTGCCTCATCAGACCAAGTCTTCACTGATTTAATTGTTGGTTTAATTGTTTTAAGTCTTTTGTCTGTAGACAGGTACAAGGTGAATCATGCAGTGGTCAGAGTGTCATACAGCTGCTTGTGGTAAAGACCTATAAGCATCTTTTACTGTTGTGTAGCAGTGGTCTAAAGTATTTTTGCCTCTGGTGAGACAATTTACATGCTGGAAATATTTTGGGAGCTCTTTCCTTAAATTTGTTTGATTGAAATCTCCTAAAATGATGGGAAGGGAACCTGAGGGTTTGGCTTCAGCCTCCATAATTCGATCAGCAAGAGTTTGTAATGCATTGTTTACACAGGCTTGTGGAGGAACATACACAGCTATTAGGAGAAACAAGGAGAACTCACGTAGAGAGTAAAATGGCTTTCAGTTGATGTGTAAAGACTCTTAAGTTTTCATCACAAAACTTATATATTATAGTTATATCCTGAGACCAGCTGTTGTTGATATATAAACATAATCCTCCACCCTTTGTTTTACCTGATGTCTCTTCAATTCTGTCTGATCTAAATGTCTGAAATCCTGGGATGTATATGGTGTTGTCCCCATGAATTTGTGGATTAAGCCAGTTTTCAGTAAAACAAAGTACAGTTGAATTATGAAAATCAGAATTCCATCTATTTAAGAGATGAATTTCATCCATCTTGTTAGCCAGTGAGCTTAAATTAGTCAGAAACACTGAAGGGAGAGGAGTTTCTTCCCCCTATTCCTTAGTCTGTTTAAAATTCCCGCTCATTTACCTCGTCTCCTCTTCCGGCATGGTCGCTTCTTTGCTTTCTTTGTTGTAATCCATAGCACTGGGGAATTGGTTAGAATCTCCTACGCATTTGCAAAGACAGGTAGGGATGGGGAATCAGAAAGCTGCTCCTTAAGGAAACATTGCCTAATTCTTAACAGATGGTCTCATCTCATCTGTATGAAATCCGTAGTGAATTGCAAATAATAAGAAATAAAGAAACCATTAGGGAGCATTTCACTAAGGCAGCCGTCGTTGGTGCCATCTTGGTCACATTGTCCGTCAGAATGAATACATGGTGTCCAGATATCACGTCCTGGAACTATTTGAGTGCCAAGTGCAATGCCTTGAGCTCCAGTCAGTTGATATTGTTCCTCAGGTTTGCCCGAGACCACTGGTCTTGTGCCATCTGGGACTGGAAGTGGTACCCCAGCCAAAGAGGCTGGAGTCTGTGGTGATGGTAAGGTGGCTGAGCTCTTTGAAAACACATCCTTTGGTTATGGCTTGCAACATCCACCACTGGAAGGAATGAAGTACCCTTGGTTGAACCTGAACCCTGGAAGTCGAGTTGCTCCTGCTGAACCATTGGTAGGGCAGGAGGAACCACTGTTAAGGCTCTGGCATGCAGGTGTGCCCAAGGTACAATATGCAGGACACCATTTTGCCCTGGAGTTGGGAGAGGAGGGCCAGGGACACTGTTCGGTCTGCTTGGATCCATCTTGCTAAGGTCCTGACCTGATGCTCCTGGGATAGGGAGACTCACATGACCTGGTATCTATGGCTACACCCAGGTGTAGCATGGAAGGAGCTAGATGGCACTTGTTGAAATTGATGGAGAATCCGTGATCCTGTAGGACCTGGATTGTGACCTGCAGGAGAGGACTATATCAAGGCATCCTCCAGGTAACATTGGAAACACACTGGAATCGCCCTGAGGTGTGCTGCCAGTGCTGCCAGCAACTTGGCAAAAGCTCTAGGCATTGAGGATAGGCCGAATGGTAGGGCTTTGTACTGATATCGGCAAGTATAGTGAAACCACAGGAACCGCCAATGAGATGGCAGGATAGGTCCGTGAAGTTTTGCCTCTGTCAGGTTTATGAATGTTAGGAACTCACTTCCTCGGATGCTCCCCAGTATTGACTGAAGGGACTGCAATTTGAATCTCTTGTAAATTAGATGTCTGTTCAATCTTTTCAGGTCCAGAATTGCTCTCCAACCCCCCGAGGTCTTTGGAACTACAAACAGGATGGATTAGAACCCCTGCCCCCATGGACCCTTTGGGACTGGTTGAATGGCTTGGATATCCAACAAGTGTTGGACTGCTGTCTGCATGAGGTTTATTTTTGTCTTGTCCCTTGATATGGGGCAATGTATGAAGAAACTCAGAGGTGTGGAGAAGAATTCAAGGGTGAGATCTAATCTCTCCATATTCAAGACCCAGGTATCCGTCGTGGTTGCTTCCCACTGATTGGTGAATAGACTTAAGTACCCACCAATGGGAGAGCTCGACCTTTCATCACTTTGAACGGCAAAAGGGGCAACTGCCTGTGCCACAAAATGGTTGCCTGCCTATTTCTGTCTCTGAATACGGATCTGTCTGGTCAGACTTGTTTGTGGGCAAACATCTCTGGGGTTGAAAGGTGTCAAACTCTGGGTCTTTCGGCCAAAAGGTTTATGGAAACAAAGTGAGGGACGGCAGTCAGCTCATCTGTATCGTGAAGATAAGACCTTTCTCCTATCCTTAGTCTCTACCAGAATGGGCTCTAGAGCCTCTCCAAACAGCTTGCTCCCCTTGAAGGGAGCACAGGCCAGTTTTCACTTATACTTCATGTCCACCTGCCAATGGTGAAGCCAAACATCCAAAAGGCCGCCATCGAAGAGGCAATGGCCCTGGGAGCAGATTTGGTGGCATTCAAGGTAGTATCCACTGAAAATTCTGTAGCCACTACCAGTTTGTCAGTGTCCTGGTGTAAGCAGAGATCACCAGGGGGGAACCCTTGCTTGCATCTGGTGGAGCCAGAGCAATGAGGCCCTGTTGAAGAATGAGGTGGCTGTGGATGCTTTGACCATCCAAGCACCTTCCTATCCCATCTTCAGAGCATCCTCCACATCATTAGAGATTAGAGCCAGGGACCTTACTGTAATTTTCCAGAATCCAAGGAATAACTCTGTCCTTCTGTACTAAGAGCACTCTTCTACATGTCTTTTCTGAACAAAGACTGAGTCAAAACTGGGCATGCACAAGCAAAGGAGGTGTGACCAAAATATTGATTGACTCAGTTTCCAAGTAGAAGAGTTAACCCATTCCTTGGATTCTCTACTCAGCACACTGGAGAATAAGGGATCTAGAAACCTTGCCCCATGAAAAATTATTAAGAAAGCAGTCAGGTTTAACTTGCAAAGAGAAGAAAATATGGAAGGGATTTACAAAATATCCATCACATACAAAAGGAAAGAAACTTACTAATATCTTGGCCAGGGCAAGGACTAGGGATAAGCAAAGTTCACTGAATTAGGAACAGAATATTCACCCCTAGAATAGCATCATCTGAGAGGAAGTTTCGCACATTCTGATAGGGGTTTGGAATGTATTTATTATTTATAAAATTTACTAGCTGCCCATCTTATCACAGGGTAACTCTAGGCAACTTACAATCATAAAAAAATCTATCTATTTGGTTGTATCAGACTCCTCCAATATCAGTGAGATTTGCACATCCTTAACAAGAATCAACAAGTTGAAATTAAAAGAAAAGGGTTCTAGCTGAATATAGCACTTTCCCACTGATAAATGTTAAGCAAAGAAAACAGTGTGACTACAATGCAGGTAATCTTTGACTTTCAACTTGTGTAATAATAATTCAAAGTTGCAATGGCTCTGGAAAAAGTGGCTCCTGACCCATCTTGAAAGTTATGACATCCCACTAACCATGAGGTTGTGTGATCATTAATCAGGTGCTTGTTAGCGGACTCACATTTACAAGAGCTGCAGTGACTTCTGGTCACTTGATAGTAGCTTGTGGCCCTCCCAGCTGGTTACCAATAAGCAAAATTCATTGAGTAAACTGGATTTGCTTAACGACCACAGTGACTATAAAATCAAGTTTGGCCATATGATTACTTTAATGACTGCATTGGCTAACAATAGAAATTCCTAATAGTGGTCATAGGTTGAGGATTACCTGTAGTGACAAACTCTCTGTCAATTGAAATTTTCAACTGGCAGCTAAATCGCCAATTATTGGGATGATTTAGTGAATTTTCTCACTAGCAGGGATGGATTAGACTAATTTATAGGAGCCCTTATACTTTTTATGATTCTTCAAGTCTTAATTTTGTAATATATGGAAGACTGAAATTCATTTAGTTACTTGAAATATTTTAGTTATCAACAATTTTAGATACTTGCAATATTTGAGTTATTAACACTTTGAAAATCAGATTCTGCTTTACAAAACATCAAATATAAAACAACTGCACTACATTCTACTTAAGTTAAGAGTTTTAGAAAATTGAAAATTGGATATTATTTGTTTACAAATAATTTGTTTACAAAAACATTATTTGTTAACAAATAATGAGCAATTTGAAAATATACAAAATTCTGTATCATCAATTCTGAAAATTTTAAAGCTTTACTCTAAAGACTATACACACACTTTAAATAGTAATGTGAATCTCATTATTATCAAATGAAAATCCTGGAAAAATCAACGATAACAACACTGGTTTGAGTTGGGAGGGGAAGCGCTTAAACACTGAGAAGCAAAGCACTAACCATTTCCAAGCTTTTTTTGAAGAAGAAGAAGAAGAAACAATATTACCTTTGCTTCATGAAAAGAAACTAACTTTCAAGTCTTTTTAAATATTGGCCATCGAGGGTAAACATAAACATTAACTTTTAAGAATAAATATAAATTAGGTTGTGAAAAATTTAAAAGTGCTATTTGGGTTGTATAAAGTACATTGCCAAGCCCAAATAGCAGGTGAATGCTTAGTAAGACTGCCATCACATGAAGGTGGACTCATCAATCTCAATTTTATGTTATTTTTAGAATTAATTTTTGTTCAGTTTTAATAGTAAAAGGAATATCCAAAATAATCTTTAATCTAAAAAGTTTACATACCTTGTGTAAACAAGTATCCACTACCCAATTGCACACTTTTTCCAGATCATCCGATACTTCAAGCCTAGATTTAACAAATTCACAGAGTTCCTCATTGCTCATTACATCCCAGATTCCATCACAAGCTAAGACAATAAATTCATCCTCTTCAGCTCTTACAATTTCATAAACCTCTGGTTCTGGAGAAACAAGTTGTTCTGTAGGACCTTTGCCATCAACACATTTGTAGTCATAGTCCCCCAGAGCACGAGACACTGCTAATGAGCCGTTAACACGCTGAATCATGACACTCCCTCCTGCATTCTGAATTCTCTCCTTCTCCCTTGGATTGCAAGGCTTGTGATCTTGTGTTGAAAAGCAGACCTGTCCATTCCTATATAGAACAGCACGTGAGTCTCCACAGTTGATAAAATAAATGTGCTCAGGTGAAATCATAACTCCCACTGCTGTTGAGCCACTCCTGTCCATGCCATTTCTGAGGTCTGAAAAATTGCGCATATATTCATCGATTTTCAAAAAGCCAGTTCTGATTCCGCTCTTAACATTTTCTACTGAAGGTTCAAGAGCACAGCCAGGCTGTTCTGTTCCCCTGAAGTCTTCATTGTTAGTGATATGTTCTAATAAGTGGTTTGAGCAGTAATTTGCCACGCGTGATCCTGCGTGACCATCATAAACAGCAAAGAAAGACCAGTCCTCCAAACCGTGAGGAATTCCTACAACAGCTGTGTGAGCATCTTCCATTTCAACTCTCCAGCCTTGCATACTGCTGAGGCCATAACGCAGGCCATTTCCTGCCCCGTGAGCATTATGTTTCTCTGTTTTTGGTTTATCCAAAAATGCGCCCATGTTTCCTAATTTACAAAGGTATCTGCAAAAGAAAATGTGATCCTGAGTAGAGTATCATTATACAACACAAAACAAGGAAAATCAAAGTCCAGCTATCCAAAGTCTGTCTTCAAAACAGTCAAATAATGATAATTATTTCAGACTACTCTGGAAATATAACCTTCTTATAGAATGCACTCTATCAAGACTTGTATTCTACTTTAAAGAAACAAATACCTTTCAACCAGGCTTTCTTAATTAGCATTAGTTTTAGCTTTTCAAAATGAATGAATTTATTTTAACTGATTAGTGTCCTACAGACAAAATAAACCTTGAACTCAAACCTTGAATTATGTAATTATCCTTTTGTTATTAAATAATGTACAAATCACAAATCCCATTTTACATTTGCATGTCATAACTGTAAATTAGCCATTGTAGTTTTAATATGCATAGTTATTTTACTTATTCTATTTTAATATGAAGTAGCAGATACATATTTCCCAGCTATAATCAGTAATAGTTGAACAGAACACAAGCATGTGAACCTATATATAATAATAAAGATAAAACAGTACTCAAGGTGATTAATCTAAAATAATGTTTAGTAACCCAATATCTAGATATAAAGTTCAAACAATTTCCCATGTATAACACAGCTTTTTAAAAAAAAAAAGGGGGGGGGGGGAGTAGCCGTATCTTGCAACAACTTAGCTATAGGGCTCTTCAAAGCATTGGAAATAGGTGCTTTGTCATGTTAGCATCACAAAGCTATATTCAAAAAATAAAAACAATTGCAGCTTTTACAAGGACTATGCTGCTGCTTCAAAAGCTGTCTCCAATTGCCTCTGGAAATATGGGTATGCTTTTGGTTGCTTTAATGCTCTGAAGAGAATTGCTTTTCTCACATCAATACATTTTGCAAAATACAGTACTTATTTCAAATATTTTCTACAATTCCTGAAAAAAGTATACATTTTCCCCCAAAGCCAACATATTTAAAAAGAATCTATAGATCAGAGAACTCCAAAAGATCAATCTTTTTAAATCAATATTATAAAAAGTATAAATTAGATGGCATCTACAATATTCTATGACTCAATGGTTTTCAGAAATCAAAGATCAATCCCAAATAACTCTCCTCACAACATCAGCTTACTTATATACACTGAGCTACATAATAGATAGCATTGTTCCTGAAAAAAACACATCTAAAACTTGGTTAATGTATATGGTGCACAAGAGAATATCGTTGAGTTATCAGAGATTACAAACTGCTATTGTACAGGTAGCCATTCATCTGGTGACCAAAGTTACAACAGCAATGACAATAGTGACTTGTGATCAGTCCTCACACATAAAACCATCGCATCCCCATGGTCAAAATTTGGGCAATTGGCAAACTGCATGTATTTACAAGAGTTGCAATGTCCCAAAGTTAGGGGATTGTTTTTTTTTTTTTTTTTTGGGGGGGGGGGGTCCAGAGACTTATATTACAGAATAGGCGTACAATGCAACAGGACTATGTAAACCAAAACAATTAAAAAGACATAGTTAATTTAACCTCTTAATTTATTTGAAAATCCAAGTGTTGGAGAAGCCTACAGAAAATCCTCCCAAGCAAGCCCCGTTGGCAGATGCTGGTGGGATCATTTTTTGTAGGAAACCTGGCTACACAGTGGCTGCTGACAGTGCTTGATAAGACAAGCTGGAATAAGCAGGGACTGCCACTCTACATCAGAACCATTTAAATAAAAACCATTTAAATTTAAATCAGACTTGTAGCTGATGCCTGAAAAAGCATACCACAGTGGAATGACAGTTTCTGGAGTCTACAGCAAAGATGGTGGTTTACCCAGATCACTGCTTGGCTTTGCAGGTAGCAGAGGCATTAAACTGATGGATAAAAGTGAAAGACACCTGGAAGCCATCAGAAGTTAGAAAACATGTACAGCTATTAGTGGAGTGATATGGGTGCAGATAACTCCTGCAAACTCAAGTCAGGAGGATTTGCCATCCATTATGTAATAGTGATACATCAAACCCAGAACCAAGGATCCCAGGATGGGGTCACCCGGACCATCCAGATGTTTGACTCATGGAATGGGCTTGGAACCTTGGAGGTATTTATGACCATCTGGATGGACCTCTCCTATGAGATACTGCTTGAGCATTTGTTTAGCATCCATGGAGTGGCCAACAATTTCAAAGCTCTCTGTAGCATTTCTACCAGCTTGTTCAAGCAGAACCTTATCTCCCACCTGGATGCTCATTGAGGAAGCGGATGATGACACAGATGCAGTTGTGGATGATCAGCCAGGCCTCCCGGTCACTGTTGCACTTTACCACTTTGGCCAAGGTGAAGGACAGACTGACCTCCGGCCTTGCATCACCGTGCTCTCCAGTCTCCCAGGGATTGCTATTTGTGACCTTCTCATCCAGCTCCAGGCAGGCAAAGTCAATGAGAGAAGCTGGATTCACTTTACAACCTGCTATTCATTTAACTGCATTGATCGGATTAGCAATCATGGGGAAAAAGGACATAAAATTGGGTATAATTCACTTAACTGCCTTGCTTACCAACAGATTCCGACTGTAGTTGTAAGTTAGGGATTATTTGTATTTTTGTAAATATGAAGCTAATGGGCTTCAATTAAGAATGATGCTGAAACTGAAAACTCACAAATACAGCAGAAAGAAAACAGAACATCTTTGCACATATGTGCTCCAAACATATTAATACATTAATTAATACATTAAGCTTGAACAGCTAGAGATCAGTTATGTACTCCATTCTAATTGTCAAGAAATATTTACCTGTTAACTGTACTTCTGCCAATTTTTGTTCAGTTCTAAAAACTTATGGTTTACATTCCTTCAGCCCACAGACATAGAACAGATTAAACTTGAAGCCTTCAAATCATGCAGAATGCAATACTTCCTGTAACTTGGAATTTCCTAGAAGAAGAAATAATATTAATTAGAACATCATATCACAGAATGAATTTGCAGTTTAGGCATGCATTAAATATTTCATCTTATTATAGCTTCAGACACATACACGTTAAAATTTCTTTATAAGTCTTTATTAACATTACACCAAAACTTCCAAACAAATTTGAACAGATATCCTGCCACAGACTATTCATGATATAGTCTCTTCTACGGTAGACTAAAATACCCTTAAATCAATTCAATGAATGAAAGGACCAATCTAAGTTAAAATATACTGTTAGCTTTAAAATATTTAGGACAGTAGTTTTAGAAGATTTGCAAATAATAAATAACCCACAATGCTCCATTGTGGCAACATTACTGAATTCAAGGAGAAAAATTAGATATTGTATTAATCAGAATAAATATTATATCTGAAAAACAGACCCTCTTATTTTTCTCCAACCATTTCAAAGCAGATGTAGGAACGCCTGGAAGATATTGGAATTACTTCTCCTTTCCAATGAGAATCAGCAACACAAATTGTCCCTCCCTTTTTTGCTTACTGACACTGCTATCCATTGCAGCTGCTTTTTACCCTAGACCTAATGCTAATTTGTCAATTCATTTCTGTAAGAGCATGACTAAGACTTCATACACAAACCTCAACAATTTGCTATTAAGAAAAAACAGATTTCTTCTTTCCTTTAATTTCTTTTTGCGCATAAATATTCCCTTCCCACTTATTCCAATCTTCTGGTCTCTGAATGATAACAGAGGATTTGTCAGCATACTGAAAAAACTTGGCATGGCAGAAATTAATTGCATATGATGCTGAATAGAAGAAAGTAATAGATCTATGGATTTTACTGAGAACAAGATAGACATTTTAATATGCATGTGGTAAAAATATTCAACAAGACTATTATTTTATATCTATCTATCTATCTATCTATCTATCTATCTATCTATCTATCTAAATTGTATTGTGTATATGTAATTAATCTAACTCAAATTTGATTTCATTTATTTAATTTTAAGGATTTCATTTAAATTCCTCAGTTTTTATGGGAGATCCAGGCTACTACATGAAGGCAAAGTATACTTCTTGACACTGAAAAATATAGTGCTTTCTAATGTAAAAAAATAGTTTCAGAATATTTTCATATGACCTGCAAATATATATTCAATCTGAATTCATGTAAAGTTCCCGTATTTTCTGTAAAATGCATAATATCAAACAATGTCTTGTGTAGAGCACAATGCATACATTTCTTTTTTCCGTTTCCCCAATTCTTTCTATAAAATTTAAAAGAAATTTAAAATTACAAAAATAGTAAACACATTTTCACCATAGTATGAAACCTGATTTTGACGCAATATAAAACAAAACAAATTCCAGTTTGTCTAAAAAAAAAATGCTCATTATCAGTCTGTTGGAACGGATCATTTTAGCTACTACACCTAACTCTCTGCTGACTGCAGGAATCCAAATTAAAGCATCCATGATAAATGGCTGTCTAGCCTCACACAAATGCATTCAGTGAATAGGGGGTCCAACATCTCTCTAGGTAATCCAATGTCAAAACTCTTTTCACAGTTAGGAAGTCTTTTTCACCCTAAAATTTAATCACAATCTGCCTTTCTGTAACTTAAATCTATTCTATGTCCTGCAATCTGTAATAGCAGAAAATAGATCCTGATACTTTTCACTGCAACAGCATTTTAGTGATTTGAAGTTTGCTAGCATATCTTCCATCATCTTCTCAAGTCCAAACTTTTCCAAGTTCTTCAAATTGCAGATCACATGACTTTTTCAATGATGCCAAGCTGTGCTATTATCTGTCCTTTGCATTTATGAAATTTCATTTTGCTATTTCCAAACTATTCCTTCAATCTCTCAAAGTCATTTTAAAATTTGTCTTTATAAAAGTATTACTTTAGAAGCATTTGTCATTCAAATGAGTGCACCTTTAAATAATTCCATTTTATTATACTCTACCCCAAAACTGATTAAATTAAAATTTAATTTAATTAAAAATTAAATGTTAAAAGTAGTGAGCTAGTAATTTATCCACTAAATACTCTTGCTATCCAATCTATTTAATTAGAGTAGAGAATGTCATAGGATACTTGTCAAAATGCTTTAAAGCTACTTGGACAGCATTTCCCTAATCTACAGGTGAGTCCTGAACATATGGATTGGTCAATTAACAACTTAATTGAATTACAAGCTTTTGCTGACGATTTAGCTTTTATTCTGGAAGACCCGTTAGAAACCGCTCCAAAGTTATTGGAAAAGATAGAGACATATGGTGAGATGGCTGGCTTGAAAATAAATAAAGATAAAACAAAGATTTTGACAAAAAACATGTTATTGAGACAAAGAGAAGAACTGACAGATCTTTTGAAAATTCAAATTACAAATAAGGTTAAGTATTTGGGGATATATTTGACAGCAAGATGTAGCACATTAAAAGAGAATAATTATATTAAACTCAAACAACAGATAATTACAGATTTGAAGAAATGGGAAAATTTACAATTGTCATTAATAGGGAGAATCTCAACAATTAAGATGAATATTTTACCTAGAATTTTATTACTCTTTCAAACAATACCAATTAGACTTGGAAAAGACTATTTTGAAGATTTAAATAAAATTATGTTGAAGTTTATATGGCAAGGTAAAAAAGCGAGAATAAAGTTAAAACTTTTGCAAGATGCTAGAAATAGAGGAGGTTTTGGCCTGCCTAATTGGGAACTGTATTATCAAGCTGCAAGTTTGATGTGGGTCAAAGAATGGATAACATTAAGAAAACATAGATTGTTGACATTAGAAGGACATGATTTATTGTTGGGCTGGCATGCTTTTTTATGGTACAAGGGAACTAAAACACAGGGGTATTTCAGAAGACATTATATACGGGAGTCTTTGTGGTTAAATTGGGAGAAGATAAAAAAACAATGTTACTTGAAAATTCCAGTTTGGTTATCGACTATTGAAGCATTTTCCTATCCTATGATCTATAAAAAGGAACAAACAGTTAGATATGGGGAACTGTTGGATGAAAAGGGTGGACTTAAAACGATCCAAAATTTAGAGGAACAAGGTATAAGGATGAATTGGTTTTCATATGCGCAAATACACTCAAGATATCTTGAAGATTTTAAAACGGAAGGATTCTATGATAAACAGACTGATTTAGATAAGATATTGATGGGTACTGATGAGAAAGTGATTAAAAAGTTATATGGTTATTTATTGGGAATTAAGCTAGAGGAAGAACAAGTTAAAGAAACTATGATTGCTTGGGGGAAGAATTTTGGATATGGGATTGATTTAGAGCAATGGCAAAAATTGTGGTCTCAAAATTATAAAATGACAATGTCAATAGCATATAAAGAAAACTTGTATAAGATGTTTTACAGGTGGCACCTTCCCCCGACAAGAATAGCAAGAATGTTCAAGAACAAATCTGAAAAATGTTGGAAATGTCATCAGATACCTGGCTCATATTATCATATGTGGTGGACTTGTGAGAATGCCAGAAAATATTGGACTAAAATTCACATGTGGTTGGAAAAAATGACAAAGAAACACATAGATTTGAAACCAGAGATCTTTTTATTGGGAATTTTACCTGATATATATAATAAAGACTTGAAATATTTGATTGTAAATGTATTAACAGCGGCTAGGATTGTATTTGCTAAAAACTGGAAGAATGAGAAAATGCCATTGCAGGAAGAAATTATTGAGAAAATATTGGAATGTGCTGAGATGAGTAGATTGACATTTGAAATTAGAGAACAAGAAGATAAACAATTTTATGCAATTTGGGGTTTTTTTTATCAATGGTTAGATGATAAAATACAATAATAGAGCATTAATATTATATATATGAAGAGTTTTTAGGATTGATTTGTTATGATTATATGATAAGTTATAGAATAAACTGTTTGAAGTATTGTTATCTCACAAAGCACGAATGATTAAAAGTATAGTCAGAAAAAGATTTTTTTATTTTATTTTTTTAGTAATATTAGAATATGGATTGACAATATGAGTGGTTATGCAATATAATTGTAATTGACACTATAAAATGAATGCACAAAACTGATGAACCAACCGATACACCGGAAGTATATATGAGAGTAGATGTTTTTAATTTTTTGTATGTTTCTCTGTTTGTAGAAAATTAATAAAAATTTATAAAAAAAAAAAAACAACTTAATTGAACTTACAATGTTGTAAAACATCACACTACACCCTTTTTTTGTTCTCTTTAGGGAAAAGTTTTGAGATGATTGGACTGCAAAATTTTAGGGTGGAAACATAGTATAGATTCTATGGAGATTTTCAGTCATCAAGGTCATGATTCTCCCAAAAGTGCTTTTCAAAAAGCAACTGGACTTTGTTTTTTCCTTGAAGATATTTCACTTCTCATCCAAGAAATTTTTTCAGTTCAGTACAAAGAAAATCCAGCTGCCTTTTGAAAGCACCTTTTGGGACAGTCATAGTAAAGCTTTCATTTGTTATTGAGCTTGGATAGAGCAGAAATAGAGGTAGTTGAGAAAGACAGATCACAAGAGGCCATAAGGCTCAATATCTCTTGCTCTCCCTGTTTAATATCTATATGAGACTACTGAGCAAGGTCTTTATAAAGTGTGTAACAATATGTGGACAGAATATATTTCATTCTAAATTTAAAAAATTAAAGATCAGAGATTTCATCAATACAATTGCTACCTAGTGCTATGGAATCTCAATTATAGTGCTGCACAAGTACAGTTATGTAGTAATGACAAGATGGAGTCAGCCATTCTAGTATTTACATCTGGCTCATTACAATTTGAGCAACAAATCAAATAAGACACAATTATAATTTATGCTAAAGTGCAGAGTCACACAATGATCTAAACAGAAAAGTGTATTATTCTCTATTCCATTATTCAACTCTGAAAGCTAAGGGTGATCATCTTTCTACCTTATCATATCAACATTCTAATTCATTCACTGTTTAAAACGCTTGAATGAAGAGAGATCCATTCTCCACTTTAAGAAGGGAAGGGCAAACTAAGGATTGATATTCCGGTCTGCAATTAAGTCACCAGAAAAGCTTACATTTTTCCTAAGCTCTCTGCTTAGTGATGCCTCCAGATTAAACAACTCTCCTTTTATCCTTTCTAAGAGCTACTAGAATCCACATCCTAGGTAACCTTGGTAACAGAAGCTAGCCAGCATAATGCTTTATGGCGCTGGCCAACTTAAATGTGCAGTAAAATACATGGTAGCTACTTGTCCCTCAGGCTTCTATTCTGGACTTGCAAAAGGGGTTGGGAATAAAAGAACAGAAGACAGCTTTTCTGGCAAACTATTTCTTTCTAATTCTACTTCAGTGTGCTTTTGTTAATTGTTGCAGTTGCCTATCAGTACAAATAAGTAATTGAGACAAATACTGTGTACTGCTGTTCATATTAAGTATTGAAAATCTCATGATGAGGTGCCTTCATTTCTGACTTTGATAATACAATACAGACACACGCACAAAATTATATATCTCTCCAAAATACAACACAAAATTGGTGCAAAATTATTCAAAGGTAGCTTTGCGGTTGTTACATTTCCCAAAAAATTCAGCATAGTTCCTACTTTAAAGGTTTTCCCAGGTGTTTTCTACATCCCCATGAATACACAGACAACCTTTCTTGGTTTTTTTAGAGGAGAAGATAGATTTATTTACTTTCCTAATTTCATACATGATGCCTGAAATATATGCTAATTCACAGATTTGTTTTCCATGAATGCTTATAGTGAACATAGAATCACAGAGCTGAAAGGCACCTTGGAGATATTCTAGCCCAATGCCCTGCCCAAGGTAGGAGTCCTTGCATCATGGCAGACAAATGGTCGTCCACTCTTTTCTTGAAAAGCTCCAACAATGGAACCAGTGGTTGCATTTGACTGATTCTGCCCGGTTCTGGAGAGCCAGTAGCGGCGATGAGCAGTCGAGACCGAACCGGTTCTCTGCACTGCTCTGTGTTCAGCCCACCCTCCCGCCTGGTCTCCCATACTCATTTTTATCAACAGATTTCAAAGTGCAGCTGCTTTGCGCAGCGTAGAATAGTGCCGCACGGTAGCTGCTGCAGCGACCACCATCGTGTAGGCTTGCAGGAGGCAAGTTTGAACACCTCTGCGCCTGTGCAAAGTGCATGTTTGGTGTGTGTGTGCACGCAAAGTGTGTGCATGCACACAAAACACCAAGCCACGCCCACCGAACCAGTGGCAACTTTACTTGAATACCACCACTGAATGGAACACCTACAACTCTGGGAGACAAGCTGTTTTACTGAGTACAGATAGACCTCAAGTGAGCCTAAATTTCTGGTGCTAAGAAAGTTGTTAAATGAGATTAACCACATTTTACAATCTTCCTTGCCATATTTATTAAGTGCATCACTGCAGTTGTAATTTTGGTCATGACCATGGGGATGTTGCAAGGATATTAAGTGTAAAACAATGATCACAAGTCACTTTTTTCAGTGCCATTGTAACTTTGAACAAATGGTTGTAAGTTGAGGACTACCTGTAATAGTTCTCAATCAGGAAATTTCTTCTGATTTCCAGGTTGAATACTGTATATGCAATATACATATTTCAGAAAGGCAGATAATCCATTGCTTTTATTCCCTTCCACTTTGGTAGCCTGCTGATCAGAGTACATGATATGTTCCAGCAAATATTTCATGGATCAGATAGAGGCTTAATAATTCCCTATTTCATGTTTAAAAGAAGCATTGGTCTTACCTGATATGCCCTTTCACAGTGGGTGGCGACAGAATCCAGGCATGGGGATGATTCATGTCACGCTGCTCTTAGACCAAGTTCAAAAACTTAGGACATGCCCCTTGCCAACGTTCCCCAGTTTCGACAATGCCGTAGCAGTTCAATTATTCGGCCACTGCTTGACTGTATTCACACCCCTGCTCTAAACTAGACGGTCCAACGGGTATGGCTGGATTCTATTGCCACTCCCTGAGAAAGGCCATATCAAGTAAGACCAATGTATCTTTCTCCAGTGTGGTGGTGACCGAATCCAGGAATGGGACATACCAAAGCTGGCTGTCCTATGGGTGGGTCTGTGTCTGTTCCTGAGTCTCCAATGCCATCAGCACCCTCTGAAGAATCCACCTGCTGAAAGTCACTTCAGCTGAGGCAAATGCATCAAGTCTGTAATGCCTAATAAAAAGTAATGGCTAAGACCATCTTGCCGCTCGACAAATCCCCACCGAAAATTACATTGCCCATGCCACTGTCATGGCTGTGGTTCTTGTGGAGTGTGCCGTAATCCTTCATGGCCTCGGGATGGCTTGCAGATTGTAGACTTTGGCAATACAAGACCTAATCCATGTGCCTATGCTTTATGGCCCAGCGTATCTGGTTGGAAGGAAACGAACGTGGCTTCAGTTTTCCTGAAGCTGGCAGTTCTTTTTATGTAAATGCAGAGGGCTCTCCTTACACCCAGAGTATGCCATTCCTTCTCCTGGACATGATGACCCCAAGCAGAAGTCTGGCAGGATTAACTCCTGTGCCCAATGGAACAAGGAATTCATTTTTGGGATAAAGGCCAGGTTCAACCACAGAACTACCCTATTTGAGTGGAACATGCAGAGATCTTCCCTGACTGATAGGGCTGACAACTCCAATGTTCTTCTGGCCGATGTATTGGCTGCTAGGAAAAACGTCTTGCACATCAGAAAATGTATGCTAGTAGTCTTTAAGGGGTCAAGGGGCGTAGATATAAGCACCTGTAGTATCCTGGGCAGATCCCAGGTGGAATATCTGTGAACCACCGGTGGTTTAAGATTGGTGGCTTCCTTAATAAACCTATATACTATTGAGTAATGCACGAGAGAATTGATGTTAACACTGATGACAGGGTAGCAACCTGTCTGCAAATGGTGTTGGACGACAGACTCTTATGCAGTCCAGACTGGAGAAACTCTTGTAATTGGGCCACCGATATCATAGTGGGATCAATGTGCCCCTTGTAACACCATTTGCAGAATGCCTTCCACATTGCATCATAAGTCCTGTTTGTTGATGGTCATCTGGCAGCCTGAATTGTTTATACCCATCAGAATTCTCCTCTCAAGTGCCAGTCATCAATTGGAGCCATTGTGGCCCCAGATGGCTTATGGGACCCTGGCTGAGGGAGATCCTGTTGGGAGGAACCCTCCACGGTCTGGAGATTGGCCAGATCTGCGAACCATGGTTTGGACCAGTGAGGATCTCTGCCCTTTCTCTCAGGATCTTCCTGATCACCCCTGGAATCAGAGGAAGAGGCGGAAAGGGGTAGAGGAGTCCTTGAGGCCATGACAATGGAATGCACTGGTCCCTTCCACCCCCAGTGCTGGAAACCTCAAGAAAAATCTGGGCAGTTGGCTGTTTGAAGGAGACACAAATAGGTCCAAAACCAAATGGCTGAACTGATCCGACAACTCCTTGAATAGATCTGGGAGCAGTCGCCAGTCTGAATGGTCGACAGTAGCCCTGCTCAGTCAGTTGGTCCAAACATTAGTCAACTCTGAAATGTGCTCTGCCTTGATGAAGGTTCTCCTCCACCCAGCGATACAGTTATTCTGTCTCTTTCATGAGGGACCTGGAGTGTGTGCCCCTGCTGTCGATTTATGTGAGCTTTGATGGCCACATTGTTCATCAGGAGGAGGACATGCTATCCCAAGATTGTGTCCCTGAACTCCCTGAGGGCCAAATGAGCTGTCCTGAGCTCTAGCCAATTTATACTATTTCGTAAGTCTGTCTGTGACTACCTGCCCTGTGCCACCTGGTCCTGAAAATGCACCCCCCAGCCAAACAGACTGTGTCAGATTACTGTCTCCTTGAACTCAACCCCTAGTCATGGCCTGGGACGTCCACCTTAGAAAGGATCTCAGTACTCCTGGTGAGACCCAAACCCTTGCAGATAAGTTGCTCCTCTCTGATCTCTGACAGGGAAGCAGAAATTACTGCAAGGACCTTGTGTGGAGCTATGTCCAAGGAACTATCAAAATGCAAGGAATCATCTTGCCCAGGAGCAGGGAGAGCAGGGCAAGGGAGGCCTCTCTATCCATCCTGATTTGACTCGCCAAGTCTTGATGTTGTCAGGGCGCTCCAGTGAGAGGAAGACATTGCCTGTAGATGTGTCTATGATCGCACCCAGGTTTAATGGACGAGAAGTCTGGTTTCGGTGGCTCTTGTCGGTATTGATGGAAAAGTCATGGTGCTGTAAAACCTGGATGGTGATCTGTAGATCTTCCTCCACTCGGTGGTGTGACAAGGACTGAATTAGAATGTAACACTGGATCCGAACTGGCTTGGTCCTGAATGAGCTGTAAATGCTGCCAGAAGCTTGGTGAAAGTTCTGGGTGCCGATGCTAGCCCAAATGGAAGGGCCCTGTACTGCAGATGCCTGCTCGCATAACAACCTCAGGAACTGCCAGTATGATGGTCAAAACGGGACGTGGAGGTATGCCTCTGTAAGGTCAATGGGAGGCCAAGAAGTCACCCTCTCTGATACTTTCTAGGATGGACTGTAGAGAATGTATCTTGAACTTCCAGTAGATAAGGGAAGTATTCAGTCCTTTGAGGTCAGGAATTGCTCTCCACCCCCACAACCCCCCTGACCAAGCAGGCAACTCCTGTGCTAAAGGCTGCTGGGGGATGGGGCTAACAGGCCCTGGCTGGGGGGAGGGGGTTATACCTCTCCTGGTCAGCTTGCTTCTGAGCTCTGGAGAACTGCTTTTCCAATGCTCTTTGCCTCCTTTCTCTTGCTCTTGTGGGTTTAAATAAGCAGGCTTGAATACTGCGGCTGAGGGAGATTGATCAGGTCTCAGATCATCCTCTTCCTCCAAGAGGTTGTGGTCCCAGATTTCTCCCTCTTCCTGTTCAGATGCAGGTGAAGGGCTACGCTCAGATGGTTCTGCGTAGTCTCCCTGCTCAAAATCAACCCATTCTATGTGGGTAGGAGGGACCCTGTGTTCCACAAGGTGAGATAGTCCCCTTTTGGGGATCTGGGCCTGAGAATAGGCCAGAAAAGTGGGCTGGGACCTGCCTGAGGGCCTAAACATGTGTTGAAGCCCTTCTGCTAAGCCCTGTCTGATGGCTATGGAGACTACGTCGTGGATGTCAGAGGGTCTGCCACTCGATGGAGGATCTAGGGGCTGAAGGCCTGCTGCTGTTAATGTAAAAGCAGCCTCAGGTCTTGGTCAAGAGCTACTTCAGGTTACAGATGGCAGAGAAGAAGAGAGGGCCCAAGGGGCTTGAATGAAAGTGGGACCTGATCTGCTCAAGTCTCGAGGCCCAACTTGGACCTCAAGCCTCTCTGGGGACCAGGATTGGAGGTGGCTTAAGAGGGGCTGGTACTTCCAGCCCCCTGGAAGTACCTGCCTGAACCACCAGAGGATTGGCTGGTTGGGAAGCCTATTGCTGTTGTCCCCTCATTTGTTCAATAGTTTTATTGAACTGTCTCTCCAAGCCCGCATGTCTTCATTTCTCTGCTTTTAGTTCGGCCTGGAATGTTTTCTTGGGGCCCCAAAGCTTTGCCCTGATCTTGACCGCTACCTCCCTTTGAACAGATTGAGAGCGTTGTCTCCTTCTTCTTTTGGCAGTCTGGAGGATTTGGGTGTTCAGGCCCGAAAGCTCTGCATGGATCTTGTCTTGAGCCAAAGTTGGCATAAGCAGACACAAGAGGTACTGGGAGCGACTCTCGCTATATGTTGCCTATTGCAGTAGCCTGAATTAGGGCCCTTTTTGGGGATAGGAGCAGGTGTTGGTAGACGAGGTCACCTAAAATGGCCACTCATCACATGCGTTGGAAGAAGTTTTCAGAATGGCGTCTCGCATGAATTACAGGCTATGATGGCTGTTAGTCACTCCCTAGGCTGGAAACAGCCCCAAGCGGCGAAATTGACTTGAAAGGGAAAAAACACAGTTTTTTTGATCAACTGTAAGGCACGGTTATCGTCGATACGATCTATACAATCATGGCAGCCGAAATCGCAAAGGGAGAGCTGTAGGGGAGGGCCATGGGTTTCTCCCTTACTTACAGTCTCCCTTGGTTTGAAAAGGTTGAATTCTCAGCATTGCAGGAGAGTGGAGCCCCACTCTCCTGAAGGCACAGCTGCATTGGGTCCCTGGGAGCTGTGCCAATGATCTAAGATTGGTGTTGATTCTGCTGTTGACTGAAACTGCTTGCAGAGACAACAGCTCAATTGTCATCGAAAGAAGCTGAGTCAAAGCTGGGGTCACTGCCACAGGCTGCTACTTTTATACAAGAAAGACTCAGCTTGATGTCATCAGAAGTCATCTAACCCATCCTGGGATCTCGCAGCAGCATGGAGGCCATCCAGGCTCAAAACGGGCCACAGTACCCCATTTTGACTGTCAGGGTGCTATAGGAGAGCATCTGTTCCATCTCCCCCCCCCCTCTCTGTGGAGAACTACAATGTTTTCTTTGTCATGGATGAACAAGCTATTTTTTCACCTCTTTCTCAATAATATGTGTTTCTATCTATATCAGACTGCTATCCAAAATAAAAATTTTCAATACTAAAAGAGCTATAAAGTACACAGGGCAGACATCCAAACTATGATTCAAAAGTGAATCCAAAAACTTACTAATACCAACAGCACTTAAGACTTATATACCACTTCATAGTGCTTTACAGCCCCCTCTAAGCAGTTTATAGAGTCAGCATATTGCCAACAATTTTGGGTCCTCATTTTACCCACCTTGGAAGGATGGAAGGCTGAGTCAACCTTGAGCTGGTGGGATTTGAACTGCCAAATTGCAGGCAGCCGACAGTCAGAAGTAGCCTGCAGTACTGCATTCTTAACCATTGCACCCTACTCATACTCAAACTGACTTCGCAAGCAGAACGCAAAAAGAAGGCAATATAATGGAGTTTCAGAGATGCTCAAGAAACATATTTTTTACATACAGCATTTAATGACTATTCATTCAATGGGGTGGTCTATGATCATGGTTTGAGTACTTGTCAACCAGCTTGTAGTTATGGCAGCTTAAGTATCCTGTGGTCATGTGATCATATTTTACCAGTTCCCCACAAGCAAAGTAAACAGAAAAGCCAGCAGGAGGATACAAATAGTGATCATGTAACTACAGGACATTGTGAATGCATGGAATTTACCTAACAATACAAATGGAACTTGTGCAACAGTTCCATCAGGTGAAAGCAACCAGAACCACTTTTGAAGAGTATCAACTGTAGTTTATTACTAATGAACTATATTACAAGAATCTCACCAGACTGAGTGAGACTCACCATTCCTTTGGGAATGGCAAGATAAGGCTTGAAGGATTCTGAGTCTGGCCTGTGCCTCTTACTGCAACAACTCTGACTTCAGGCCTTCTTGACCTCAAATCTAACTGGAGATTTCACATAAACTACCGTTTATAAGTGAGAATAGTCACATGAAATTGTGGCTTCGATTACCATTTAGCAAGGGCTACCCATTACAAGCAGAAAAGTTACCAAAATATAGATCATACCATAAGACCTCTATCATCAACTTAATGAACTTTCTATGTGTCCTTGAGCAAGCCATTACTTCATAACCAATATTAGTATCTTAATGACAATGTAAGATTATAAATATTTGCAATATACTTGAAGCATTTTGACTAAATCCCAGGTAATCCTAACTTAACCTGAAATTTAAAATCGAGCAATTGTTAACTTTGCCAGGAGGTTGCTATATTTGTGGGTTGTTTTTTTAAATTTCATAGACATCAAAGTTATAAAGATGCGAAAAGGTGGCCATCACCCTCTTGCTTAATTCTTACCCCTCATGGCTGATTAAATTTGTCAGGTTAAGACAGAACCCATGGATAAGGGAAGCAACCAACACTTTTGTGAATGCAAAGTATATTCCTCTCTGTTTAAAGAAGTCAAGCTCCCTTTTCCTTGTTGCAATAGAGCTCTAATTGTGGCCCCACAATTCTTCACGCATTTAGATGAAATTGATTATCTGGACTCATTTCAACTGGAATTTTGCCCAGGTAATTTTAGTACTGAGATTACTTCGATTAACTTTAAACATACCTAGTAATTTCATTATTCAATTTCCTCTCCTGTTTTTTATTTTTTTAAATAAAAGTTCTCATTTGGCAAGCAGTGTGGTTCCAAGTTTCATATCTCAACAAAAACATGACCATAATTACCTATTTATCTTAATTATTCAATTTCATATCACATTATTCCTCATTAATATTAAATTCATTAAGCTTATTTTATCCAATCTCCATTCATATTATGACTTATTTCATTTTTCTTAGGATATTCTCATATCTTATTTTTCACAATATTATCTAGCATTCTTGTCTCATTTCTATATTCATGTTCCACATTGCCTTTATCTGTCACATTTGCAATTTATCAATCCTTATTCTATTAATTCTCAAATTGTCCCTTTTGGTTGTTGATTCAAGTTTACCACCTTCATTCTACTTTAGTAACAATATTTCTCTATTTACTACATATCAAATATACAGATATATTATATCAGATTCAGCATAGCATTTTCTCAATCACCTTATAAATCATGTAAACATTGCAAAATATTAATCTAGTCAATTAGTTGTAGCAACTGATATTAATCTTTCTATAATAATCATATTTTATACATCCCTAAATCACCAATATACGATATTCTAATTATAAATTTCCATTTCCATATTTATTTCATTATGTTCCATATCTAATGTAACTATAATCCTTTAATAAAACAGAAAAAAGAAAAAACAGTGTCAGTTACAATCTTATCTATTTTCAATACTTATTCTTATATATCACAACACCTTGCGGAATCTCCCCCTTATCCTTTTTTACTCATTATCTTTCACTCTTCTAAATATAATTTCTTTTCATTCTTGTTTGTTTCCTGCTTCTCTTTATTTTCTGGTCCTTTCTCTTAGTTCCCTTTTTTCCCATTATTATTCCTCTCCATTTCTCATTCCAATTATTTATTGTATCTCCCTCCCTCTCTTGATCTTTCTTTTGTGCTTTCTTTTTCTTTTTCCCTTTTCTTTTTTTCATTTTCCAAACCATTCCCTTTTGTTGTCACATCAAACTACAAGTTTTTAATTTTAATTCCTTTTTCCCCCTGCTTAATGATTGTTGCTCTGCTTGATCTTCAAAGCTGGTTTCCTCTTTAACTCCTCCCCCTCTGGTTCTCTTTGTTCTTCTGCAAGCTGAGTCACCATTACTAGTTTCTGTAATATATTGCTGCACATTTCCAGTCTCACTTTCATCATTTCCTTCATGTCTCATAAATCCAATCTTATTCCAACAAATAATTCCCCCATTGTCTGTTCCTTTTCCCCCGTCTTCCTTAATAGATATATCCAATCCAAAAGTCCAGTATGTTATTTCAACCAGCGTCTTTTATATTTATTTTCAACAATCAATGTCCATAAGACTTTGTTTCCAGGTCTTCTAAGTAGGTCCTTTTCCAGCTGTTTCACCAGGTGGTTCTAAAACAATGTTTTCAAGTATCTTTCCCTTTACAGTATTCTGTTATCATTTTTCAGGGTTTTTATTTTATTATAATGGAGTTTCTCTTATTTTCTTTTAAATTCCAAACTCCAATTTATTAGAAGAACCAAACTCTTTTCAAAGAGTCACTGAAATTTTTCCTGTACCATCAGGTGGCACTCTTGGTTCTTTTTCCACAATTCACTCGTTCTTTTACTTTTGCTTTTTTTAAAAAAAATTATAAAACTTTTATTATGTTCTCTAATTTCAATTATTAGCTATTCTTTTCAACACATTCAATTCAGCATTTATTTATGCCTATTTAGTTATTCAATTTAATTTCCAAGCCTTTTTTGCTCAAATATTTCCCTCTGAATTTTCTCCTCCAAGTTAATTCATTGCAATAGTTCAAGCCAATTTTATAAATTCCAATTTCCTTCTCACTCTTTCTGGTCGCTGCCTCTACGCACTTTCCTCCAAAATAGTCCTTTTATTTCTTAATACAGAGGTACCTTAAAGTCCATGTATTTTGCCTGGTTCACACTCTACTCGCTGCTTCATCACTCCAGCACAGTCTTAGTTTTCCAGACTGCTCCTTGACTTCGTGGTGGCCATTTTAAACTACTGCCGCAACTTGCCTTTGGAAGGGTTTTTTCTTGTCAGGGAGGGGAGTGGCGACTCCCCTCAACCTTCCAAGCGATACACCCTTTCTTCACCACCCTCCAGGATACTTCCAGTCCCAATCGGAACCCTCCAACAAGTGAGCTTGGAATAAAACCGTGTACGATCACGGATTCTGCTCCAACTCCGACAACGAGCAACTAGAAGTCAGCTCTGCCAATTTTATGACCTTTCTTGTCATAGTTAAGTGAAACACTGCAGTTGTTAATTTAGTAACACAATTGCTAAATGAATCTGGCTTACCCACTGACTTTGCTTGTCAGAGGGTTACAAAAGGGAACACGTGACAGGACACTGCAACTGTCATAAATATGAGATAGTTGTCAAGCACCTGAATTTTGATCATGTGATCATGGGGATGCCGCAATGGTCATAAGTGTGAAAAATGGTCACAATCTAGTTTTTTCGGTGCCTTGTAATTTCCAACTGTCACTAAATAAACAGTTGTAAATCAAGGATTATCAGTATAGCTGTTTCAACAAGGATGCATCTAACCAATCTTTGTCCTCTCAAAAAAAAAGGCAAAATCTCATTTCTGTGAGAGAATACCATTTATCATTTATTACATTTTACCTATATGCCCTTATCAAACCCAGGACAATTTTTCAAGTTAGACTGATAAATCAATACAAATCTCTGCAAAAAAGGTAGATCACTTCCATCCAAATCAAACAAAATGATATAGTAATATCTACACCAACATAAGGTTTGGGCTTGGCATAAGGGATTTTTTTTCAAGAAAGATCAGTACTATTTACAAGTAGATAAGTTGCAAAAGTTACACAATTAGTGCATATTACAGAGGAATTAACATAAAAATAGAATACATTTTTAACAAAATCAAAAAGGATTTTAAAGAATCTACCTACCTACCTTCTAAAGCACCCATTTCTCTCAGAGATGTTTTTGCATTTCTGAATTAAATGCCAATATCTTCATAATTTTATTAAAGATACACCTACCAAAAATGAAGAAAACTATAAAAATAAATATTTAATTCATACCAAGATTTTTACCGAAGATAAAAGGACATGATTTATCCAAAATAGTAATCACAGTAATCAGTCTATTTCACCGAACTGAATTCCAGAAAATTAACTAGATATGTTTGTTTTAAGATAGCTGTATTCTTGATATGTCTTGTTTCCCTTTTCTCACACTATTACTGAATTTAATTTTAAAGAAGCTTTCTGCTTCATGTTATCTTTTGCACAATTATAGTACAACACTATATATTAAAGCCACAATCAGTACTATTATATAGTATTCAGCTTTTTGTATATTTATTTCCAAAGTTAAAATATAGAATAAAAGAAATATGATACAAAAACAGAAACAAACGAGTGTATAAAACAAAAATTATTCCCCCTTGCAAAATAGGCTACCAATCTATAAATGTCTGCATCTATATGTGCAAAATTGCTGTATAAATTTAAAAAATTAATTTCAATTGTAGAAATCTACTACCAATCAACCAGTTTGACTTATTTAATCTACTGTAAAAAAAGTTAACAGGCAGTCCTAACCATGAAGCTAAACCTCAGAGGCCTCTGTTAACAATCTATTATTGTATTTAACTTATAAAAAGTCCTTAAGCAGCTTCTATTCTCTCATAAAAATCAATCATTGATTGATCTTGATAATAAAAACAGCTCCCAGTTTACTAGCGCTCGATAATTCCAAGCAGTTTCACTAGTTAGGACATGAAAGGAGCATCAAGTATGCAGAAATTAACATTTTAAAAATCTGATAATGACATAAACAGATATTCACAATGTGACACTATAATGCTAAGATAAACAACCAGGAATTTTTAATTAAGGCAGCACATTCTTTATAGTAGAATTTTAAGAAGCAAGGAATCTCACACTACTTGACTTGTAAATGTAATAAAGACTTAAAAATAATGTATTGTACATAAAACTTGCTTATCCATCAGAAATATATACCAGAATGTTAAGAATTCAAAGTAAAATAAAAGATTTAACAAGGAAGAAAGTATCGCTATACAGAAAAAATAAGAACATGCCAATTAAAATTTTGCAGTCTGGAGAAACTAGGTGCTCCTAATTTACTCAATAAAGAGACTATTTCCTCTTAAAAAATATTGGTATGTCTATTTGAGATCATATGCTGAAAGTAAGATGTTAATAAAAGGGGCGTTGTTCTTACCTGATAAACTCCTTGGTGTGCTGAGAGAGAATCCAAGGAATGGGTTAATTCTGCTCTTCTGGTTGGAGACTGAGTCAATCATTTCTTTGGTCATACCCCTTTGCCTGCGCATGCCCAGTTTTGATGAAGGCTTAGTGATTGCCTTGCCATATTCCTGTGCAGATACTGGTCCCCCTGGAATCTAGGCCAGACAGCCGGCAGAGTGGGGTTGGATTCTCCCTCAGCACATCGAGAAGGAGTGTATCAGGTAAGACCAACATCCCTTCTCCAGTGTGCTCAGCAGAGAATCCAAGGAATGAGACATACCAAAGCTGGCTGTTCTAAGGGTAGGTAGCAATCTGGTCCTGAGTCCCCAAGTTTACATGCACCTTCTGAAGCACCCGCCTACCAAAGGCCCCTTCAGCTGAAGCAAAGATGTCCAGTTTGCAGTGTCTTATGAACGGGAATGGGAAAGACCCTGTTGCTGTCCTAAGATATCCTCGACAGAGGCCTGTGTATTCCATTAAGCTATTGAGGCTGCGCTTCTGGTTGAATGGGCTGCCATTCGTCTGGGAAATGGCAGGGCTTGAAGCTCACAAGCTTTGGCAATTCATACCTGCATCCACCAGCTATGGTCAATGGTGTAACCTTTGTTACCTATTATGGATGGCTGGAAGGACAGATTCTGTCCTTTTAATAGAGGCTCCCCTCTTTAAGTAGGAGCGGAGGGCCCTCCTAACATCCAAAGTATGCCATTTTTTATCCAGGATGTGAGGTGGGCTCGGACAAAGGTCTGGTAAGATTATTTCCTGTGTCCTGTGAAATGAGGAATTCACCTTGGGAAAGAGGGATCCAGCCACAGAACCACCTTATTTAAATGAAATATGCAAAGATCCTCTCTTATGAGGCCACCAGCTCCGATATCCGTCTGGCCGAAGTGATGGTTATGAGGAAGGCCACCTTGAAGATGAGGAATCGTAGGCTATCTGATCATAACAGTTCAAATGGCTATGACGAGTGCTCATAACATTTATGAGGCAGGTCTGCAACATCCACCACTGGAGTGATTGCAGTACGTTTGTTGGGACTTAGACCCTGGTGTTCGAGTTGCTCCTGTGAGGCCATTGGTAGGGAAGGAGAAACCACTGCAACATTCTGGCATGTAGCTATGCCCAGGGTATGATCAATATGCAGGACATCATTTTGCCCAGGAGTTGTGAGAGGAGGGTCAGGGACTCTACTGCCCGGATGAGAGAGGACTGTATCAATATATCATCCAAGTAACATTGGACCCACACTGAGACTGCTCTGAAGTGTGTTGCCAGTGCTGCCAGGCTTAACTGTCCACCAATGGGAGGGTTGGACCTGTTGTCACTTGGTGCAGCAGAAGGAGTGACTGGGCGTGCCCCAAAACGGCCACTTGCCATGAAGTGTTGCCCATTCCTGTCCCTGAACCCAGATCCGTCTGGTTGTCGGTCTTGTCTGTGGGTGTATGCCCTCTTGAGATTGAGGGGGATCAAACCCCATGTCTGTGAAAATAGGGTGAGGGCGGTGGTCAGCTTGCTTGTAAACTGAAGGTAGGATCTTCCTCCTGTCCTTAGTTTCCACCAACATGGGCTCTAGGACCTCTCCAAATAGCTTGCTATCCTTGAAGGGAACAGAAGCTAGTTTCCATTTATACTTTATGTCTGCCTACCCATGTTTAAGCCACAGCAGTCTACGGGCCACCACTGAGGCGGCAGTGGCCCTGGAAGCAAACCTTGTGGCATTCAAAATGGCATCCAGTCACTATCAGTTTGTTGATATCTTGGTGTAATTGAATGTCCCCAGGGGAGGCCTTGTCTTGCATCTGGTGAAGCTAGATCAATGATGCCCTGTTGAAAAATGAGGCAGCTGCAGCACCTTTGACAGTCTAGGCAGGTGCCTAGTGCACCTTACAGAGGGTTAGCTCCGCCTTCCTATCCTTTGTCTTCAAAACATCCTGAGTCATTAAGCAGGATGGTGGAGGATGTTAAGGCTGCTATTGGTCCATCTATGGTTGGTGGTTGTAGTACCTCTGAGAAATCTGGGCCACATTATAAAATCTCTTGTCATTCCCACTTGGGGACGGGAATACCCTTGGTTGAGCCCATTGTTTTTGGACGTCTCAGAATAGATTAGGTGAGGGAATCACCTCACTCTCTGCAGTTGGCTTTGAAAAGAGCAACATCTGGATCCACCAGGTCCAATGGTGACTCTGCTGTAGTTAGGTCAGTTCCCAAGCGCGTGACTGCTTTGGCTTTAAACAATAAGGACTTAAAGAGAGCTGGACAAAAAAGTCATGTGAATGCTGGTGCATCTGGGACTATCCCCTCATCCTCGGAAAGTTCCATTTATTTTTGGTCCTCATCCTGAGAACAATGTCTCGCTGTGCATGGATGAAGGGGTTCAGTGTAACCTTTGGAAGGCTTCCAAACCTCTTTGATGCCATCAGTTGGTCTTAATGGAGTCTGCCTGTGTCAAAGGGGAAGTCTAACTTCCCTGCTGTAGATCTGCAGTGATGGCCTGTGTTCAGGATATCAGAATTTTCATCTGATCCATAATTTCAGGGCCCTGACTCTCTTGTGAGCGAAGACACACTGCTGTGGGTGTAAAGGTGGCCTCTGGTGCCATCTTCATCTGCTTTGGTGGTGCTCTCTGCTCTCCTGTTGGCAAGAAGCTTGCCTGTCTAGCAGGAAAACCTTCACTGCTTTCTAATCAAAGGGATGGCTGATAGTACTGCTCTCTGGTGCCATCTGGCGACCCAACCTCGCCCCTGGTATTACCGGGTCCGCATGGTCTGCCATCTTTTGTCCCTTTTGCCCCTCTAAACAAGGCAGGCTCGTTCCTGAGCAGAAACTTGCTGCTGCAGCTTTTTTTCTCCTAGACACTTCAGAGTATGCCCAATACACAATTGAGCAATGACTGTAGTTCCCTCTGCTGTCTAAGCAGACCTCTCCTGAGGACCTCGACTCTACCTGGAGTCAGAATAGTGGCTGTGCTGAACAGGACAAGAAGCCCCGATTGGGGGACCCAGCCGCTTTGATGTCTGCAACTTCTATGCTGATTAAGTTGGGGAAGCCAGCGGACCAGCTGAGAGAGGTGGTTAGCTGGGAAAGCCAGTCTAGCCATTTGCAGTCCTGCAAAGGCTTTATGTAGAGCCGAGACCTTAGTGTTTTGAAAAATCCAAGGAATAGTCTGTTCTTTTTGATTCACGAGCACCTCCTGTGTCTCTTCTGAGCAAAGACTAAGTTGAAACTGAGCATGCTTAGGCAAAGTAGACATGATGAAAGAAATGACTGACTCAGTCTCCAAGCTCAGAGTTAATACATTCCTTGGATTCTCTGCTCAGCACACTGGAGAAACTGCAATTCTCCCCACTTTTAGATCTGTGCCTTTGAAAATATATAGCTGCTTGAGAGGATTTGCTAATAATTTAACCCTTTGTAATATTTAAACAAAGCTTCTCTCTTTCTTCCCAATTCATTTAACTTATTCCCCCATCTCACCTCCATCCACTTTTATTACCATTTTCCTTTTTCCCCCCTCAGTGAGTTTTTCCTTTCTCCTCATGTTTCTTGCTGTTTTTGCTGCATACTGTGTGTGTTAACTAGCACTAGATGTCACAAGCGCATTATATTTGTGATGCAAGTCTTGCAATGGCCACTATACTTTCAAGTGCATTTAAAAATGTAAGTATTAGTCTTTAAAGTCCTATCTGCCTTAGCGTCAAAATGTCACTGCCTTTTCCAACTACTGGCAGAACAGATCCAGGAGAGGAAATGTGTGTAATTCCTCACTATCAAGAGATTTTTGCCTTTCCTGAGGCAGGTTAGGAGAAAGTTTTTTAACTAATTAGGATATAAGTGCAAAGGGGTTTTATTTTTTGCACCAATTAACTATGACTGTTAACTTTATCTGTTGAATAGTTGTTATCTTTTATCTATTGAACTATATATCTTAGATATTTAACAGTTTATATACTGCCAAGTCATGTTACTTTAGTGTAAAAGTCTAATACAAATTTATTTTTTGAAGGTACACATTTGCACACATTATGTATACACTTCACTAAACGGTCACCTGTTCAGATGCACAGTAAGGCATCTTCATTGGTTTCAACTGAAATTGGCAATTTTGAATTTAACAACTTTAGCATTACAGTTAGTCCTCAGTTTCAAGGTTGACTCAGCCTTCCATTCTTCCGAGATAAGTAAAATGATGATCCAGTTTGTTGGGGGCAATATGCTGACTCTGTAAACCGCTTACAGCGAGCTGTAAAGCACTGTGAAGCAATTTATAAGTCTAAGTGCTATTGCTATTATGACTGGTCACTTAATGACAATTTGAAGTTATAATGTATCTCCCCAGAACTATTTACGATCTGTTTTTGGAGTTATGATGGCCACACACTCCTGCAATCATGCGATCACATTTTAGGTGCTTGGCAACAACTCGCCTTTATTGCTGTTTCCAGTGCCTCAGTTACATAATCACAATTTCCAGCAAAATAATAATAATAATTGAGGAAAATGAATTTGCTTAATGTGGAATCCAATTAACAACTGCAGTGTTCGCTTAACAACCATTGTTAAAAACTATTGTAACTTCAATTCTAGTCACGTGATGCTCGATTTACAACTGCAAGAACTTGTGACTATAATTCTGTGCTCAATTACAGTCATAATGACTACATGTATAGGTAATCCTCGACTTACTGTACAGCCACGATTGGGACCAGAATTTCTGTCTTAAGTCATTGGTTGAGACAGATTCACTTTCTGCAAAGCAGCCATAATTTTGAAAAGTCATTAAATGAATAGTAGCAAATCAAAGACTACCTCTACATATCATTTTGTCTGTGCTTCTAAGCCCTTTCTATTTATTTATCTTTGGGGAAAGTTTTCTTTTTCCTCTGAGGAAAAAACAAAAATAAATGTTTTTATTTAAACAAGCATTTTTACATCGCATTAAAATGTGCAGCCCTCACAAGACAAATTAAGATAATTAAAACATGAAATGGTGAACTGGTGTCACATACAGGCCCCCAGGACATTCAAAGGCATTCTGGTTAAGAAGGGAACATTCTAGTTGGGGATATAACAGCATCCTGGTTGTGGAGGAAACTCAGATAGCAATGAAAGGAGAGAATGTAACCATGGGCGACTTCAACAGTGGAATCTCTCAAATGTACTTAAAAACAAGAACAGGAATATGTTAGAGACATTAAAAGGTGCTTCTCTAAAACAATTAGTAAAATGCCCAACAAGAGGCATATTCTAGAACTAGTTTTGACAAATAGGGAAAAGGTAGGGAAAAGTTTAGTTCTAGCAATCGCCAATGCCTTTGGATTAACATTAAAACTGAAGGCAATACAGCATACACTAAAACTAAAATTTTATAGACTTCAAGTGGACAAATTTTACCGAAACAGGAGATTAGTTAAAACATAAATTTGAAGGGTGGCCTAAAGTGATAGGGGTCAGCGCTCAGTGGACACTGATAAAATCTGCCACCCTGGATGCAACGAGTCTTTATGTGAGGCTCATTAGTAAAAAAGAAAAACCCACTCTGATTTACAGCAGATGTACATAGGATAGTAAAGGAGAAAAAAGTCAGCATAGACATAAAAATAGCTGAAAGGTATACAAGAAGTATATAAGAAGCCACAAACAAGTTATTTCTGCTACTAACATGCAGAAAGAAGAGGAACTGGCTAAATCTATTTAAAAAGGGGACAAAACCTTTTTTAAAAGGTATACAAGGGGGGAAATGTGTAACCACTGAAATCAAAGATTTAAACAATTCTTATGCTAAGGGAGACCTTGGCTACAGCAAAACATCCAAACAAATACTTCTGCTCATTCTTCTCAGAAGTAGATGCCAATTATAAAAATAAGTTGGAGGATCATATTAGTCCTAGCAGTACAAGTTCTTTTCCATGGTTTTTAGAGTGGAGGTAGAATATGGATCCAGATGGTATTCATCTCAGTGTTCTAAGGTAACTTCTAGGTGTGCTCACTGGACCATTAACTGATCTATTTAACCAGTTTAACTGGTTAACCATTAACCAGTCTCTCCTAACAGGTGAAGTTCCCTAGGACTGGCAAACAGCTAATTGTGTGCCCCTCTGCAGGAAAAAGGGCTAGGAAAGAAGCTAGAAACTATAGGCCAGTGAACTTAACATCTGTAGTGGTAAAGTTAGTGGAATCACTAAGAAAAAAGGATTAATATAAACTGCACAACTTGATGGAGCATGGCTTTACTCAGGGCAGATCGCATCAAACTAATCTGATTGATTTTTTTTACTAGTCACAAATGTTTTAGATGAAGGTGGTGCTCTGGACATAGCCTATCTGGATTTTAGCAAAACATTTGATACAGTTCCAAACAATGAGCTTATTAAAAAAAGTTGTAGACGCTAGGGCTTAACCGCTGGATGATCCAGGGGATTGAAAGTTGGCTCAGGTGTACATCCCAGTGTGTGATTATTAACGGGTCACTGTCTGAACAAAGATCAATCATAAGTGGTGTACCATAAGGCTCTGTCCTAGATCCTATTCTGTTCAATGTGTTCATAAGTAATAGAACAGAAGGGCTGCCAGATAAGATTTGTCTTTCTGCCAATTACACAAAAGTGGGTGATAGAGTTGATGTTCTTAGGAGTATTCGTAACATGGAAAATGATTTGGCATTGCTGGAAAATTAATCATAAATATGGAAAGGGCAGTTCAGTGTTTTTAAATGTAAGATTATGCATGGGAGGAATCTAAGGGGGAGTACAATAATGGAGGTATAGTGTTAGACTGAACAGAAAAAAGGATTTAGATGTGCTCGTAGCAGATTATTACAAAATGAGAAAACTGTCCAGACAGCTGTGTAAGCAAACAAAATTCTGGGCTGTTCACTAGAGGATCAACAGCTGGGAAAAAGGAAACATTAAAACCGCTATATAGGGCTTTAGTCAGTTGCCCATTTAGAATGGGCGTTGGTAGAAGTTACCGTGAACACCCTTTTTCTCTATGCTGCGAGAGAGCCCAGGATGGGTTGACTCCTTCCTATGATGTCATTTAGCTGAGTCTGTACTAAGATATAAGAGCCAGCCCCCGGAAAAGACCCCAGCTTTATGGCGAAGATACTTGACAGACTGAAAGGTGTCTCTGAAAGCACAAAATGAATACAGAAATATGTCTTACCCTCTCTGGACAAATCAAGGGAGGGGATAGGCTCTCTCGCAGCACAGATAGAAAGGGGGTTCACGGTAACTTCTACCAACGCCCATTCTCCTCCATGCTGCATCGAGAGCCCAGGATGGGACATACCAAAGCTTACATGTCCACAGTCGGGTCCTCGTCCGACTCATCACACCAACTATGGAATCACTAGCTGAAGCACCCATCTGCCGAAGGCTGTAGTTGCTGAGGCAAAGGCATCCAGACAGTAGTTGATGAAAGGAGACGGAGATATCCACATGGCCGCATCTCCTCCAAGGATGCTTGGGTCGCCCAGACAGCAGAAATGGCCGCGCTTCTGGTAGAGTGCGCCGTCAGACCTCGGGGAACCAGAAGGGCCGTAGCTTCATAGGCCTGCTCAATGCAAGTCTTGACCCACCTGCTAATAGTAGAAGAGGCCTTGTGCCTCAAGTGAGAAGGGAAAAAGGAAACAAACATGACTTCCGACTTCCTGAAGGAGGAAGTGTGCTTAATGTATATTCTAAGAGCCCTTCTTACGTTTAGCGTGTGCCACTGCTGCTCTAAGTCATGGTGCGGTAGGGGGCAGAACAACACAATGTTCAGACAACACAATGTCCTGGGACCTGTGAAACTGGGTGTTAACCTTTAGAATAAATGAGGGGTCCAAACGGAGAACAACCCTATCATCGTGAAAGTAAAAAAGGTCCTGTCTGATGGAAAGAGCAGTGAGCTTGGAAAGCCACCTGGCTGAAGTGATGGAAACGAGGAACACTACCTTCAGAGTCAGAAACGGAGAGACATTGTTCTAAGAGGTTCAAAGGGGGGCTTTGTAAGGGCATTAAAGATCACATGAAGGTCCCAGGAAGGATACATGTGAACCACCGATGAGTGCAGGTTGGAACCCCTTTCAAAAACGTCCTAACTGAAGGGTGATGGGATAAGGAAGGCAGTGAACCACATGAGAGAACTGAGGAGAGGGCCACAACCTGCCTGCGTAAGGTGTTGGGTGCCAAACTTTTCTCCAGACCATGCTGAAGGAATCTAAGAACTTCTGCCAACTGGGCTGAAGGAGAGAGACCCTTGCTAAGGCACCATCAGGAAAAGGCCTTCCAGGTGGCATCATAGATGCGCCTTGTAGAAGGTTTGCGAGACGCCAGGATAGTGAGGATGACCCTTTCTGGGAGATCAGCCTCCTCTAGCCACTGCCGCTCAAGTGCCACACAGTCGCTTGAGCCACTGGGGCTCTGGATGGAGTAGAGCCCCCTGGTGAAGGGAGATTAGATGGGCTGGGATCCTCCAAGGAAAAGCCACAGATAGGTTGACCAGGTCCGCAAACCAGGGCCTCCTTGGCCAATAGGGTGCCAGGAGGAGGAGCTTCGCTCATTCCTCCAACATCTTCCGAATTACTGCCGGAATGATGGGAAGAGGAGGAAATGCATAGAGGAGACCCTTGGGCTATCTGCACCGAAGAGCATTGGTCCACTCCGCTCCCTGGCAAGGAAACCTGCTGAAGAATCTGGTGACTTGGGCGTTTTGAGGAGTGAAGAGATCCACCTCCAGTGTTCCGAATCTGAGGAAAAGGTCCCTGAACAGAGATGGAGGAATGGACCATTCTGCCTGGTCGACTAGGCTCCTGCTGAGCCAGTTGGCCTGGCAGTTGTCGACCCCGAAGATGTGGTTCGCCAAGATCGACAACAGGTGTTTCTCTGCCCATCACCCCAACCGCTGAGCCTCTCATGAAGGCCTTGAACCTCATACCCTCTTGCTGGTTGACGTGAGCCTTTGCGGCCATGTTGTCCGTAAGGACTAGAACATGAGAGTCGGTCACTGATTGCCTGAAATGCTTGAGAGCCAGAAAAAGGGCTCTGAGTTCTAGCCAATTTATGGGAAGGATCTGCTCTGATCTGGACCAAACGCCCTGAACTATCTGGCCCTGCGTATGGGAACCCCAACCCAGGAGGCTGGCATTGGTGGTTATCACTAGCCTGTCTGGGGCCCTGAACAGGAGTCCCTTCCAGATTGACGGGGAACACCACCAATTGAGAGATCGCCAGATTTGTGGTGGGAACAGGACCTTGATGGATGAGTGGCTGGTTCCTGCTTGTTGGTAGGGAAGAAGGAACTACTGGAGTGATTGGAAGTAGAGCCGAGCCCACGGGATGATGCCAATACAGGAGACCATCTTCCCCAGAAGTTTGGACAGCAGCAACAGGGGACAGTTTGATGTTGCTGGATCTGGTTGATGATCTTTGCAAGGCTCTATGAGCTAGGGACAGGAAAACCTGGCACAATGTGGTATTGATGGCTGCTCCCAAGTGTTGCAATTTGGTTGTGGAGAGAGCTGACCCTTTTTGGTGTTGATGGAAAACATGGATCTGGAGATATGACAGGGTAATTTGCAGATCCCGATGGGCCACATGGATGGAGGAGGACCGGATCAAAATGTCGTCCAAGTAGCATTGGATCCTCACTGAAACAGAAAGCAGAGATGCCATCAATGCTGCCAGAACCTTTGTGAAGACCTTGGAGTCGATGAGAGGCTGAAGGGAAATGCTCAATACTGGTAATGGGTATTCCGATAACAGAAACGGAGAACCTAGCGATGATAAGGCCAAATGGGGATGTGGAAGTAATCCTCCGTGGGATCAATGGAAGAGAGGAGGTTGCCCCCCAAAACGCTCTGTAAAATAGAATGCAGATTCTGCATTTTAAATTGCCTGTATTTTACAAATTGGTTGAGGAATTTTAAATCAAGGATGGCTCATCACCCCCCCCCCCCCGAGGCTTTGGGAACAATGAAAAGGTGAGAGTAAAACCCATGTCGCCATTGAAATGGGGAACAAGTTAAATAGCCCTGGTGTCAAGAAGGTGTTGAATGGCCTGATTCATGAAGGTTGCCTTGAAATGTCCCGAGAGACAGGCCAGATCAAAAAATTTTCCGGGGGTGGTGTTAGGAAATCTAATTGTAAGCCTGACCTAATAGTGTTGAGCACCCAGGCCTCCGTCATTAACTCCTCCCATTTGGAGGCAAAGAAGGCTCGACGACCTCCGATGGGTGGGGAGAATGAGGGATTACTTAGAGCAATGGAAGGAATGACCCCTCACCCCTGAAAGGACCGTTTATCAAAAGAAGGTTGTTGCCTTCCAGATGCTTCTGCACTTTGGTCTTGACGTTGGGAGTACAACCTCTGAGAGTGAGGGAAGTGGGAGATCTTCGCTCGAAAGGCAAGAGGGCTATAAGGAACTGGGTGATAGTCGGCGTCCTTCCCAGAGGAAGAGAGAATTTTATGTTTATCTCTGGTTTCGATAAGGTTTCAAAGCATCACCAAAAAGTTTGTCACCTGCGAAGGGAACTGAAGCCAACTTCCATTTTCGGCATGACTCCGCCTGCTAATTTCGGAGCAATAAAAGTCTTCTTGCTGCCACTGAAGATGCCATAGCCCTAGATGCAAATCTGGTGGAATTGAGAGTGGCATCCGCAGTGAATTCCACCACTGAGATAATTTTGTTAAGGTCTTGGTAAGACTGAAGGTTAGAATCAGGCAATCTATTCTGGAGTTGGCGCAGCCACCGTATGGATGCCCTTGTGAAAAAAGATGCTGCTATTGAAGCCCGAACAGCCCATGCAGCGCCTTGGTGATTGCGCTTGAGGGTCTGTTTGGAATGTTTATCATCCGGTTTCAGGATATATTCTGGCTCAGCGGGAGTGCCAGAAGATGAGAACGAGGCCACAACCAGAATGTCAACAGAAGGCGCTACCACGGCATTGTCCAGGGCTACGCTGACATTGTAGAAACATTTTTCCAGAGAAGATGGGTGAGGACCTGCCGAAGAGGAAGCGTACTGTTCCTTGACCATGTCCAGGAACAACGTGAGAGAAGGTAAAACTTCTGCATGCACTACAGGCTTGGAGAAGAGTGAGTCTCCTTGGCCAGAGAAATCTCCTTGTGGCTCAGGAGCCACTTCCTCCGGCGACAGCCTGGCGGTGACCAAGGCCTTGCTGAGTAATGGCCTGGAGAGAGTAGGTTTGAAGACCAATACAGAGGATGTCTGCTCTGGGCGAGAATCTTCTTCCTCTGTTTTTGGTCATAAATCTCACCCTCTTCACACTCTGAACGAGAAGTAACTGTGCTCAGATGGTGAAGCCTCTCCTTCCTCATCAACCTCCTCCCATTCTGGTAGCAAAGAATGGGCCCCGAGGTCCTGGGGCCTGTGACATTCAGGGTGAGGAGGCAAGGAACTTATAGATTGAGAAGGGAGAAGGGCCTGAACCCTTTCCAGAGGTCGAAGAATTTGCTTGAAGCCTTCAGCCAATCCCTGCCTCATGGCCAATGAGACAACACCTTGGATATCCCCTGGCCAATGCTCAAAGCTGGAGGCAGAAGGCAGAAAGCCAACTGTTGTGGGAGTGAAAGTGGCTTCACACCTAGATTGAGAGGAGACTCGAGGTCTGGAGGAAAGGGGGGCATAGGGCCCAGAAGCCTGTTGGAAGTGGGGCCCAGATCTGCTTAGATTCTGAGGATCTGATTGTTCTGCAAAGGCCTCAGGAGACCAGGATGGAGGATGAAAAGGCTCATATATAACTTCTCCTCCTTTGGGGGAGGGCTTGGCTGGGGCGCACGGTTATCACCTGAAACTTGTTGCAGTTGCCCTCTCATCTGTTGAATTGTTCTTTTAAACTGCCTCTCTAGGGCCGAATGTAAATAAACTGCCTCTCTAGGGCGCTTCTCTGCCCTCAACTCAGCCTGAGTTGCCTTCTTAGGGGCTAGAGCCTTAGCTCTGATTTTAGCAGCCTACAACCCTCTGGACTGATTGGGAGTGCTACCTACATCCTTTTCTCTTATTGGGCTTAAGAGATTGATCCACTGGGGGAGGGAGCTCTGCCTGAGCCTTATCCTGATCCATTTGTAGAAGGAAAGCTCTTGTGTTGGGAAGCTGTTTAGAAATCTAGAATAAGTCCTTTAGGGTATAAAATGGCCCCGGGCCTTTAGTAAGTCCTTTAGGGTATAAAATGGCAGCTCACCTCGTGGTGGAAGGCTTCAATCCAAAATGGCCACTGACTAGGAAACCTGGCTCCAAGATCCAAGAATCGCTCCTTAGGCTATGAAGAGCCCTGAGCGAAGTCAGCAGAAGAAAGCACAGCCTCTGGCCACACGATCAGCTGGCTGGCACGTTATCAGTTTGCTAATTATTTTTATGATCACTCAAACCGCAGGCGCAGGGGAGGTCTCAAGACGTTGCTCCCAACATTGCAAGAGAAGGAGCCCTGCTTTCCTGGAAGAGCAGCTGCCCAGATCCCTGGGAGCTGCTTGAAGCGAGGAAAAAGGTCCTGAAGATCGTTGTTTATTGCAATTTAACGGAATGCTTTCAGAGACACAGCTATTAACTGAAAGAAGCTGAGTCAAAAGCTGGGGTCCCTTCCGGGGGCTGGCTTTTGTATCTTAGTAGACTCAGCTAAATGACATCATAGGAAGGAGTCAACCCATCCTTGGCTTTCGATGCAGCATGGAGGGGGAAAAGAGTCTCCAGTTGTGGAGACCTAACTTTAAAAAAGTTTGAGTGAGTCTCAAGACAGGCAACAAAAATAGCACAAGATCTAAGGGACAAAACATATTAAAAATAATATAAGATAGTATTACTTCACAGAATAGGTATTGGGGCAATGGTCAGTAACTGACCTAAACATACTTGAGATGAACCCATGCCTATCATCTGACAAAAAATAAATAAGTAAAAAATCAAATTAAAAGCAATAACATAAAAAATAATTAAAGTAAATAAAATAATATATTAAAAACAAAACAAAAAAAACATACCCTTAAAGGCAGACTCAACGGACTACTGGTTTTTTTCTGCCATCAGTTTTCTATGTTTCCATATTCAGTGTTGATATATTAAATAATTACAAGAATATTTTATTTATTTTGAGGTAAATATATTATATTATTCAGGTTTAGCAACTTGGAACTTGAATATAAAGGTAGTCTTTCTTAGTGACTGGTTGCTGAGGGCCTTTTTAAAGTTATGCAAACCCATCAAAAGATACTTATGACCTGGTTCTGGAGTTCCAACAATTACACAGATGCCCATGGACATATGACAGCATTTTGGACACTTGGTAACTGGCTCACTTCTATTGAAGCATTCATGGTTACCGTGATTATTATTATTATTTTTTACCCATTTCTGGTCTTTTCAGCTGGTTTCCAGCAAAAAAACCACTCATAGAACTACACTGATTTGGGTAACAATAGTAGTGTTTGCTTAATGACCACTGCAAAAAAGTTCAAAAATCAGGTCCAGCAACACAGCTGCCTTGACATACGACTGTGATGTATTCCAATGGAAATTCAAAGGCTCCGTTAGTCATAAATTGAGGATTACCAGTATCTGAAAGTTTAAGCCCATGTCACACTGGCCAACGGATGCAAAATGGACACAACGGACGAGCAAAATGTTCCATCCGTTGTTATCCGCTCTCAAAAGGGGCAAAAATTTGCGTAAGCAGAGCGAATAACACGGAAAGGAACGGACGTGGGGAGGACGCAGAGCGGATGTATAGAGGATGCAGAGCGGATGCGTAGAGCATGCAGAGCGGATGCAGAGCGGATGCAGAGCGGATGCATAGAGGATGCAGAGTGGATGAGCTGCATCCGCTTTCATCCTTTCTCCATCCGTGCTACTAACGCTGCGCGTCCGTTCTACTTCCTCCCTGCGTCCGTTTACCGCTGGAACGGATTTTAGTTGTGTGGATGCACAGCGGATGCCTAGCAGATATAGCAGATGCGTAATGGATGCAGAATGGATGTCCCCCGTATGCCTAGAGGATGCAGAACGGATGCATTGGATACATTTTCCGTGCAAAAGTTTTAGGCAGCCCAAAACTTTCAGAGCGGATGAAATGTTCATAAACTGATGCTGGACGGATAGAGAGGAAGCAAAACGGAGGCAGTGAGTACAGAATGGATACATCACGTTAACCAACGGATGGCAAGGTTTTTTGTCCGTTTTACATCCTCTTTGCATCCGTTGGTTCATTGTGACATGGGCTTTACACACAGGTGGCTATGAATGCACATGTTCCATTACTATTTACTTTTGTAACAATACACAACTTTTACAACAGAGCTGTAATAAAAGTGTCTTTAAAGGGAATGTCTACCAACTATTTAGAGTTGTAGTTGGTGGACAACAGACAACTCCTTTCTAGACAATATCCCATTTCTATCCATCCCAAGCATTCCATAATCACTAAGTGCACTGAAGCTTGCTCATCTTCTGATTGCTCATCTTTTCTTCTGATGATTCTCCTCTCCATCCCAAGGTTTTTCCCCCTCCTAACCCTCAATTCTTTTAGTATTCTAATATTTTTCTTCAGAATATGGGAACACACACTTTTTTATGCAAAAATCCAAGTCAATGGATCAATATTAATATATAATTTACATAATAAAAATGTTGTTTCCACAAAAAGTATCATTATTTTTAGATTTAGTTAAGTTTTTTTTTCAAATAAGAGCAAGTATAAATTTCTGTTTCAAAACTCCCTCTGCTTCTGCATGTCTCCGTGCCTCTCCTTAATTCAGGTTTCCTTTCTATGCGGGAGCATACCTAACTTCCAGTGTATACATTCATCTCTCCATTTCTATAAATTCCCATTTGTGCATACATATTTTCTATAGATATTCCCACTTCTGCCTTTCTGTATTATAATGAAATATGTTGAAACTGTATACAGATGGATTTCTTCACTTTTTTTCACCTGTGAGGATATTATATCCCATTCCCATAAAATAGGTCAACTGTATATCTTGCATATCGTAAGGACTGACAGACAATGCATTAAGCCATAAGTACTGAATGATTCACAATTGAATGGTTTCTCTGCACAACATAATAAAAACTGCTTAGTATGCTGCATGAACAGGGCCACATGTTCTTTTTTCTAATAGGCAGAACATAATATCAAACACAAAAATTTTATGAACGAGACTTATTAGTTTAATAATTCAAGGTCAACGTTACAATAAATGGCCTCAAAACCAATTCACTATGCTCAACTATGAATTCTTAGCAGTTTAATTTAGAATGCTCTCATTAACTATTACCATATATACTCGCATATAAGCCGATCTCGCGTATAAGCCGGCCCTTAAAAAACTGCCCCAAAATGAGGAATTTTGAAAAAACTTGCATATAATCCGACCTCAAATACCATGGTGTGTTGTTTGGGTTAATAACAAAAGAGTATCAATATGCAATGCACTGATGAAGGTTCATTATCAAAGCATTTGTGTAGGAAACAATATTAAGTGAATTACCCGGTATGTAAAGAATCTGATGTTGCACGTGATGATCGCAAACATGAAAGCGGTCACATGAATGACTAACCAATCACAGCGTGTTATGATCCGGTGATAAAAAAAGCAAAATGGAGGCACCCAGAGTAAAAAAAATGTGCTGTATGTATGTATGACTGTATGGTAATATCGATGATATTGCGTGATCTGAGAAGTGGCGTCATGTCAGTTTGTTTGTGTGAGATCAGATTTATGCGCGTATAAGCCGACCCCTTAATTTGATTTTTTTTTTTTGAGTTTTAGAGTCGGCTTATATGCGAGTATATACAGTATGTGCAAAATTATTTAAATCCAAAGTGTTTATTAGTAGATAGAAAACCAGAGACTTAAAAGTTCTGATATTTAATTCAAATATGTATTAAACTCATTTTTTTAAAAAAATGAAATCAACATTTTGCATTAGGCTGAAAGTTTGTGAGGCAGGAAAAAAACTATGCTGAAAAAAAACCCAAAATGCATATGGAAAAAATACTATTGGGCTATTATATATAAAACAATATATGGTATATCATGTATGGTACTGTGAAATTCAGAAAAGCACCCAATCAAATCAGTTGCTAAAGAAATGTCTATTATACATCAAAACTAATAATACAAACTAGTTTATAATTATGCAGAAAGTATCATTCTGGGCCTTTATAAATGGAAGATTCAACAGCTCCTCAAGAAATTCACCAAGTTCAAGAGAACCCAATACACAGGCAAAGTGATTACCTTTGCAAACAACAGAATGAAATTTAATTTCTTCAGATTTCTACCATGGGCATTCCATCCTATTGTACATTTCAGTTGGGCTCAAAAATTACAAAAGATACGCAATTTTTAAAATGTGACTATTTCTGAACTCTTCAGATGTTAACAAATTATTCGTATACTTTAAAAGCAGCTTACAAAGATTTAGCTATTCCTGTAGGCATGCTTCCATATATTTGCAAGTATACTGCAGTTCTCTATTATGTGCAGTAACATCTGTACTGAGTTACCATGAACCTTTAAAACAGTATCCATTAATGAATGACTGGTAACCTTAACTGAGTAGCAAATAAAACATCTAGTAAAATCTATTCATTTCTGCTATATAAATATTTTCTACTAGTATTATCTAAATAATTATGATTTGGAAAAAAATCTGGTATGTAGCCTGATTCTTTTTGAATGAAAGGAAAGCAAATGGTATTCCTTTTTTACTTTTCTATCCAACTAAACTTTTCTATCCTGCTTCTTTCACTGTGCTCACCACTTCTGGCACACACTATATTAACAGTGGTCTTAATTACTGATTTATTCTGTAAAAGCTCATTATAAAACTTATAATCTTAAAATCATAATCTTCAACTCCATGGAAAACTTAGCTGTGTGCAGTTTCTTCAGAAGAGAGAATTTAAAATTGGAACATGAGATAAGCAGACCATAAATACACTGGTTTCAAAACCTGAAAAGTTTTCATGTAATAGTAGACATTAATCTGTCTTAATTATTGAAATCTAGCGAAACTAACTAGTGAAAAAGTATATTGGTCATACTTTTTCATATTAAAAATGTAAGAAACGTTAAATATCAAGGAACTTTGCAATCTCACTTCTAATTTAAAAAACTGTGGCAAATCAAAGGAACAAGGTATGAGTGCAATGCAGCCACTGCTTAATCACATAAGTTTAATCACTTAAGTTTCAGTGATTAAGACATATATAAGTTGTGTCCACTGGAAAATTTGCAGTACTCTTTTTCAGATATTCAGATAAAGCATGCCATTTATTGGGAAAAAAAGAACTAAAATAGCTTCACCTTTAACATTGGATACTAAAGAAAAAAATGGCGGAGGGGGAGCAAGACCCTACCTAGAATCCACAGCTGAGGAATAAGAGTATATTAAGGAAAAATTCAGCTGATGCCAAGTTGACACCAGGCTTCTTGGCTATTTCATTCTAAACATAAACAATTCATATGCTTTCAATGGTTAAGCTACTATCTGGCTTTTGGCAGAACTCCAGAGAAAAGTTCTACTGTTATAAAATGGCCAATGAAAAACATGCCTCTGACATGCTTTGGACATTCTTGTGAGTTTGTATAATATGAATACTTTATTTGCTTAAGTATATTTAGTGTAGGGTCTACAGTAATTCAGAGTGTTATAGTAAGGGCCTGCTTTGAGTCATGAATTGCAATCCTTATTTTCTAAACCTTCAAGAAACTTACAGGATCACTTTATTCATCCCTTTTGCTATTTTATTAATAAATTCCAGCTGTATTGCACTACTATAGCCAGTTGAAAATAGCCAGAAGTCCTCAGTTAAGAAGTACAGTATTTTGTGATTATAATTCACTGATAATTTTAGACAGTATAGAAAGTTATGATTAAAAATAAGAGGCATACACAGAAACAGTAAGTTGCTAGTTAAGAACACCCACCTATCCACCTCATCAATGCTCTACTAGCATTAAATATTAGAATATTAATATTCTAATAACTACACAGTTGTTTCTTATAAAATTGTATTTTCTACCCATTTAAAGCTAGAAATCTGTAGTACTGATAGGAAATTAAGATGGAGTCAATAGCCAGCAACTATATAATATAGGTAAGGTTAGAGTGCTATCATTCCTCTTATTCAATTTTAGATGTTAGAACATTATAACTGGGCAATATGCAAATACAGTGCTGCTACACTGTAAATCGCCCAGAGTGCTATACCAAACCTGCATTAAGCTGTTAAGAGATGAGATTTCAGAATACTATCACTATAATATTCAAATTAAAAGGCCATATTAATTCTAAGGATTGTAAAAATTCCATATTGCCTGTAGCACCATCTAAGCTTATAGAAACATTGACCAAACAAACTACCTTTAGCATATGCAAAATCAATTTACAGGGCAACAAAAAATCCTCCTTCCCTATTCAAATTTTTCTGTACAGATTGTCCGAAGGTATCAGAATTTCCACATTAAGAGTTTATAGCAGAGATGGGGAATGATGATCTCTTTATTATCTGTAGACTTCAACTCCCAGAATTCCTGAGCCAACAGGGTGGCTCAGAAATTCTGGGACTTGAAGTGCACAAGTAATAAAAGCAGTGGTAGGATTCAATTTTTTTGACTACTGGTTCTGTGGGCGTGGCTTGGTGGGCATGACAGGGGAAGGATACTGTAAAATCTCCAGAGGTGGTATTTGCTGGGTCTCGCAACTGCTCAAAATTTCTGCTACAGGTTCTCCAGAACGGGTCAGAATCTGCTGAATACCACCTCTGCTAAAAGGCTATCGTTCCCCACCCATGGTTTATAATATTATGTCGCCACTGTTGTGGCAATATTCTTGATTTAAGACAGGCTTTATATTACCACAATAATCAGATGCCAGTATAAAGTGATATTGCAGAAATGATTCTGTAACATTTTATGTATTTCATATTTGATTACTGGGAAGAGCAGTGTACAATTTGGTTGATTAGTTGTGGCAGCACAACTAATAATTTTCCCCAGGCAATGTCTTTATTCCCTCCACTGTATTATATTGAGACCTATTGTACAGTCTTTACAATTCTAACCAGTAGAAAATAATATCATAGGAGCTACAGAAAAGAACATAATGTGATAAAATATAAACCACCGACTGGGGGCAGAGAAAACTGTCTAATCACAATAATGTTTATATTACGGATGACAAGATATTTTAATCCTAACTTTTAAGAATTTAAGCTTCAAGAAAACATGTTAGAGAAAAAAACCCACCCTATTATGTATTCAAGTTGGATCTTCAGCAAAAAAAAAAAACCAAAACACTACCACTACACAGAGGTAAGTTCTATACAGAAAGGGATTAGTTCTCATTAGTGATGCTATTTAAATACAGCTAAATTATCTGCTGTACCAAACTAATAGAATATCAAGCTTCAATGATTCATTTCTGTAAATTCTTAGAATACTTTTAATCCCACTTTTTCCCACCAGTTAAATGCACCTAGATCAATCCGTGTGGTAATTCCACATTAAACAAGCTATACTGTACTCAGATAACCTTCACTAGTTTAATATATGTATGTAGATAACAGCATCTCTAAGTGGCACAGGCTATGTAAGATGGTCATTTTTACAAATACCTAAATTTTCTGTATATCTGTGTCTTTTTCTGCTAAAAATCATACCTCATAAATTTCATTATTCCATATATGACTTGAATAAAAATTTATTATTGATCTAATAATTCAGCTTACAAATAACATCTCCCTTTAACAATGCTAAATCCTTTCATTAAATAATTATACATCCACTGAACAATCAAATGCAAGTAAGTTCAAATTTACAACTCCATCTTTATATTAGTACTTTCTCATGAAATATCAAGATGTTTTCCAAAGCAACTGGCAACTTAATTTCAATCTATTCTTCAACTTTCTAGTCACCACCTTCGTTTTTCCAATCATTATGCAAAATTCGAAAACCGTCTTCCATTTGCACTCCCTTGAAAACGAAGGCATAGGCAGCAATACAAAACTACAGACTGGAATTATGGGATTGGACTAGAGATTTTCGAATATTTTTTTTTTTTAAAAAAAACAGCTTACATTATACATGCTTTCTATTGAGGTAAAGTTTAAAATCACTTTGTAACGCATACCAATAAAAGTAGTCAGCAAATACATAAGCAGCCCTCAGACCTGAATTCCAGTCAACCGCCAAAAGGTATAGATTTCACTACTGCGCCCATCACCAAAACTACGAGCAATGTGGGGGCTACGTCCTTCAGGGCCAGCACGGAGAGAGTTGTCCCCTTTTGGTAACGTTAGTTTCCCAACCTGCAATAATCCCAGCACCGCCCCTGCAGAGAATCTACATTTCAGAGGTTCGCGTATTTATCCGAATCAGCAAAACGGGGAGGCCAGATCCAGCTGAGCATTTTATTTTTTTTTAAATGGAACAACTATAAAATTCCACCCTGTGGTCGACAACCAAGTAACGGAGCCTTAATATGAATTGGAGAAAAAGGTCCTCCCTCCGCCCGGGCCTCTCCTTCCCCATCCAAGGCAGGGAACCGCGAGATCTCGCTCACCCAGCCCACATCCCATCAAAAGCTGCCTTCCATCCCAAACTGCGCCTTCCCAGCCGGAGACCCCCGCGGAGCAGCCGCAATCGATCACGAGGGGCCTACGATCCGAGCCCCCGGAGCCCGCCCGTCTCCATCCTGCTCCTCCGACCAAAGACCACTTCCATCTCTTCTCACCGCCACCACCCCCGGCCTTACAGCGCAGACACAAATTCAGCCATTGCGCTTTCTCTCCCCTTCCCCCCCTCCCGCGGTTACCGCTGCCCGCAACGCCAGCGGAGGCCGAGGCCGTCCTCCCTCCATTCTGCGTCGTTTGTTTGTTTTTTGCTTTTTTGTTTTTGCTGCGCTCAACGTATCCCGCCTGACAAGGCCTCGTTCTCCCCGTCAGCCCCCTTCGCCCACTCCCCGCCCCGCAATCCTTCCTTCCGAAAGAGCCGGGCCGGGCCTGTACCTGGCGCCGCAGCCTCTCGGCTTGCCTAAAAACTCCGCTCCCGCCCGCGGAAGGAGCCTCCGTCTCGCCCACTTAGGCTTCGGGTCGGGTCAGGCTACTGCTAGAGCCGTCGCCTCCGCCTTCTTCTTGTTTCTCCTCCTCACGCAGCGGCCTCTCCTTTCGTCGGCCTCTGCCCTCGCAATCCAAGCGCAACCAGCAGCGCAGACATGTTGGAAGCCTGTATCCCAGCGGCCGCTACTAGGCCCTCCCTCCTTCCCTGCCGCGCAACGTCAGAATGCACCGGGTGGGAGGAGGGGACAAGAGCCCCCTCCCTTATCAGAACCTCGGCGAGAGAGCGTGTGTGTCGAACCGGTATTTTTTTTAAAAAAGGAAAAGATTTACCTTTACTGGTCCCAATGACGGTCATTCAAACGCTTTGGTCCCCACCCACATTTCCATTGGATCTCTCACCTGTCAAACTTCACATTCTAAATACCGATTGGATAATTTATTTGCCATTTATAAAACAACGCCCGTTGGCTACGAGTCTTTCTCAGCTTCGCATCAATTGGTCGATAGAGGTTAGGTTCCCGCCCTCATCTATGTGCTTCTCGAAAGCTACATGAGTATGAAGTATGAAGCTTCATTGGTGCTACACGAGTGCCAGTTGACTTATTCACCCCGCCCCATTCCCTACTATTTCTTTCTCTTACAAAACACTACTGCTTTCCCCCTCGCCCGCCTTCATTTTTACCATCATTCCATTGGCTAAGAAAGGTGTCCATCTTACCGAGCTTCCGTGTCCTTTAAAAGAGCTTCTCAAATAGCCGAAGAGACGAGTGTCATTATTGCACCTGATTGGGTAAGGCTGCAAATGAGGCGGAGTGGAGGGGAATGAGAAAGAGGCGGTGTTTGAAAAGCAATCGAACTAGTTGCCCCCAAGGCCATAATGGTCTCTTATTTTTGATTGGCTAAATACTGGAACGGCCTTCTCAAGTACTAACCAGGAACGGAGTGGAGGGGGAAGAGGGAGAGAGAGAGAGAGACCCGTATGTTCTGCTGCATTACATCATCGCCAACCAATAGGAAAACACTGAGGGCCTCCTATTACCTTTGGATGACAAAATGGCCTGAAGGTGGTAGATATTTATGTTCGGGCTTTCCAGTGGAGTATGCTTAATTAAAAAATAAAATAAAATAAACTCCCGTTGAATCAAATGGGAAGTAGACTCCAAAAGCATACCTAGGAGCCTTAATATGAAAGAAGCACCTGTGGATTGAATTAAGCCACTTTTCCGAATGCATGAAATTTTAGCCTCAGTTGGCAGATACGCACCAACAATCTGCTGGAGGGAGGATGAGAGGAGGTTATCTAAGATAAAAAGTGGGAGAATTAAGAAATTAAGAAACCACTCTGGAAATCTTTCAAAAGCTTTTTTTTCTTTGCTCAAAGCACTTCATGTTTCATTGAAAAATTTTTTTACACTGAATTCAAAAGGCCCCCAAAAAACAATCCAAAGGGTTACATGAGATTCTAGATTCTAATGGACTTAGACTTATTTAATACAAATATGTACCCTTTTCCAAAGTTAATAATTTCATTATTAGGCAGCTACTGAGACCTGGAAGTATTATAGGCATCCTTAAGGATGGCTTTTCCAGCATTAGTTAATGGCAATTCTGTATCACAGCATCAAGCTTCTTTTAGCCCCATAAATTCCACCTAGATCACTGGTTGCCAACCAGTGGGCCAGGGACCACTGGTGGTCCGTGAGAAAATTTTGGTGGTCCACAGAGAAATGTCATCCCCAAAGCATCCCCCAAAGCAATTAATCCAGGCTGCACAGGAACACTATACTCCACCACCCACATGGCCATCGGGAATGTAAGGCTTGTGTCACTTGCATTGTAAACAACATGAGGTAGTGAGGGGAGGGGAAAAGTGTGGAGGGGGGAACTTGCCCCACTCGCCCCCACGCACCTCACCTGGCCACCGAGCTGCTGCTTTCCGCTGCTTCTGCTTTTGGCTGCACGCAAGGAAAGCAGCAAAAGTATTTCTTTCTCTTCCCCAAACTCCACCAGAAATGAATCTTTGGGACCCTGCAAGGCATCCTGCTACAAGAGGTTGCACCGGTGTGACAAATCTCACAAAGACTCATTTCTGGCAGAGTTTGGGGGAAAGAAAGACTTCTGCTGCTTTCCTTGCATGAAGTCAAAAGTCTCTCTCTCTCTCTCTCTCTCTCTCTCTCTCTCTCTCTCTCTCCTCTCCCTCTCTCTCTCTTTCTCGTCTGTCTCTCTGTCTCCCTTGAGAATGGAACTGCGATCCCAAATAAAGAACGATCGATTGGTAGGAAAACAGGGTGGGGAATTTTCCCAAGGTCTCTGGTCCTTGGGATTTAAAATTATGAATTTGATGGTCCCTGAGGTACAAAGATTGGCTAGATTGTGACACAAGCAGGAGTGTCGGTAGGATATTTAATCTGGGCTGTGACCTGCTATGAGTTCTTACTGAACAGTTCTCCTTGCTGCACCCTCATAACTCTGCAGCACGGCTAGTTTAAATTGCTTATGGATGGACATTCATACCTTAATCGACAGAGTTTTATTATTTCAAGCAAACAGTGCCCCATCTCCAGTCCTGCAGCCTGCATTCTATGGTAAATTTTGTGTTGTGTATAGAACTTGGTAGACTCCAAATACCTTAAGCTGATTGACCAAAAAGGCCACAAGCTGTGAGCAAGCCACTATAAGAAGGGCTGCCACGGCTTGGGAAAACGTTCCATTATAAGTCACTTTACTGTTTGAATAAAGAGTTGTTTGTTGGAACCCGGTCTTCTACACCTTATTTCCAGATGGAACACTGGCGACGAGGGTGGGATCATCCTAGAAGCATGCGGCAACCAGAACCGAGCGACAGAGATGGCTGGTAAAAATGCGCCGCCCGCACCGTTCAACCCAGCCGAGGAAGATTGGGAGTCGTACATTGATTGCTTTCTGATGTTCTTAGAAAGCAATGAGCTACAGGAGATAACTGACCAGAGGAAGAGGGCTGTATTCCTCACACACTGTGGGCCAGACATTTTTAAAATGGCCAAGGCGCTAGCTAAACCAAGAGACGTTAAGCAGATGGCATGGCCTGAATTGAACAGAATGCTTCGAGCCCATTACACGCCTGTGGTCTCCAACCTGATCAAAAGGCATGAGTTTTACAAATGAGACCAACGGGAAGACGAGAGCACTGGGGATTTCGTAGCAGCCCTAAGACACATCGGAGGACCCTGCGAGTTCCAGAACATGGACAAGGCCATGAGGGACCGCGTGGTCCTCGGATTGAAAGATGCTACACTCCAAAGTAAGCTGCTAAACAGACCGAATATCACAGTGGCCGAGGCCATCGCAGAAGCCATCTCCGCTGAAGCAGCCAAGAAATCCTCAGCCACTATGCACCAGATGAACTCAGTTCCAGATCCGCCAAATCAACCCAGAGAAAAGAGGGCGGAAGGAAGCAAGAAACAGCCCACAGCGACTGCCCACCATGAAGAACTCGACTCCCCGAGCGACACTGATGATGACAATGAAGATATACATAGGCTTCAGTCAGAAAGAGAATGGCGGGAAAAAAGAAGAAGCAGGCGAGAATTCCAGTGTGCTGGATGCGGAAGAAATCACCTGTGCTCAGAATGCAGGTTCCTAGATGCCATTTGCAGAGCTTGTGAAAAAAGGGGCACATCGCAAGGGTCTGCCGAAACAAAAACAGCTATAGTCCAAAAAGACGCAGCAGCATCCCCTCCTCAGAAACGAAGAGAGACAAGCCGGAAGCAGATGGAGCCGAGAGAGCAGGAACCAGCGAATGAGCGACAGGGAAGAAACACACCAAACAATAACCATCAGAAATGCCAGGGCAACAAACGCAAAAAAGGTCCAGATAAATGTAAAAATCGAAGGAAAGCCACGTGAAATGGAAGTAGACTCCGGATCATACTTGTCAATGGTATCTTGGAACACTATCAGAAGCCTGATACCAGACATCAAGCAAAGAGAACTGGAACAGCAAAAATTAATATTAAAAGACTACCAGGAAAACCGAATCCCGGTAGTGGGCCTTGGACATTTCCTAGTAGAATTTAAAAACCACGCTGAAATCCTGCCTCTAACAATCGTTGACCATGATCGCCCTAGCCTGCTGGGAATCGAATGGTTCGCGCCCCTGGGAATCAGAGTGACCGGGATCAACAGCATCGTTGCGGCCAACTGGGAAGAGAGCCTGCTGCAAGAGTTCCAGGATGTATTCAACGGGACCCTAGGCAAGTACAAGGGGACTCCAATATCATTCAGCCTAGACCCAAAGATAGCTCCCATCAGGCTCAAAGCCAGACCCGTTCCCTTTGCCTTAAAGCCAAAAATAGATGACCAGCTTAACAAACCTATTGCACAAGGGGTGTTAGAGCCAATCGACCATGCCAGGTGGGAAACACCCATTGTGACTCCTGTCAAACCAGATGGGTCAGTGCGCATCTGTGGAGACTATAAGGCAACCCTAAATCATGCGCTCCAACAAAGCGCATACCCAGTATCAGTAGTGCAACACTTATTGCACTCGCTAGAGGGAGGAACATTTTTTGCACAAGCGTATCAACAGCTACCAGTTGACCCTGAAACTGCAGAGGCACAGACGATAGTCACGCACAGACAGGCATTCAAGTGCAACTGACTTCAATTTGGTGTTAGCGTTGCCCCGGGCATTTTCCAAAGCCTCATGGAGCGCCTTCTAAATGGAATCAAGGGAGTCATCCCCTATTTTGATGATGTATTAGTATCAGCAAAAAATGCAAGCCAATTAGAACATAGACTAAAAGAGGTTTTGCGAAGATTCAGAGAAGCAGGGCTTCAAGTCAAGAGAGAAAAATGTAAACTAGCCACTGACCAGGTCGAATTTTTAGGCTACCTGATAGATAAGCAAGGGATATACCCCACTGAAAAGAAAATAAAGGGGATAAAAGTTGCACCCAGACCTAAGAACAAAACTGACTTACAAGCTTTCTTAGGTCTCATTAATTTCTACAATGTCTTCCTGCCCCAAAAAGCGACCGTAGCAGAACCTTTACATCGATTGTTAGATAAAAATACTATATGGAAATGGGGCCACCGGGAACAAGCAGAATTCCAAAACATCAAGGACTTATTAACTTCTAACACTGTTTTGATACAGTACAGCAACACCTTGCCTTTGATGGTCACCTGTGATGCATCGCCTTTTGGAATCGGCGCCATCCTGAGCCACAAACTACCAGACGGCAGAGAGGCACCAATCGCCTTCTATTCCAAAACGCTGTCAAAATCGGAAAGGAACTACAGCCAACTTGACTGAGAAGACCTCGCAATCATAGCCAGTGTCAAAAGATTCCACGAATACCTATATGGTAGGACATTTTCGATTATCACTGACCACAAACCCCTGCTAGGAATCCTAGCAGGAAACAAACCAACCCTGAACATTCTATCACCAAGAATGATGAGGTGGTCTGAATTCCTCGCTGCATACAACTACACGCTCATCCATCGCCCAGGAAAGACCATCACCCATGTGGATGCCTTGTGCCGTTCCCCGCTGCCCAACATGGAAGATGACCCAGCTCCCACCGTCTCCACTCTCCAAATTGAGTCCTGGCCGAATATGGCACTAACCGCAGCAGACGTCACTAAAGCTACCGTGAAAGACCCGCTGACAGCTCGAATCCTGCATTGGGTAGATAAGGGCTGGCCAGATGAGAACAGAGGTGAGACTTTTAAACCTTTTCGCACCTGACAGGCTGAACTGTCTATTGAAAAAGGCTGTATACTCTGGGGGGACAGGGTGGTAATCCCAGAAAAGTTATAGGAAGAAGTGTTGTGCATGTTGCACGAGGGACACCAGGCATAGTCAAAATGAAAGCCCTGTCCAGGAGTTACGTCTGGTGGCCAGAGCTGGACAAGGACATTGAACAATGGATGGTAACATGCCATGATTGCCAAAAATCAAGGCCTATTCCCCCCACTGGCACCAGTCATGGAATGGGAAACTCCCAGAGGCCCATGGTCGGGACTGCATGTTGACTTTGCTGGGCCAACAAAAGGGAACACCTATTTTGTAATCGTGGACGCCTACTCGAACTGGTTAGAGGTTATCCTTATGGCGTCCACTTCTACCGAGCCAGTCATGAAACAGTTAAACAGACTTTTTGCCATGCATGGGCTGTCTGATGTAATAGTCTCGGACAATGGGCCCCAGTTTACTGCTTTAGCTTTCGAGCAATACTTGGCCGCACAGGGCATCCAGCTTCAAATGGATGGACTGAATGCATGGTTCGTTATACTAAGGAGGCCCTAGAAAAAAATGGACACGGGGGACGTGCAAGATAAACTTAACAGATTATTAACCCTTCAACATATCACCCTCAGCACAACCACTAACAAAAGCCCAGCTGAACTCTTCATGGGTAGGAAATTTCATTCCTACCTCGATAGACTGCACTCCACCTATACCTGGGACAAACCCCCTGACTCCTCCAGTAGATATAGTTCTTTTGAAATCGGTGATTTAGTCTATGCTAAAAACCTTACCGGAGACCCATTATGGCTTCCAGCGACAGTTACCCAAATCACAGGGCCCCGGTCATACCGACTTGCATTAGACGATGGCAGAACATGGAAGTGGCACATCGACCAGCTTCGCTCTCATATATTAGAACACAATACTACACTACCGCTTCAAACTCCAATAAACAAGCCAAAAACAACCGGGGGGGAGGGGAAACACAAAATAATAAAAAAGGGAGAGACAAACCTCCAATAACAAGACAATCACTACACAAACCCGAACTAGAAACTCAAATGAAACAAAAAGAGCGCTTACCCATAGACGACCTCCAGAGAAGAAGTCCGGGAGCAGGAGAGTGAGGTGAGGCCTTCCTGGAAGGAGACAGCCAGGCCAGCTCAACCAGCCCGGATGAACCAGGAGGGAGTGGCAGAGCCACCTCAACCAGCCCAAGAAATTCAGGCGGGAGCAGCAAGGCTGACTTACCCTTCCAGGAAGTTCCATGGAGAAGACATGAAGAGAAAGAGATCCCATCTGAACCACTTAAGGACCACGCTGAGACTGAGCTGCACAGGTCAAGTAGGACCTGCAGAAGCCCCGCCTACCTGCGTGACTACGTTACACCTGTTGGACAAAACCAAGGGGGGAGGGGTGTTGTGTATAGAACTTGGTAGACTCCAAATACCTTAAACTAATTGGCCGAAAAGGCCATTCTCGGATTGGTTATTTATGTGCCATTCCGATTGGGCCGCCTGACGGCGGGAACACTTAAACAACTGTCATTGGCCACAAGCCACAAGCAAGCCGCTATAAAAAGGGCTGCCGCGGCTTGGGCAAACATTCCATTACAAGTCACTTTACTGTTTGAATAAAGAGTTGTTTCTTGGAACCCGGTCTCATGCACTTTATTTCCAGATGGAACATGTTGACTAGTAGTAATAAAGCTTAATGATACCACTAATCAAAGAAATGGAACTAGTACTGTAAACTGCAATATTCCCAGGTGACATTAAGGAATAAGTGAACTGATTATCATGAGACAATGATTTATTGAAATGCTTATCAAAGCTGGTTGCTGTTTCATTTATTTGAGCATGACAGAAAAGTGTTCCTTAATTTCCTAAAAAGAATCCTTTTGTAATAGTTACCCTGAAACTAAAAAGAAGGTTGCATCTTCTCAAGAATCAATTGATAGAATAATGGAAAATATGCAGTTCGTTGTGTGATTATTTGAGAGGGGAGGGGAGATGAAAAGAAAGAAACAGATGGAGCACCAAGGCAGAATCATGCAGCCCTGTATCTAGGGCACAGTAGCCATGCTGTGCATATGGATCAGTAATGGAATAGAATTGGGTTTTGAAGGCCAGAACAACCAACTGAAATAGATTTGTGCTAAAGAAGGAATTTAAGCACATTATTACATGAACTGGACAGTAGGACAGATATGACTACTTCCAGGTAGAGCCAGAAAGCAAAGTTGCATTAGTTTCTGATGAGGGTAAATTGAGGCTAACATCATGCATTCCTATTCTCCACTAATGAGAGTACCTTACACTTGTGTTGGATATAGAAGTGCTCTTGCCCAAAGCAAGAGAAGCCCAATATTACAGGATACTTCTTGTTGGTGTAATGTTAATTACCTAGGAGAATTTCCCTGACATACTGTAAGAGAGCACCCAGTTAACATAAAAGAAAAGCACTGTATGGTTATGGCCTCCAATTTTTTCCAAAGAAGCTTTATTTGCCATGAAATAAGTTGAAACAAATGTCATACATCAAAAGCAAAGTGTCTAATCTATAGACTATACAATAGAATAAAGAATGGTGGATGCCATTTATCTGTGTCAATTTCAAATTATTTCACAGAAAATTGGGATTCTTGGGGGGAAAGAGCAGGGTGCTGATACTTTTACCTGTGCCTGTAAAATGTGAAGCCAACTATGATGCAACCTTGTCTATTACAAAGTGAGGAAAAGATTTTCTTTTCTATTTCTCTTCCATGAGGAAGAGAAAGGACCTCATTCTTTTTCTGCTTAAGGGCCTGTCACATAGGCTGACGGATGCAAAACGTATCTAAAAAGAACACAGCGGACGAGAGAATGTTCCATCCGTTGTTATCCGCTCTCAAAAGTGCTCCAAATTTGCATAACCAGAGCGGACAACAACGGAAAGGAACGGACGGGGGGAGGACGTAGCCAGGATGTAAAGCAGATGCTCCACGGAAGCCTAGCGGATGGAAGCAGATGGCACATCCGCAGGCCTTCCGGGAGAGCACAGCGAAGCGGATGCGCAACAGAGGGAACGGATGCCGAGCAGATGCCGAGCGGATACAGTGGATGCAGAGCAGAAGCCTAGCGGATACCTAGAGGATACAAAGTGTTCACTGCGCATGTGGGGAGGATGCATTGCGTCAGCCCCGTGGATATAAAGGGAAGCAGCTCGCAAGCAGGTCACCATTCAGAGGAAAGACCTGCTGCCAGACACAGCTCCAGCCAGCCAACAACCATGGGGAAAAAGAGGAAGCCTCTGCCATCTGCTGCCAGCCCTGGCAAGAAGGACAGGGCCACCACCCCTGGCCCTGACTCTGCTGGTGCTGGTGCTTCTGCTGCTCGGGCTGACTCTTCTGGTGCTTACTCTGCTGGCACTGCTCCTGGTGCTGGTGCTTCTACTGGTGCTTACTCTGCTGGCGCTGCTCCTGGTGCTGGTGCTTCTGCTGGTGCTTACTCTGCTGGCGCTGCTCCTGGTGCTGGTGCTTCAGCTGGTGCTTACTCTGCTGGCACTGCTCCTGGTGCTGGTGCTTCTGCTGGTGTTTACTCTGCTGGTGCTGCTCCTGGTCCTGCTGGTCCTGCTGGTCCTGCTGGTGCTGCTTTTGCTGCTACTGTTGTTGTTGCTGCTGCTGCTGCTGCTGGTGTGGTGGAGCAGCCCCTAGAACCTCGAAGCCCTTCTGATGAGGGCCCAGGTGGCCCTGCCAGAGGGAGGAAGAGGCATACGTGTGAACGGGAGAGGAGGCAATACTCCATCGAAGAGGAACATGAGGATGAGGTGCTGGAATGGCTGAGGGAGAACGAGTATTTATGGCGGAAGGGACACAGGCTCTATTGAGACACCAAAAGGAAGCAGGCTGCTTGGAGAGAGAAGGTGGAGAGCCTGGGTTACACTTCGGAGGTCCTCCTTGGCTGGTGGAAGCACATGCACACCTGGTACAGGAAGCTGCACCTCAAGAAATCTGGCCAGGCCATGGTCAAGCTGATGGACCGAGACACCTACGTGATGGCCAAGTGCAGCTTCTTGGATGGTGAGATCCGCCACCGAGGAGCAGCCCCTCTGACAACCCTCTCTCTCAGGCAGCCCGCAGAGAGCCAATCCTCTTCTGGCCAAGAGTCAGCTCCTGTGTCCAGTCACGCTCCTGTGGAGCGTGCCACGGCAGACACCCCCTCCCCGACAGCTGCACTCCTCGTGGTGGAGCGTGTGGAGGACCCCCTGACACAGTGGGAGCAAGGAGAGGGCACTTCCACCAGAGACCAACCCACATCCACCCCCAGCTCCACCTCCACAGAAAGCAGGCAGAGAGCCAGACCGGAGGGGCAGAGCCACACTGTCCTGCTGGAGATCAGGGACACCATCCAAAGCAGCATAGATCTCCTCTCTCAGCTGGTACACACAGACATACCATCCTCCAACCGCAAGCCCTTCCTCACCTACGTCAACCAGACTCTCCTGGACATGTCCGAATCACAGTACCAGGTGATCAAGGACAGGATTACCGGTCTTCTTCACAACCCTCCAGACCCAGCTGAACTTGTTCCCACACAGTCCAGGTCTGCTCCTCCACCCCAGGTGATGTCACTGCCCTTCCAAGGCTTTCCACAGGCCCTCACCTACCAAGGCTATGGCTACCAGGAGCTCCAGCAGCACAGGCAGCCCTTCCCAGTCCAGGCACAGATACATCGAATGCCACCGGTGCCACCAATGCCACTGATGCAACCAATGCCACTGATGCCACAGATGCCACCCACGCCACAGATGCCACCCATGCCACAGATGCCACCGAATCCTCACCTCGCTCACCTGCAGACCAGACAGCCCCACTATACTCCTCCTTCCTCCACCCCACAGCCAAGCCTAGCCTCAGAACATCTGTCTTCGGTCTTGGGACTGACACCCCATGTCCTGGAGGAAGGGGTTCTCAACATCACAGGACTGAGCCAGCTGTCTGAGAGCTTCCTCCACACACTATCCCCTGTTGTCCTCTTGGGGCCAGGCACCCCAATGGCGCCTCAGACCAGCACTCTAGCAGCAGCCACCTCCACAGCACCTGGACCCTTCACCCCTGATACTATGGGCATGCCTCAGAGTGACTGAGAAGAGTGCCAGAGACTGGGTTGCTACCTGATGACTTTATCTTTGCTTGGGACACTTGGGTCATTTTCTTTTACAGTTTGTTATTAATAAAGATTATCTTTGCTTCACACACTTGCTTCAGTTCTTTTAGTCAATAAAGTATTGGTGAAAACTTTTAGAAATGGTTTTAGCCTTTGCATGCTTGTGGGATGGGTTAAGGTAGCAGTGGGATGGGCAGGGATACCTTTGGTATGGGTAATAGCTGTAGGATGGGCAGGGATACCTTTGGGATGGGTAATAGCTGTGGGATGGGTTAGGATACCTTTGGGATGGGTAATAGCTGTGGGATAGATAAACCTCCAGTGCAAGCATAGTGGGACTGTATGGTTCACCCTCCCAGCTGCCACACATATGGCCCTTTTTTATCAATAACAATTTAATCATTGATCCACACATTTCAACATAAACACAACTCTTTATTTATGCCCTGTTCATTGTAGGGCTACTCAACATACCTGGCACAATCTCATCAGTGTGATGAGACAGGCTAAAGGAAGCATCCATTAATCATCTATCATCCTGTCTTGCCACTCCACTGCTCCATCTGGGGAGTTGCACCAGTGTTTCAGGAAGTTGCGCTGCTTCTTTCCTTCACGTGAAGCTTTGTTGGGGCCTTGCACATCCACAGTGTCTATCAGGTTTTGTCCTTGCCTCCATTCACCAGGCTCCATGTCCCCATTGCCTTGATGGAGGTCCACGAGCCTGTTCTGCAACACTGGATAGCGGGTGCGCATGAGATTGTGCAGGATACAGCAAGCTTCCACGATGTTCCTCACGGTCTCTGGGCAATGCTGCATGGTGGTGAGAAGTACCTGGAACCTGTTGGCCAGGATGCCAAAGGCGTTCTCCACCACCCGCCTTGCCCTGGACAGCCTGTAGTTGAAGATCCTCTCTTCACGGGTGAGGCATCTGGAAGTGTAGGGCTTCATGAGGTAGGTTGTGAGGGAGAAGGCGTCATCCCCCACAATGAAGTAGGACACATCTTGTGTGTCATTGGGCAGGGGGTCTGGATCTGGGAAGCCCATGATGAGGTTGCGTTCCAGCCCCTCCTT
>BLBF01000018.1:47365133-47413580 GCA_015471245.1 Laticauda colubrina | reverse complement strand
GTTGTTATCCGCTCTCAAAAGTGCTCCAAATTTGCATAACCAGAGCGGACAACAACGGAAAGGAACGGACGGGGGGAGGACGTAGCCAGGATGTAAAGCAGATGCTCCACGGAAGCCTAGCGGATGGAAGCAGATGGCACATCCGCAGGCCTTCCGGGAGAGCACAGCGAAGCGGATGCGCAACAGAGGGAACGGATGCCGAGCAGATGCCGAGCGGATACAGTGGATGCAGAGCAGAAGCCTAGCGGATACCTAGAGGATACAAAGTGTTCACTGCGCATGTGGGGAGGATGCATTGCGTCAGCCCCGTGGATATAAAGGGAAGCAGCTCGCAAGCAGGTCACCATTCAGAGGAAAGACCTGCTGCCAGACACAGCTCCAGCCAGCCAACAACCATGGGGAAAAAGAGGAAGCCTCTGCCATCTGCTGCCAGCCCTGGCAAGAAGGACAGGGCCACCACCCCTGGCCCTGACTCTGCTGGTGCTGGTGCTTCTGCTGCTCGGGCTGACTCTTCTGGTGCTTACTCTGCTGGCACTGCTCCTGGTGCTGGTGCTTCTACTGGTGCTTACTCTGCTGGCGCTGCTCCTGGTGCTGGTGCTTCTGCTGGTGCTTACTCTGCTGGCGCTGCTCCTGGTGCTGGTGCTTCAGCTGGTGCTTACTCTGCTGGCACTGCTCCTGGTGCTGGTGCTTCTGCTGGTGTTTACTCTGCTGGTGCTGCTCCTGGTCCTGCTGGTCCTGCTGGTCCTGCTGGTGCTGCTTTTGCTGCTACTGTTGTTGTTGCTGCTGCTGCTGCTGCTGGTGTGGTGGAGCAGCCCCTAGAACCTCGAAGCCCTTCTGATGAGGGCCCAGGTGGCCCTGCCAGAGGGAGGAAGAGGCATACGTGTGAACGGGAGAGGAGGCAATACTCCATCGAAGAGGAACATGAGGATGAGGTGCTGGAATGGCTGAGGGAGAACGAGTATTTATGGCGGAAGGGACACAGGCTCTATTGAGACGCCAAAAGGAAGCAGGCTGCTTGGAGAGAGAAGGTGGAGAGCCTGGGCTACACTTCGGAGGTCCTCCTTGGCTGGTGGAAGCACATGCACACCTGGTACAGGAAGCTGCACCTCAAGAAATCTGGCCAGGCCATGGTCAAGCTGATGGACCGAGACACCTACGTGATGGCCAAGTGCAGCTTCTTGGATGGTGAGATCCGCCACCGAGGAGCAGCCCCTCTGACAACCCTCTCTCTCAGGCAGCCCGCAGAGAGCCAGTCCTCTTCTGGCCAAGAGTCAGCTCCTGTGTCCAGTCACGCTCCTGTGGAGCGTGCCACGGCAGACACCCCCTCCCCGACAGCTGCACTCCTCGTGGTGGAGCGTGTGGAGGACCCCCTGACACAGTGGGAGCAAGGAGAGGGCACTTCCACCAGAGACCAACCCACATCCACCCCCAGCTCCACCTCCACAGAAAGCAGGCAGAGAGCCAGACCGGAGGGGCAGAGCCACACTGTCCTGCTGGAGATCAGGGACACCATCCAAAGCAGCATAGATCTCCTCTCTCAGCTGGTACACACAGACATACCATCCTCCAACCGCAAACCCTTCCTCACCTACGTCAACCAGACTCTCCTGGACATGTCCGAATCACAGTACCAGGTGATCAAGGACAGGATTACCGGTCTTCTTCACAACCCTCCAGACCCAGCTGAACTTGTTCCCACACAGTCCAGGTCTGCTCCTCCACCCCAGGTGATGTCACTGCCCTTCCAAGGCTTTCCACAGGCCCTCACCTACCAAGGCTATGGCTACCAGGAGCTCCAGCAGCACAGGCAGCCCTTCCCAGTCCAGGCACAGGTACATCGAATGCCACCGGTGCCACCAATGCCACTGATGCAACCAATGCCACTGATGCCACAGATGCCACCCACGCCACAGATGCCACCCATGCCACAGATGCCACCGAATCCTCACCTCGCTCACCTGCAGACCAGACAGCCCCACTATACTCCTCCTTCCTCCACCCCACAGCCAAGCCTAGCCTCAGAACATCTGTCATCGGTCTTGGGACTGACACCCCATGTCCTGGAGGAAGGGGTTCTCAACATCACAGGACTGAGCCAGCTGTCTGAGAGCTTCCTCCACACACTATCCCCTGTTGTCCTCTTGGGGCCAGGCACCCCAATGGCGCCTCAGACCAGCACTCTAGCAGCAGCCACCTCCACAGCACCTGGACCCTTCACCCCTGATACTATGGGCATGCCTCAGAGTGACTGAGAAGAGTGCCAGAGACTGGGTTGCTACCTGATGACTTTATCTTTGCTTGGGACACTTGGGTCATTTTCTTTTACAGTTTGTTATTAATAAAGATTATCTTTGCTTCACACACTTGCTTCAGTTCTTTTAGTCAATAAAGTATTGGTGAAAACTTTTAGAAATGGTTTCAGCCTTTGCATGCTTATGGGATGGGTTAAGGTAGCAGTGGGATGGGCAGGGATACCTTTGGTATGGGTAATAGCTGTAGGATGGGCAGGGATACCTTTGGGATGGGTAATAGCTGTGGGATGGGTTAGGATACCTTTGGAATGGGTAATAGCTGTGGGATAGATAAACCTCCAGTGCAAGCATAGTGGGACTGTATGGTTCACCCTCCCAGCTGCCACACATATGGCCCTTTTTTATCAATAACAATTTAATCATTGATCCACACATTTCAACATAAACACAACTCTTTATTTATGCCCTGTTCATTGTAGGGCTACTCAACATACCTGGCACAATCTCATCAGTGTGATGAGACAGGCTAAAGGAAGCATCCATTAATCATCTATCATCCTGTCTTGCCACTCCACTGCTCCATCTGGGGAGTTGCACCAGTGTTTCAGGAAGTTGCGCTGCTTCTTTCCTTCACGTGAAGCTTTGTTGGGGCCTTGCACATCCACAGTGTCTATCAGGTTTTGTCCTTGCCTCCATTCACCAGGCTCCATGTCCCCATTGCCTTGATGGAGGTCCACGAGCCTGTTCTGCAACACTGGATAGCGGGTGCGCATGAGATTGTGCAGGATACAGCAAGCTTCCACGATGTTCCTCACGGTCTCTGGGCAATGCTGCATGGTGGTGAGAAGTACCTGGAACCTGTTGGCCAGGATGCCAAAGGCGTTCTCCACCACCCGCCTTGCCCTGGACAGCCTGTAGTTGAAGATCCTCTCTTCACGGGTGAGGCATCTGGAAGTGTAGGGCTTCATGAGGTAGGTTGTGAGGGAGAAGGCGTCATCCCCCACGATGAAGTAGGGCACATCTTGTGTGACATTGGGCAGGGGGTCTGGATCTGGGAAGCCCATGATGAGGTTGCGTTCCAGCCCCTCCTTGAGGTGACTGGCGTTGTATACCTGGACATCTGAAGATGAGCCGTTGCTTGAAGCATCGATGTACATGAACTTGTAGTCAGCATCGACCATGGCAAAGAGGATGATGCTGAAGAAGCTCTTGTAGTTGTGATAAGTGGACCCTGACTTGGCTGGAGCTTTGCAGGCCACGTGCTTGCCATCTATGGCTCCAACCGTGTGGGGGAAGTTCCACTTCTGATACCACTGCTCTGCAACTTTCTTCCATCTTTCTTCAGTGGAGGGGCACTGGAGGAGCTCCTCCAGGTAATCTTCGATGATGGCCTGCACCACTTCTCTGATGACAATGCTGATGGTGTTGTGTGGCACCCTCCAGCCATACTGCATGCTTTTGTAGGTGGTCCCTGAGGCCAGGTGGCGCAGAGTCAGTGCCACCTTGAGCCCAGGGTCCAGGCTGGGCCGGAAGTTGGTGCTCTGCTTGGTCAACCTGGGTCTCAGCCGCTCCACAACTTTGTCAAACATGGCTTGAGGCATCCTCATGAAGTTCTGGAATGCACGAGGGTCTTCTTTCCTCAGCTCCACTATCAGCTTGTTATACAGTCCGTACTCTGATCTTCTGGTGATCCAACTTCGGACCCAGACACTTCTTGGACGCCTCCTTTTCTTCACGTAGAACAAGTGAAAGAGCCTGTAGATGGCTTTGCACTGTTGTAGAATGATGGTGGCTACCAAAAGGAGTGTGTGATGATCAATGGTGGAGATGACTGGATGCTGTGGAAGAGCAAGAGCCAGATGAAGGCTGAAGAGGTCTGCACAGCAGGGCTGTTGGACTGAAAGTGAGATCCAGGTGAGTTCCTCCCCCTTTTTATAGGAAATATAGGTTTTCCGCTCGGTGTCCCTTTCCATCCTCTAGGCATCCTGCAAACATCCTAAATATCTGAGATACGTCCCCTCTGTAACGTTTTTTCTGTTTTAATGCTTTGTATGCGAGCTGCATCCGCTTTCATCCTTTCTCCGTCCGTGCTACTAATGCTGCGTGTCCGTTCTGCGTCCGTTTCGCTTCCTCCCTGTGTCCATTTTCTGCTGGAGCCGATGCGAGTTGCGGGGATGCGCAGCGAATGGCTAGCGGATATAGCGGATGCGTAACAGATGACAACGGATGTAGAACGGATGTTCCCCGTATGCGTAGCGGATGTCTAATGGACGTGTTGGATACATTTTCCGCTCAAAAAGTTTTGTGCAGCTCAAAACTTTTTGAGCGGATGAAATGTCAGTAGACAGATGCTGGACGGATAGAGAGGAGGAAAACTGGACGCAGTGAGTACAGAACGGAAGCATTGCGTTAACCAACGGATGGCAAGTGTTTCTCTCCGTTTTACATCATCTTTGCATCTGTTGGTGCTGTGTGACAGGGGCTTTAGTTGCCTCCTATTCGACTCAAACAGCTAGAATCCAAATTTGTTTGTACATTTTTATACTTGATTTTTATTTTTGAACTTCTATGCCACCCATCTCACTGGGGCTATAGATAGTGAAGATAGCAAGTTAGCATTGATTCCAAGGCTTCAAACTTCTGCACATTATTAAGGTGGATGTAAATTTCATTGGTCAGAATGAGATGCACAGTGAGCATTTATAACTATAATGTTAGTAACATTTACCTCCTAGCTCAGTGGTTCTCAACCTTTTCTTCACCAAGGATGCTCTTGGAATACCTTTTGTGGCCATGGATTTAAATCATAACATTTCTTCAAGTCTTCATGGACCCCCTGTGATGATATCATGGGCCCCTAAGGGGCCCATGGACCACAGGTTGAGAACCAGTGTTTTTGGTTAAATGTGTAAAATTGAACTGCATAGTCAGTTGATAGTAAGCATCACTGAATAATGGCCAAAGCTGTATTGCAGTGCACCTGCTTTGCATGCGGAGATCCCAGGTTCAATCTTTGGCTTCTCTGGGTATGGCAGAGAAAAGTCCTGCTTGATCATTTTTGAAGCTACTGCCAATCAGGGCCATCTGTACTGAGTTACATGGATGAATGCTGCAACTGAATATAAAGCAGCTTCTTACATTTCTTAATGGGCTACATGAGCTTCTCCTGCTCCCTACTGTTTTGGACAAGCCTGGGCTTTATGCTCCAGCTGGAAGAAGAGGAGGAAGCCTGCTAGGCTAATTTGCTTTATAACATATATTGATAAAATTGTGTGTATTTTATTTGAAACCTCAATACAGCATAAAGTATGTTAAACAGTAAAACACATCTTTCCTTCCTGCTTAAATTCAGAGCAAGGGAAAATGACATTTCCATCTGGGTAAGAGTTCTTCATTCTGAAGAAAAGATGCAAAGTCAATGAACAAGTTATTTGATCATGGTATGGGGTCAGGGTGACAATTAGATCAGCCTTTCCTCACTATCCTGCTGTCTAACCAGTTTTACAGATTAAAGAAAAAAATCGTTCAAAGCACTTAAAAAAGAATATTACCTCTCCAGGTTTTACTATCAAAGTAAACAAAGAGAAGTGTTCGCTATTCCTCAATCTCAAAAGTCCCAAAGCAGTGAAAAATTAACAAGTAAAATCAAAGTCACTAATATGCTGAAAATATGCAATGGGACCATAGTGTGAAAAATAATGACCCAGTGTTACTAACCAGGATCACAATTATTAAAAGCTATTATCTAAATATCCACATCTTTAGAAATCTAACAGAACAGAACAGAAAAACAGAGTTGGAAGCAGGGTTGGGATATGACAGGGTTAACTACTGGTTCAGTGATTTATGATGTGCTTCCCTGCACGCTGCGCGCAGGCGCCTGTAAATCGTCATCAACATTCTGTGTGCAGAGAAGCAACCTTTGAAAAAGCCCTCTTTTCCTGCTTTTTAAACTGCAGCTGTGCTTCGCACGGCAGCTGAAGTTTAAAAATCAGGAAATAAAGGTCAGGTAAGAGCCTGGGTGGGCAAAAACATCAACAGACATAGAACCGGTTCTATGTCTCTTGTTCTTCAGAGCTACCAGTTCTACAGAGGTGGACAGAACTGGTAGAAACTCACCCCTGGTTGGAAGGGACTTTGTAAGTCTTCTAATCCAGCAGTCCCCAAGTTTTCCAGCTTGATGACCTAGGGGAAGTGGTGGCATTCTATCGGTTTGGCCCAGTTCTACTGAGCCGGTAGCATTGATGAGAGGCAGAAACTGAACTGGTTATCTCTGCCGCTCTGCTGTTGGGCCCACCTGTCTGAATGGGCTCTCATACTCACCGTTATTCCCTGATTTTGAAGCGCAGCTGCTTTGTGCGGTATAGCAGAGTGCTGCGGGGCAGCTGCTGAAGCAACAGGGAGAGTGCAGGCTTGCAGAATGTGAGTTGGAACACCTCTGCACCTGCACAAATGACTCTGTGCCTGCGCATGGTGTGTGTTTGGTATGTGCACACATGCAAAGTGTGTGCACGTGCGCAAAGGGCTCCCACCAAGCCACACCAACCGAACCAGTGGTAAAAATCTTTGAATCCCATCACTGCCTAGGGGGCTTGTGAGTGGAGCTACAGCTCCATTTCTACAAGCGGCACAACCCTAACCCTAACCCTCCATTCACACAAATGGAGCTTTGTGCACAAGCAGATGGATCTTGCACTCGGGCATGAAGCTCCACTCACATGAGTGCAGACACTTGAACTCACATGCAAAGCCCGGCTTGCGCAAGAGGGCACTTGAGGTGTTGTAACTATGTATCATTTATGTGTTTGCAACTGTGTATCAATGCAACTATGTATCATTCAGACATTGCAACATTGTATCATTCATGTGTAATCATTAAGCTTCTGTCTTCTCAGTGACCTTTTACAGGGCACGTACAGAGACAAGGAGTCAAACATTTGCAGAAATGGTTTATTCACTTGGGATTACATTGTCTGGCATGCAGCTTTGTGAAGAAGTAATATCCTGATCAAATATAAATCTTGCCATCCTGTCTGTCCTGGTATCTTGCTTTTGTTTGAGCCATTGTTAAATCTGTATATTCCGTCTGACCTAGGCTTAACCTAGGTTCTGAATAAACAATCACCCCCTTTTGAATGAGCATAATAAAAGAGCGTGTACCCGGACATTCGGCGCGCACTCATCACGAGGAACTTCGTCTCCTGTCATTTCTCTCTCCTTCGCTCCCTATCATGAGACACCCATCTGATGCGGGATAACAGATACCGCATTCTGGTGACCCCGACGTGATTCCCTAGGGGGGATACGCCGCGACGCGCTCATATCTTACTCGCTCGATGGGAGCTGTGCTTCGCCAGGCCTGAAGCGAATTGCACATCATCGGATTTGAAACACGGTCTCGACTTTCGTAAGTATGGGCGGAAACTTTTCTCAACAACAGACAGAGTATCTGAAGGAATTGAGGGAGTTAGTCGCCTCTTCTTCTAAATATTCTGCTAATTTAAAGGGCTCGCCTGTAAAAATTAAACCTATTGCTACATTATTGGCTTATGTGTGGCAACATTGTCCCACTTATCCAGAGAAAGGGTCCTTAAAAATCTCCATTTGGGAAAAAATTGGTGACTATATCCATAATCCTCCTCGTGCACCTATTGGCATTTTGGTCACTTGGAGGAAAATTATGGAGGCTTTAAAAGTCCATTATAAAATAGAAGCAGAAAATGTATTAGAATCTCCTCCACCAAGTTATGATAACTTTTCTGTCCTTCAACCCTCCGATCCCAATGATCGTAAGTCATTACGAGAGCCTCCCTCCATCCAATCCACTTCTTTAAAAGGAGAGCTCTCGTGTCCATTCAACAAGCCTTTTCTGAAGGAGAAATGGATGAGGACACCCTTGCAGCTGCCTCCCTTTATCCTATCATACAAATTGGCAATCCTCCAGTTCCTCTGTATACCCCAATGTCATATAAAATAATTAAGGATTTAAAAGCAGCTTGCAAGGAAAATGGTATTCAATCTCTCTATGTACAGGGTCTTTTAGGATCAATAGCCCAACCAGGAGCTGACTTGATAAATGCTGATTGGCGTACATTATTTACCATGATCCTCACGCCTTCACAATTTTTGGTCTGGGAGTCAGAATTTCATAAGCGTACTGCAGCCGCAGCCGCTAGAGGCTTACCGGCAAATGTCACTCTAGATATGCTTAACGGTACTGGCACTATGCTTACCGTTGCCCAGCAGACTGCCACAGACGCAGCTGCTTTCCCTATACTACAGGATTGTGCTTTGGCCGCTGCTCGAAAAGTTGACAATGCAGGATGCGTGCCCAAATCTTTCTCTAAAGTTATTCAAGGACCTTCTGAGCCTTTTTCCTCCTTTATAAACCATCTCACAGAAGCCTTAGAGAGACAAATTGATAATGAGGAGGCTTGTAATGAATTACAATTGAAACTTGCTTATGAAAACGCAAACGCTGATTGTCAGAAAGTTTTGCAACCAATAATTAATAAGAAAAATGTTACCTTGGCAGATTATCTTACAGCCTGCCGAATCATAGGAACCACATCCCATTCCATGTCTACTCTGGCTACAGCCATTACTGAAGGCATGCAGCAGAACATGAGCTCTCTTCTTCCCATTTCCCAACAAAACACTCGCAAAATGGGCAATTGTTTTAATTGTGGCAAGCCAGGTCACTTTAAGAGCCAATGCAGAGCCCCGGGCAGGGGAGCTAATATGTCAAGAAACCAGGTAGCTCGCCCAAAGACACCATGCCCTCGATGCCAAAAAGGCTATCATTGGGCTAATCAGTGCAGAGCCCAAAAGAATGAACAACAGAATAACCCTGCAATCATCAAAAAACCCTTTTTGAATCAGGGAAACTAGAAACGGGGCAGGCAGCCAGCCCCACAACAAAGGCTGCGGAAAATTGCAACTTTTCTTCTTTCGCTTACGATCTTGTTGCTAATGAAACTGTTACTTATCTTCCTGGTGTTGCTGACTTTCTCTTTGTATGTCTTGTTCAGCCTTTTCATATGCCCCCCAATATTCCAGTGCTAGTCTTTCCTGTAAAGGATTTAGCTGAACAAGGTATTCTTGCCTCTCCTTTTCTGCATGATCCCACTGTATTGTCTGATGTCTGTCTGTCTGTACTAGCTAATACAGAAGTTACTATAAATGAGGGGGATGTTGTGGCAAAAATGATTGTGCTCTTAGACCAACAACAAGAGCAACTCTATGCAATTGAAAGACCAATTAGTCAACCAAAACCTACGGTAACATTCTTATTGAATGGTCGATCCTTTCTTGGTCTTTTAGATACTGGAGCGGATATTTCCGTCATCCGAACCACTGAGTGGCCAAACACCTGGCCTGCAGATGTGGCACCAGCGGTGAGAGGAGTGGGGGGACTCCAGGAGACTCGCATTAGCAGAAACTGGGTAAAAGCCCATTCCCCTGAGTCTCAATGTGTTGCTTATATTAAACCAGCTGTAATTCCTCTGTATACTAACTTGTGGGGAAGAGACCTTATGTCACAATTTAATGCACAACTTACCCTCTACTAACCATGCTTCGCTTGCATTTGACTCACAATAACCCTGTGTGGATTGATCAGTGGCCTCTCCCTTCTATAAAGCTTGAAGCCTTACATTCTCTTGTTCAAGAACAATTAGATAAAGGTCATCTAGAACCTTCATTGAGTCCATATAATACCCCAGTTTTTGTTATCAAAAAGAAAAATGGCGCTTGGCGCCTCCTTCAGGATTTAAGGGCTGTGAATTCGGTCCTCCTTCCAATGGGACCCCTGCAATGTGGTCTTCCAAATCCTAACATAATTCCTCAAGAGTATGACCTTATCATTATTGATTTAAAAGACTGTTTTTTCTCCATTCCATTACACCAGTTAGATAGAAAATTATTTGCTTTTACAGTACCAACTTTAAATAATCAGAGACCTACCAAATGATATCAATGGAAAGTCTTACCACAAGGCATGTTAAACAGTCCAACTATGTGTCAATTTTTTGTGGATTTAGCCTTGCAACCATACAGGGACAAATATCCTCATTTTTTAATCTATCATTACATGGATGATATATTGGTATCTGCACCTGGCCCAAAGGGCATGGTATTAAAAACTCTGCCGTGCCTGACCTCCATTCTAGGTAAAGCAGGACTCACAATAGCCCCAGAAAACGTACAATCCAAACCACCCTTTTCCTATTTAGGTCACAAGTTACTTGCTTCAGCTGCTGTTCCTTCCCTTCCCCTCCCAACACTTCCCCCAAAACCTACACTTGTGATCTTACAACAGTTCCTAGGAACCTTAAATTGGGCACGTCCTTATTTGGGTTTGACCACAGCTACATTAGCTCCTCTTTTTAATGCCCTCACACAAGGTAAAGCCCCGTCTGATGTCATCATTCTAAATAAAGAGCAGTTGCAGGCATTAAAAGACGTTTCTCATTCACTGGCTACTCGATGGGTGGATCGAGCTATAGAGAATTGCCCTTTATCAATTGCTTTACTAAATATTGTTCAGAGACCTACAGCTGTTATAATGCAATCTCATCAAACACAGGTTCTGATTTTAGAATGGCTTCATTTGTCTCACACCCCACGGACCACAATCACTAGTAAAGCCTCTGCATATTCCCAGTTGATCTTTAAAGGTCGACAAAAATGTAAACAACTCATGGGATGTGAGCCTGTTTCAATATTCACTCCTTGCTCACTGACCACGTGGGAAATGCTATGGTGTAATTCAGAAGAACTACAATACGCTTTAGAAGAGTGGCCAGGGCAAACTTCTTGCCATTTACCAGCAGACCCACGTTTCACTTTTCTTAAAACTCTCCCTTTTGAATGGCAATCCCCTCTCTCAATATCTCCATTAGTAGATGCACCTACGCTTTATGCAGATGGGGGGAAAGTGTATGGTGCTTGTGCATGGAACCAGGAGGGAGAGTGGAAAACTAAAATTACCCCTCTGCAATCTTCTGCTCAACAGGCAGAACTTGCTGCATCTCTTATTGCATTTCAACAGTTTCAAAAAGCTCCTTTTAATTTAATAGTTGATTCCTTGTACGTTTCTCAGATTTTGAAAAATATATATCAAGCCTATTTATCTCCTAGCATATCTGTTCCTTTGTTAAAATTGATGATTCCTATACAACAATGTATCAACAGTCGTAGGCATCCATTCTTTGTAGCACATATCAGGAGCCACCAACCTCTTCCTGGTATTTTACAGGAGGAAAATAAGGTGGCAGACGCTGCAGCAGCAGCTGCATCAGGTAAATCAATTTGTAATCTGACAGCAGCACAAAGCCATGACTATTTTCACCAAAATAAAAAAGCATTACAAAAACAATTTTCTCTAACTCAGGCAGAAGCTGCTGCCATTATTCAACAATGCCCCACATGTAGTAAGCAAGGACATTCCATTCCCATAGGAGTAAATCCTAGAGGATTGAAAGCTTGTGAAATTTGGCAAATGGATGTAACTCAGTATCCACCTTTTGCCCCTTGGAAATATTTGCACGTTTCCATCGATACATATTCAGGATTTATTCTGGCTACTCCTCAAAGGGGAGAAGCTGTAAAACATGTCATCAATCATTCAATTCGTACCTTTGCCTCGCTGGGACGTCCAAAAGAAATCAAAACAGACAATGGACCTGCCTATACGAGTTCTGCTTTCCAGGACGCCCATCTGATGCGGGATAGCAGATACCGCATTGAGGGGAGGGCACTTGTGCTTGAGCACAAACACTCTGGTCTCGCAAGTGGAGCTTTGTGCCTGAGTGCAAGTATCCGCCGCTCAAGCAAGTGGCGCTTCGCATGTGAGAGCAAGTGTCCACTGCTCCCATAAGTGGAGTTTCATGCACATTTATGTGCTTACCCACCACATGCATGAGTAGAGCTCATGTCACCCGCAGTTTCGGTTTTGAACAGGCTGTTTTTGGGCCACAGTCAAGGGGTTGGGAACCCCGTTCTAGTCCAAACACCTGCTCAAGCAGGGGACCCTATCCCATTTCAGACAAATGGCTACCCAGAGTGTTTTAAAAACCATCCAGTGATGGAGTACCCACAACTTCTGAAGCAACCCATTCCATTGGTTAATTGTTCTCACTGTCTTCGAAATTTCTCTTTAGTTCTAGGTTGCTTTTCTCCTTTTTTAAGTTTCCACCCATTGCTTCTTGTCCTACCTTCTCATGTTTGGAAAATAGGTTGATCCTCTCTTCTTTGTTGCAACTCTCAAATACTAGAACACTGCTATCATGTCACCCCTTGTCCTTCTTTTCATAAGATTAGATATACTCCATTCCTACAACCATTCTTCATATGTTTTAGCTTTCAGCCCCCTAATCATCTTTGTTGTTTTTCTCTGCACTCTTTCCAGATCCTAAACTCTTTTTTTATATTGTGGTAACCAAAACTGGATGCAGTACTCCTAGTGTGGTCTTACCAAGGCCTTATAAAATGGTACTAACACTTCATGTGATCTTGATTGTCTCCCTCTGTTAATCTTTCCCATGCTCTCTCTAAGTTTGTTAAAATCAGCTCCTTTGAAGTGTAAGACACTAGTTTGATTTTGTTCTGTTGCTTGTGTCTGGATTATTTTGAATTCTAATGTGACATGATCACTCTCCCCCAAAGTTCCTGCAACTTTAACCCCATCTATCATTTCTTTTTTGTTAGTAAGAATTAGATCCAGTACAGCTGTCCCTCTAGTTCCCTCCTCGACCTTTTGGGTGACAAAGTTGTCAGCTAGTTTGGTGAGGAACTTGTTCGGTCTCCCACTTGATGTAAAGTTTGTCTTTCAGTTGATGCCAGGTTAGTTAAAGTGCCCCATTACTGCTGTAGTGTGTTTTCTACATACATTTGTTAACTGATTAGTGTATTTTTTCTACTTGATTGGGTGGCCTGTAGTATACACCTATTGCAATTTTCTTTTATATTAACCCATGTGTATTCTAGAAGGCTTTCATCCTTGGTTTTATGAATTTCTCTTACATATAATACAACTCTACCTCCTTTATTAGGTCTGTTTCTTTTGAACAGTTTATATCCTTCTATCAGTACATTCCAATTGTGAGTTTCATCCCACCAAGATTCAGTAATGGCAACTATATAATACCTGCCTGTATGTACACCCTGTTCAAGTTCACCCTGTTTATTCCCACACTTTGAGTTAGTGTATAGGCATATGATTTTTTTATGGCCTGATTCTGAGTATGCTTCCTACATCTCATCTTTATCTGAGTGGTTTGGTTTTTTTTTTCCCCTGTTCCCATCCCACTCTACCTCCTTGTTTGATTGGTTGCCTTGGGCATTTTTGTTTGGGATTAAGTCTTAAAGATCCTAAAGATTGGCTATCCTCCTTCCTCAGCTTTAGTTTAAAGCCCATCAGATAAGCTGATCCAGTCATTTTCCAAATACATTCTTCACATTTCTTGTGAAGTGCAAGTCATCCCTTGCCAGAAGCCCTTCTTGAAGGTAGTGCAGACCTTCCCTGAATTACCTTTTCTCTATGTCTAGAGAGATATAAAGAAAGACATTTCACCTTATTTTATAACAATATAAATGCTAATTCAGTTTCCTGGCAAGGGAATTACAAATTCTGAACACTAGAAGCTGCATTTTGTTTAGTATCAACTGATGAGGGAAGTCTACAAAAGAATCATAATGAAAGATCAAAACATATAACATTAATAAAAGTCTGATAGTAAGCAGACATTGGAACATTCTGATCCTCAACTGGCAATTCTTTTGAAAGTAAAATAAATTCTTGAACTGACCCAGAAAGCTAGATCAATGCTTTTAAAACTGGTGCCTTGAAAAGTAGAGGATTTAATAGACATTACTGAAGTGTAATGGAATAACATTGTTATTTCAATGCAATAACAAGAATTAAGGAATAAAGCGTATTTCAGAGGAATGCCATCATACACATACACACACACTGTGTATATGCTTATACACAAACATATATATACTTATACACACATAAGTGTGTGTGTGTGTGTGTGTGTGTGTGTGTATATATATATATATATATATATATATATATATATATATATATATATATATATATATATATATATATATATATTATACACACACATACACACACATGTACATACATATACATATACACATACATACAAACACAGAAAGGTACAGATGCATTGAGATCCAAGAATTTTATCAAGAGTGTTCAATCAAGAACATTTAAATAAAAGTATAAGGAAGAGGAAATAGCAAATGTATTATTGAATGTACTATAGGCTATCAAATTTGACAGAAGATCTCTGATTGATTAATAATGTCCTTCTGGACCACATTACAAAATTTTCTGGAAGAAGGAACATAGTAATTGGAGATTTTAACTACCTGGGCATCTTTCAGGCAAGACTGCAAGGTTCCCAAAATCCCTAATTAGTTTTGCTGGCTTGTTTCATTTTTTAGAACGTAGAAAAGGTGGAAACCACTGTCTTGGATCTCATCCTAGCTAATGTTGAAGAGATAAAAATAATGTGAACTTTGTGAACATGGTTATTACTTGGCTACCCATCTACCAAGGGGAACTCTGAGCAATGAAGAAGAAGAAAAATACAACACAGTTATCAAAATAGAGGGAAAGGCCCATAAGATTCACAACCATAAATTAGAAAAAATGCAGCTTGCTTATACATACACCTTATGCAAAATATATACAAGAGTAATACTAATATTGAAGAAATGGTGGAATAGAATCATTAAAAGAAAAGATGCTCAAGGACAGACAAAATGAAATGTGAATGATAAATATTAAAATAATGTTGAAGAAACAGTGGCAGATAGCAGTACAATTATCTCACATTGAGTTATCCTGCACTGAATTGTTCTGCAGCAAGTTGTCCCACAGTGTCCCATAGCAGTACAGTTATCTCACATTGAGTTATCCTGCACTGAATTGTTCTGCAACAAGTTTTCCCACCTTGAATCTGCTGGGGCGAGTCAGCTGTGGTGAGCCAACTATAGTAAGTCAGCCATGGCAAGATGGCCACAATGAGTCGGTTGGGGTGAACGAGTTGTCCCATTCTACCTGCAGATACCTGTACACATCTGCATCAGATAAATATTTGAGAGCTCAAAAAAAGAGCAAGTGGTAAGATAATAACATAATAATAAAATGTTGTCAATGTCAATATTTCCCCAAGTCCCTGATGTTATAATTAAGACATATTTCATAGATCACTGACCTGAGCATAAAGTGGACATAATCTATAAAGATATCAATGTTATCTCTATAAAGATAAGCCATTTTTTCCACAATAAGAATATTATTAAGAAACAAAAGACTTAGATCTAGAATCTCCTAGAAAATAAATATTTATAAAGCAGTCAAGATCATAGTTCTTTGTAAACTTATTCTGTTTAGATAATGATTAGAATTTTGAGTTTAGAATGTTCTAAATTTAGAAAGAGTATTAATTGTGCATAAATCCATATATCAGGAAAATATTTTTTGACTACAGTCAGAACTATTTCCTTTCCAAATTCTTCAATTTTCTGGAATTTAGAGTTAAGCAATACAGTTTCAACCAGTTATGGTTGCATATTGATAACCATATGAAATTATTAATTTGTAGAAATAGGCTTTGTAGAAACAATTTGGAACCAAGATATGCCCTTTATTCTGAATTATTCCACCCTTCTGAGTGACACAGGGTTATAATGGTTATATTGAATCCAAATGTTCAGCCAGTTGAAGAGAGAATATTCTACACAGGACTTCTATCAATTTAATAAATACTGTAAAGCAACACATAAGAACAGGACCACTGCCAGTTGAATATCACATGGTAGATAGGAACGCAGTGATATCTGTGTTCTCGGTGACAGAGGAAATAATTTTTGAAATAAATAAATTCCCAAATAGCTTAATGTAATTGAATGGCTTTGTAATTAGGTCAGTAATTTATGTACAATAATTTATGTACAGTAACTATTGTATATAAGGAAGAGTAATTACAATATATGTATTGTATAATCTACCTCATATTAACTGGACTCTTAATGAATGTACAACTGAACCCACACATGCAACCTTCTATAATGCAGTAACAAATCTGAGACTAGAACAACAAGTAACCAACAACACTAGACTTTACAACTGCCTCGATCTCATCTTCTGCAACAGTTTGAATTCAATTTACGGAATACAAATTAAAGAACCCTTTTCCAACAGTGACCACAACATGATTGACTTATGTCTCAAATACGTCCACACAAAAATCATCACAATGACAGAATCCCCAATTATAACTTCAAAAAAGGCAACGATGATCTTATAAACAATGATCTCTCATCTTTTGATTGGCAATTTCTATTCACTGGATGCAATACTGTAGAAGACCATTACAACATATTTTTACTTGAAGTCAAAAGAGTCATCAAACTATATGTACCAATAACAACTCCCAAAACCAGAAAAAATAAATTACCCATAACAATAAGGAAGCTTCAATCCAAAAAGAAATCACTTTGGTGGAAAAACAAATCTGGTCATGTTGCCAACTTCAAAAGCCAATATAAAAATTTATGCCACCAAATAAAGACTGAATGCACCAATTATCACATTAAACAAGAGGAAAACCTTCTACACACCAATTGCACCCACGCTTTCTACAATTTTGTAAACAACAAACTAAAAGACTCAAGGTCCATCCCACCCTTGAAAGGACCTAATGGTAAAGACTGCAACGACAACACCATTAAAGCCAACCTTTTCACATACTCTTTGGCTCAGTATTTATAAATAGCAATGGATCATGCCTAGTATTTCCTAGTCGAACCACAGACAATTACTAATAACTACTAATCTAATTAATACATATCGATTTTACAGAAGACAATGCTGAAAAAGCACTATGCAATCTAAAACCATATCTATCTATTGGACTGGACGGAATATGTGCCTACTTCTTTAAAAAGCTATCCACTGCCATAGCCGAACCTCTAAGCATAATCTTTAAAAAATCTTTCAGGACCATCTCCTTGCCAAAACTATGGTCACAAGCCACGGACATCCCTATCTTCAAAAAGGGAGACCCCAACCTAGATGAAAATTACAGACCAATCTCTTTATGCTGCATCACCTGTAAAGTCATGGAATCAATTATTAACCAATCCATCATCCTTCACTTAGAGACAAGCAACCTACTCTCTAATAAACAATTTGGTTTCAGAAAAAAACTATCCTGTAATTTGCAACTCTTACACTGCAAAAACATATGGACTACACAACTCGATCAGGGCAAAGCAATAGATGCAATCTACATAGATTGCTGTAAAGCCTTTGATTCAGTGGTACATGACAAACTACTCCTAAAACTAAAATTTTATGGTGTCTCTGGACACCTGCATAACTGGATAGAATCATTCCTGTCAAACAGACAACAAATGGTCAAAATTGGAAGAGTCCTATCAAATTCTGTACCTGTCAACATTGGTGTCCCTCAAGGCAGTGTTCTAGGACCAACTCTTTTCATGCTCTACATAAATGACCTCTGTGATCATATTCAGAGAAACTGTTCTCTTCGCTGATGATGTAAAGCTATTCAACACCACAGACAATGCTGCTACCTTCAAAAAGTCCTTGACTTTTTATCAGAATGGTCAAACAAATGGCAACTTCAAATCGCAACAAATAAATGCTCTGTCTTATATATTAGCAAAATAAATCAGAAAATAAAAAACAAGCTGAATAGTCAAGACCTTGTTGATGATCCAAGCTCTGTAAAGGACTTTGGAATACTCATCTCTAATGATCTAAGTGGTAGAGCCCACTGTAACTACATAGACAAAAAGGCATTAAGAGTTGTTAGCCTAATCCTACGTAGCTTTTTCTCTGGTAATATCACACTACTAACTAGAACATACAAAACATTAGCTAGACCAATACTTGAATACAGCTCATCAGTCTGGAACCCACATTAGGTACCTGATATTAACACAGTTGAGAAAGTCCAGAAATATTTCACAAGAAGAGTTCTCCATTCCTCTACTCACTGTAGAATACTTTATGCCACCAGACTTGAAATTCTAGACCTAGAAAACCTTGAACTATGCTGCCTTTGGTCCCATCTAAGTATAGTATATAAAATCATACATTGCAATGTCCTACCTGTCAATGAATATTTCAGCTTTAACCATAACTATACAAGAGCACACAATAGATACAAACTCAAGGTTAATCACACTAAACTTAATTGCAGGAAATACAACTTCAGCAATAGAGTGGTCAATGTCTGGAATACTCTACCTGACTCTGTGGTTTCTTCCCCAAACCCCAAAAACTTTAACCTTAGACTGTCTACTATTGACCTCACCCCTTTCCTAAGGGGTGTGCATAAGTGCACCAACATGCCTACCGTCCCTGTCCTATTGTTTCTTTTTATTTTTCTTATATGCATCCATTTCATGTATACATAATTAAGTTTATACTTATACCTATTATCTTTTAAGCAATTGACAAATCAAATAAATGAATAAATGTTCCAGTTCAAATCTTTCTGAACGGGATACTCATTTCAGGAAGCTTTTTTGCAAACTATATTTAATATCTGACTTCCTGGTTGGTTTCCCTGGTATACACTTTGTTTTCTGCCTGGCCTCTGAATTAATTCCTTTTGGCAAATGTTTGATTTTATTGATCTTTGTAATAATCTCTGTGTTCTATTGTGCTGACCAGACTTTCTGTAAGGGAAATGATGGACTAGAAGGAAAAAATAGACTTTTCCTTATCCATGTATCAATGGGCTGCCATCTTTTCCAAATCTCTCCATTGCTTTCTCAAGATAGAAAAGAATCGGAATAGATCTGAATGTACCATCTCATATCTTGTATCCCTCAGTAACATATCATTAGCACACTATTCATCTGTGAAACTGCATGCAAATATCTATCATAATTCCTATGGCAGTTCAAAACTATCACTTACTGTCATCCCAATGCAGTATATTTCAAACTTAGTAACCTGTGCTGAATGGGGATTTCTCGGAATTAAAGTCAACGAATCCTAAAGTTGCCAAGTTTCAAAAACTGCTTAGTGGTTTACTCTAAGGAAGAACATGATCTGATTGAAGGCAAAGTCCTTCAATGCCTTGGATGAGTTTTAATTTTGAAGTTATGCTGAATGTTAAATATTTAACATTAAGTGCCCAGAATCTGATGCATAGGCAACACACAGATTGTAAAGGCTAGATCACACTGGCCGACGGATTCAAAACGTATGGAAAAAGGACACACTGGAGGAGCAAAATTTCCATCCGTTGTTATCCGCTCTCAAAAGTGCTCCAAATTTTTATAAACAGAACGGACAACAACGGACGTGGGGAGGATGTAGCAGGGATGTAAAGCGGATGTTCATAGGAAGCCTAGCAGATGGAAGTGGATGGGAGCGGATGACACATCCACAGGGCATCCGTGGGAGAACAGCGAAGCGGACGTGTAGTGGAAGGAGCGGATGTGTAGCGGATGCATAGCAGATGACGCAAATGCATCACGGACACCTATAGGATGCATAGGGGATGTGTAGCGGATGCAAAGCGTTCACTGCGCATGCAGGGAAGATGAATTGTGTCAGCTCCGCAGATATAAAAGGATGCAGCTCGCAAGCAGTCACCATTCAGAGGAAAGACCTGCTGCCAGAGACATCTTGAAGGAACGCCATGGGGAAGAAGAGGAAGCCTGTGCCTACTCCTGCCAGCCCTGGCAAGAAGGACAGAACCACCAACCCACCCCCTGGCGCTGACTCTGAAGCTGCTGGTGCTTCTGCTGCTGCTGCTGCTGGTGCTCCTGGTGGTGCTGCTGGTGGTGCTTCTCCTGCTGGTGCTGCTGCTGATGCTTCTCCTGCTGCTGGTGCTGCTGGTGCTTCTCCTGCTGCTGGTGCTGGTGGTGGTGCTTCTCCTGCTGCTGCTTCTGCTGGTGCTGCTGGTGCTGCTGGTGCTGCTGGTGCTTATCCTGCTGCTGCTGCTGCTGTGGTGGACCAGCCCCAAGGCCCTCAAAGCCCTGCTGCTGAAGGCCCTGAAGCCCCTGCCAGAAGGAGGAAGAGGCAAGGCAAGGAGAAGGGAGAGAGGAAACAGTACTCCATTTCCGAAGACCATGAGGAGGAGGTGCTGGAATGGCTGAGGGAGAATGAGTACCTGTGGAGGAAGGGCCACAGGCTCTATCGCAACACCAAGAGAAAGCAGGCAGCATGGAGAGAGAAGGCGGAGAGCCTGGGGTACACTTTAGATGTACTCCTTGGATGGTGGAAGAATATGCACACCTGGTATGGCAAGCTGCACCTGAAGAAATCCGGGCAGGCCGCTGTCAAGCTAACTGACCGGGGGACCTATGTCACGGCCAGGTGCAGCTTCCTGGAGGGTGAGATCCGCCACCGAGGAACAGCCTCTCTGTCAACCCTCTCCCTCAGACAGTCCACATAGAGCCACTCCTCTTCCAGCCAGGAGACAGCTACCTTGTCCAGGCAGGTGTCTTTGGAGGGCCCCACGGCAGAGACCCCCCCCCCACAGCTGCACTCCCCATGCCAGAGGACATGGAGGATCTCCTGTCTCAGATGGAGCAAGAAGAAGCAGCCACCAGAGACCAACCCACCCCCAGCCCCAGCTCCACCTCCACAGAAAGCAGGCAGAGAGGCAGACTGGAGGGACAGAGCCACACTGTCCTCTTGGAGATCAGGGACACAATCAAAGCCAGCACATATCTCCTCTCCCAGCTGGTCCACTTCGACATATCATCCTCTAACCACAAGCCCTTCATCATGTACGTGAGCCAGACCCTCATGGACATGCCCGAGGCCCAGTTCCAGGCAATGAAGGAGAGGATCACAGCTCTTCTGCACCACCCTCCAGGCCCAGCTGAACCTGCTGCTACCCACTCCAGGTCTGCTTCTCCACCCCAGCCGATGTCACAGCCCTTCCACGGATTTCAGCAGCTCCTCGCCTACCAAGCCTACCACTACCCGGACTTCCCACAGCAGAGGCAGCCCTTCCCAGTCCAGACCCAGGTTCCTCGGACCCCACAGACGCCTCACCTGACCCAGCTGAAGACCAGACAGCCCCACTACACTCCTCCTTCCTCCACCCCACAGCCAAGCCCTTCCTCACAACATCTGTCTTCAGTCTTGGGCCTCACATCCCAGGTACTTGATGAAGGGCCTCTCAACCTCATGGGATTGAGTCAGCTCTCTGAGAGCTTCCTGCACACACCATCTCCTGTTGTACTCTCAGGGCCAGGCACCCCAATGGCACCTCATACCAGCACTCAAGCCACAGCCACCTCCACAGTCCCTGGCCCCTTTACATCTGAGACCATGGGCACGCCTCAGAGTGACTGAGAAGAGTGCCAGAGACTGAGTTGTTACCTGTTCATTTTATCTTTGCTTAAGACACTTTACTTGGGTCATTTTGCTTTTTAATAAAGTCATACAGTTTGTTATTAATAAAGGCTATCTTTGCTTCACACACTTGGTTCATTTTTTTACTTAATAAAGTGTTGGGGAAAACTTTGAAAAAAGGGTTAAGCCTTTGCATGCTTGTGGGATTGGTAAGGATAGCTGTGGGATGGATAGCTGTGGGATGGTAAAGATAGCTGTGGGATGGATAGCTGTGGGATGGGTAAGGATAGCTGTGGGATAGATAGCTGTGGGATAGATAAGCATAGTGGGACTGTATGGTCCACCCTCCCAGCTGCCACACATATGGCCCTTTATTATCAGTAATAATGTTACCATTGATCAACACATTTCAACATAAACAATACTCTTTATTAATGCCCTGTTCATTGTAGGGCCACTCAACATACATGGCACAATCTCATCAGTGTGATGAGATAGGCTGAAGGAAGCATCCATTAACCATCTATCATCTTGTCTTGCCACTCCACTGCTCCAGCTGGGGAGTTGCACCAGTGTTTCAGGAGGTTGCGCTGCTTCTTCCCTTCACGTGAAGCTCTGTTGGGACCTTGCACATCCACAGTGTCTATCAGGTTTTGTCCTTGCCTCCATTCACCAAGCTCCATGTCCCCATTCCCTTGTTGACGGTCCACAAGCCTGTTCTGCAACACTGGGTAGCAGGTGTGCATGAGATTGTGCAGGATGCAGCAAGCTTCCACGATGCTCCTCACAGTCTGTGGGTGATGCTGCATGGTGGTGAGAAGTACCTGGAACCTGTTGGCCAGGATGCCAAAGGCATTCTCCACCACCCGTCTTGCCCTGGACAGCCTGTAGTTGAAGATCCTCTCTTCACAGGTGAGGTATCTAGAACTGTAGGGCTTCATGAGGTAGGTTGTGAGGGAGAAGGCGTCATCCCCCATGATGAAGTAGGGCACATCTTGTGTGTCGTTGGGTAGGGGGTCTGGATCTGGAAAACCCATGATGAGGTTGCGTTCCAGCCCATCCTTGAGGTCACTGGCATTTTATATCTGGGCATCTGAAGCTGACCCGTTGCCTGCAGTATCGATGTACATGAACTTGTAGTCAGCATCAACCATGGCAAAGAGGATGATCCTGAAGAAGCCCTTGTAGTTGAAATAATTGGACCCTGAGTTGGCTGGAGCTTTGCAGGCCACGTGCTTGCCATCTATGGCTCCAATGGTGTGGGGAAAGTTCCACCTCTGATACCACTCTTCTGCAGCTTTCCTCCAGCCTTCTTCAGTGGTGGGACACTGGAGGAGCTCCTCCACATATTCTTTGATGATGGCCTGCACCACTTCTCTGACCACAATGCTGATGGTGTTGTGTGACACCCTCCAGGCATACTGCATGTTTCTGTATGTGGTCCCAGAGGCCAGGTGGCACAGAGTCAGTGCCACCTTCAGTCCAGGGTCCAGGCTGGGATGGAAGGTGGTGCTTGGCTTGGTCAACCTGGGTCTCAGACTCTCCACAACCTCATCAAACATGGCTGGTGGCATGCTCATGAAGTGCTGGAATGCACGAGGGTCTTCATTCCTCAGCTCCACTATCAGCTTGTCATAGAGTCCAAACTCCACTCTTCTCCCGATCCATCTTCGGACCCAGACAGCTCTTGGACGTCTCCTTCTCCTTGCGTAGAAAATGTGAAACAGTCTGAAGAGGGCTTGGTTCTGGTGTTGAATGATGGCGGCTTCCAAAAGGAGTGTGCGATGATCCATGGTGAACATCAATGGATGATGTGGAAGAGCAAGAGCAAGGCTGAAGAGGTCTGCACACCAGGGCTGCTGGACTGATCGTGAGATCCAGGTGATTTCCTCCGCCTTTTTATAGAAAATATAGGTTTTCCGCTAGGTGTCCTTCCACATACTCTAGGCATCCTCCAGGCATCCTAAATATCCAAGATACATCCCATATACGAACATTTTGTCCATTTTAATGCTTTACATCCGAGCTGCATCTGCTTTCATCCTTTCTATGTCCGTGCTACTAACGCTATGTGGACGTTCCACGTACCTTTCGCTTCCTCCCTCTTTCTGCTTTCCACTGGAGTGGATGTGAGTTGCGCAGATGTCCAGAGGATGCTAAGAGGATACATCGGACCTTTAATGGATGACAACGGACGTAGAACGTTTGTTGCCTGTATGTGTCGTGGATGTAGATCGTATGCGGAAAGCACCCGTTGGTGCAGTGTGACATGGGCTTAATAAGAAAATAAACAAACAGTGAGGATCCATGTTTTATTGTGTCTTTCAGTCTAGCATTGCACTGATTTTATTACTGACAGTTGATGGTAAATCTCAATGCACATCATTTCAAATAGCGTCTATTTTTTTCGTTATTTGAAAGAAAAGGAAAAATGTTGGCAAATATCCAAGATTGGACATCAATGTTCATTTAAACTAAATATCAACAAACAGGAATTAGCTTATCTTTTTAATTGTTCTTTTGTCAAGTTCAAAATAATAAATGTGGGCTGTTTGTTATATATCTGTTTCTAAACAGTTTTGGTAATAATAACAACAGAATATTTGAGAGTGCACTAACTTTCCTGCTTTTAGGACCTTTTTTCAACCTCCAAAAATATTTGGTTAGCCATGTCCAGAGGGATATTTATATTGTATTTGCTATTGTATTACATTTGTTGAAGAAATATACTATATATTTGCCATTTTATCCCCAGCTTTTCTCTTAAAGTGTCTTTCTGAGTTCAGCACATCTTGTCTAGTTATTTTATTGGGTCCTGTAATTGTATGAAATGTTAAAGTTGTCTTCTGTGATTTTGTCAACATTTTTAAGTTACCTTCTATTTTTTTATGCCACTACCATGAAATTCAAGATACTGCTGAAGAAGTTTTGTGTCATCTGTCTCACTAATCAATGACTTTTTTTGATTATGACATCTCAGTCCCAAGCTCAAAAAGAAGCTTTCTGCATTGAATGAAGTTAATCAATAACTGGCATGAAGGACACTGCAGGGTATTGTGCAATGGAACAGAGAACAGCTTTTACTAAATGTCATTTCATAACATCTCCCTGTGGTAATCCAATCTATGTTGGGTCCAATAGGAAGTCATAATTCAATTTCTTTTTGAGGTGCAGTGGGCAGATTGTAGAAATACACTGAGTACTGAATGAAAAAGAACGAAAAAGCGCATAGCATCACATGAAAACACTTAATGTGATTCCTCTGCAGTTTGGTGTGTTTATTATTACATTTCTGAATATAAAAGCAGTATCTTTGTTATATCATTCCTCCATAAAGAAAAGTGTACTGAACTTTTTTACATCTAAATGTCATTGTGAATTTTCTCAAAAGAATTCAAATTTGCAGCACAGACTATACATATTTGTTCTAAATAATGTTCCTTTCAGTTCAGTTAGACTTACTCCCAACTGGTATCATTTCAACATAACATTGAATTAGTTATATAAACAGGCTGAGGCATTTCTCTTTCCTTTGGCATGGCCACCAGGAAGAGATTGATTAGAAATGAAAGCAAAACTTTACAAATATGATTAGTGACTATAACAGCACTGACTTAAGTTTGTGCTAGTATAGGTGGGTGTTGTATTTCTGTACAAATAAATAGATCTTGTGTATGCATTGAACAAAATTACTATTTCATAGATGTTAATTAATTAATTAGTTAAAATACAGTACAGCCCATAAGCAAAGAATATGCTATCAGCTCTGGAAGCCATATTAGAACTAGAAGTTTCCACGCTGCCACATTCCTGTCCTGGGAAAATAGGAGGGCGGAGTTTTAGAGTATTGGTAATTAGACATAATAGCATTCTTCTTTTTGGTCAAAGTTATGTTATTCCTGCACCTAGAGGAGGAGTGGTTGAAGGGGTGTCCCAAGTTGAGCTGGTTGGTGATTGGACCATGTGATGGACTAATGGGTGCAGGGGTTGGGTTTTGAATTTTGAATTACTAAGGGAAAACCCAGAACTCTCAGGTTTTCCCATATGTGCCAGGATATCTACTCTGATAAAAAGAAACTTTGAGAAAATGCCTGTCTCAGAGTTTTTAATTGCAGTTGTGTTTTTCTGGAACCCTGATATATGCTCTACCAACAGCAGCTAGTGCTCTTTATCCATTATGAAGAAGTGCTGTACATCGTATGCTACATCTCTCATCCACAGCTATAGCAGTAGTACCTGGCTCAAAGGTAGTAACTGTGAGAGGAATCTTGGAGTCCTAGGGGTGTCAAACTCAAGATCTGGGGGCAGATCTGGCCCTCAGGTGCTTAGATCTGACACCCTGGAAACAGCGAAGGACCAGCCCATGGTGCTTCTGCCAGCAAACATGGAGCTCACAAGTGCTGTGTGTGGGCCTCCTGAGCTCCATGTTCACTGGCAATGGGTTGCAGGAGGCCACCACAGCCGAAAATGAAGCTCAGGAGCCCATTTTCTCCAGCAGAGTACTCAGGCCACCACAGCCACCCCTCAACATGCCATGCCCACCCTGGCCACGTTCTTCCTGCCCACCCCGCCGAAGTCAAATACAACCCTGATGTAGCCCTCAATGAAACTGAGTTTGACACCCCTGTACTAGACAATCAATTAAATACGAGCCATCAGTATGCTGCAGCCACCAAAAAAGCCAGTGCAATCCTAGACTGAATTAACAGAGGGAAAGAATCAAGATCACGTGAAAATACCACTTTATAATGCCTCGGTAAGACCACATTTGGAATATTGCATCCACAATATAAAAAAAGATGTTGAGACTCTGGAAAGAGTGCAGAAAAGAGCAACAAAGTTGATTAGGGGTCTCGAGACTAAAACATGAAGAATGGTTGCAGGAATTGTTATGTTAGTCTAGTGAAGAGAATGACTAGAGGTGACACTATAGCAGTGTTCCAATATTTGAAGGGCTGTCACAAAGAAAAGGAGTCAACCTATTCTCCAAAGTACCAGAAGGCAGGACAAGAAGCAATGGGTGGAAATTAATCAATGAGAGAAGCAACCTAGAACTAAAGAGAAAATTCTTATCAGTGGGAACCAGTGGTGGGATTAAAATGTTTTTACTTCCAGTACTGTGGGCATGGCTTGGTGGGCGTGGCAGGGGAAGGATACTGTAACATCTCCAGTCAGAGGTGATATCTGCCAGTTGTCTGAACTACTCAGCATTTCTGCTTCCAGTTGTCCAGAACTGGTCAGAACCTGCTGAATACTACCTCTGGTGGGAAAAATTAATTAATAGAACTAGCATTCAGAACTTGTGGGTATTCCATCAATGGACATTTTTAAGAAGAAATTGGACAGGCCTTTGTCCAAAATGGTATAGTCTCCTGTTTGTGCAGGATGTTGGAGTAGAAGACCTCCAAGGTCCTTTCCAACACTGTTATTTTGTTCTGTTCTTCTGCATTTTCTGCTTTTCAGGAATGAAAGTCTATTTAATTGAACAAGACTGAAAGGACAGGGTAGAACAACAACAAAAAACAATATAATGGTGACCAGCATGCTGATGGCTTAGCAAATGACAGTGTTTCTACAATATTTTTTTTTCATTTATTTATATATTTATTTATTGGAATTCTTTAAATTGCAAAAAGAGTTGCAAAAATATTTGCGTTTATGTTTTAGAATAAAATGAGAATTCATTGAGCTTTCAATGACAAATTCTATTTTAAAATATAGGAAGAGGCTCATATTACATGCAACAAGAGCAATCTGTATCCTGCATTCTCAAATACTAACACATAGAAATAGAATTGGAAGAGAAGAGACAGAATAAATTATTAAATCTACCTTATAATATTTGCAGTGGTCCAAGATATTAAGAAAAATGATAACATGCCCAATCTGTAGAACTTTAAAATCAACAGTGTGGTCTTGGATAAATAGTATATGTTATTTCAGTATTTGAAAATATTTTTCAGAAAGTAAAAAGAGCCAAGGTATTTTTTAAAAAAAAACTTGGTTACCTGAAATTGTTTTCAACCTCAATAGTACTAAGCTGTTTAATTGTTGTTCCTGTTAACCAGGTATACACAAAACATTTTTTCAAGTCAAAATCTGAATTTGACCTTTCAATGATGTGCCAAGGGAGTAAGTAGTTCAAGGAAATGGACAGCATCAAGACAAAAGTTACTTTTAATTTAATTGAAATTTAATTAAAGTTGATCAATGAAATTATTGTTATAAAGGAAAAAAGTTTTTCTTTTAGGGATGGCAGATGAAACATGGGACATTTTTTAATATATAACATCAGCTGTAAATTTGCATATGTATACATTGGAAAAAGTATACACAATACGTCTAATGGAAGAGTGGGTTTTAAAACTAATGGAGCTAGATGAGATAGTGAAATTGACCGTTTTTCTTAAAGAGACAATAACTTGAATAAATTTCTTGTGACTTAGACACCACTGTTTGATTGCTGATAAGTTAAGGGGAAAAATCAATTTTTACTTTGGCATTTGAAGATAAAATCTGATCTGACTAGAGAAATATTATGATTAGAGTTAAGATCAAAGTTTTTATATACATATATAGATATATATAGATATTCATATTTGACAATTTACTATATGTTACATTAAAATTTGAAAAATAATGTACTGATAATACAAATATTTATTTTTTGAGTGTTGACTTGGCATTTAAAAAAAATTAAATGTTGAATATTTATTGAAAAAAGTTGGAGCTCGCTTTTGTTTAATTTGTTTGCTTTATTTTATGTCACTTTTGTGGTAAGTTTTGGAATGCATCCATGGCTAGTCACAGGTTTGCCCCCTCCCCATTAGCTGTAAATCTTTCAAAGGAAAATGAGTGGCTGGTGCTATTATTATATAGTCGCTAGATGGCCATGGATTCTAGATAGAGTCCAGAATGTTATTGTTTTATTTTTGTTTATGAAATCCTAAGAACACTCCTCTCTACTATTCTAAATGAGTACCCTCCAAGCCTTAGACAGCAGTTTCTAGGCAAAACTTTTTCCATCCACCAAACTTTTGACATTTACCAATATACATTGTTTGGTTAATCAATTTTTGTTTACATCTTTAGATCTTGCCATCTGCTACATTTCAGCTGTTGTGAACTGATGCCAAATTTTCAATGTAGAGTCAAATCCATCCGTTTCCATGATTGCAGAGATTCCATAATTGCCATTGCAATTAACACTGAGAATACATTAATGTTTATATCAGTCCTGAGTCCATACATTTGTACTATTATAGCTTTATTTGCCTTGCCATTCTGAATTTTTTTATAATGACATGCCACATTGCAAAATTGCGGCTGACAAAAATACATCTTTGAATATCAGTAAGCCACCCTGTATTTTGTGGGGATTCATTTGATAAACATATCCTGTTAAAGTAGCAAAAAATAGCAAAAAAAAAGCAAAAATCAGAAACACATGCATACTTTGATGGTGTATTGTCAGTAGGTGGAAAGCATTTAAAAGATCTCACAAATAGAAAGAAAGAAAAAACCATTTAGCAGAGGAAAAATATGAAAAAAATAAAATAGAATTAAACAATATATTGTTTCCTTGATAAATCAAAGCAGAAAGAGGTGATACCTTTTCTGTGTAGATCAGAATGGGGAGAAAATAATTCTTCTGAGACCCTCATAGTTAAAGATAGAACAAAGGCAAAAGATAAATTAATGCAACTGAAGTTGCTATGAGATGCCATCAGCAGGTAGCAAACCTGGCTAGCCTCAAAAAAGGCTAAGCAGACACAGACAAAGTTGGCATCAGGAAAATCCCAGATCTGTGAGCCAGACCAGGATATATTGAAGAAAAGATTTTTGAAAAGACATTTTTTAAATATTTACCCAGAAAATTACATGGATGTTTTTGAGAACACATACAGATATCGTCCTCAAGATACGAACAGTCACCTAATGGCCATTCAAAGTTATGTCAGACTTCCCAAAAGCTACATCTGACCCCATTTTAAAATTATAGCCACTGCAGTGCCCCGAAAGTCATTCACCAAGGATCATGCAGCAATTGCCAGGCTCCCTCTCCCTTCTCCCACTCTGCTGGGCCCTAGCAGCACTTTAGCCTATACCCCTCCCCATGCCTGTCATCCATCCCATATTTACCAATCGAAGATCTTCAGAGGTCATGTTGCAGAAGAACGGCAGGCCATGCATCTGTGAGCCATAAGAAGGCAATTTAGTAGCTACCGCCATTTTGTCCCACCAGTTTGTGGGACAAACTGCTCCATTTTGCTGCCTTTGCTACCTTGCAGCCTGTCTGCACAGTGCTACAAAAAGTTTCTGCAGAAGCTTTTGCAGCACTGTACAGATCTCATTAAAGCAGCAAAACAGAATAATTTATCCCTGGGCCATGTGATGGGTGACCAAAAAACAGCCACAATTTTGTCCTGCCCACTTGCAGAAAGCTTTTATAGCACTGCATGCACCTTGTTAAGGCAAGAAAATGGAGTGGTTTGTCCCTGAGCTTCATGGAATCAATCCAGAAACTTCTGCCATTTTGTCCCACCCATTTGGGACAGAAAAAAAGCTTCTGTTCAAAGCATGTTAAGAAGGCCTGTCTACCAGCAAAGATGGGAAAGAAAAAGAATGAAAACACATCAAGGAAGCCTTCAGAATGTGTGGCTATCCCAAGTGGGCCTCCATCAAATTTCAAAAAAGACCTTAAAGGAGCCCGTCCACAACAGGCAACAAAGAGAACAATGAATGAAGCAACACTGTCATTTTATACATTGCAGGAGTATCGGATAAGCTCAAAAGATCTTCAGCCAACACAACATATGTGCACACTTCAAACCCAAGAATACAGAAAGGCAGAAGCTTGTCCACCCTAAGGACCACATCAAGACACAAACCGAGCAATGTGTAGTGGAAGGGGCGGATGCATAACAGATGAAGCGGATGCATCATGTACGCCTATAGGAAACAAAGGGGATGCCGCGTGGATGTATATCAGATGCAAAGCATTCACTGCACATGCGAGGGGTATGAATTGTGTCTGCTCCGCGAATATAAAAGGATGCAGCATGCACACAGAATAGTCTATTCTGACTCAGAATAGTCTCAGAGACTAAGTTGTTTACTTGTTTAATAAAGTTTATCTTTGCTTAAGACACTTAATACAGTTTACTTCGTTCATTTTGTTTATTTAATAAATCATAAAGTTTACCTAAAGGCCCGGTCCCACTGGCCGACGGACGCAAAACGTATGCATAAAGGACACAGCAGACAAGCAAAATTTTGGGGGTAGCTCCATCCGTTGTCATCCGCTCCAAAAAGTGGCAAAAATTTGCATAAACAGAATGGAAAAGAACGGAAAAGAACGGACATGGGTAGTATGTAGAGGGGATGTTAAACGGATGTTCATAGGAAGCCTAGCGGATGAAAGCAGATGGAAGCGGATGACACCTCCGAAGGGGTTCCGGGGGAGAATTTCAAAGCGGACGCATAGTGGAAGGGGCGGATGCATAGCGGATGAAGCGGATGCATCACGGATGCCTATAGGAAACAAAGGGGATGCCGCGCGCATGTATATCGGATGCAAAGTGTTCACTGCGCATGTGGGGAGTATGAATTGCATCAGCTCTGCAGATATAAAAGGATGCAGCACGCACGCAGTCAGCATACAGGGGAAAGACGTGCTGCCACATACATCTTGCAGGAACACCATGGTTCGTCAGTCAGGCAAAAAGAGGAAGCCCATGCCTACTTGTTCAAGCCCTGGCAAGGTGAAGAAGGCCAGAACCAGCATCCCACCCCCTGGCACTGACTCTGAAGCTGCTGGTGCTGCTGCTGCTGCTGCTGTGGTGGACCAGCCCCAAGGCCCTCAAAGCCCTGCTGCTGAAGGCCCTGCTGCTCAAGCCCTGCTGCTGAAGGCCCTGCTCAAGCCCCTGCCAGAGGGAGAAAGAGGCAAGGGAAGGAGAAGGGAGAGAGGAAGCAGTACACCATTTCCGAGGAGCATGTGGATGAGGTGCTGGAATGGCTGAGGGAGAATGAGTACCTCTGGAGAAAGGACCACACACTGTATCAGGACACAAAGAAGAAGCAGGCAGTTTGGAGAGACAAGGCAGAGAGCCTGGGGTACACTGCAGAAGTACTCCTTGGATGGTGGAAACACATGCACACCTGGTATGGCAAGCTACACCTCAAGAAATCCGGGCAGGCCGCTGTGAAGCTCACTGACCTGGAGATGTACGTCATGGCCAAGTGCAGTTTCCCGGAGGGTGAGATCCACCACCGAGGAGCAGCCCCTCTGAGACCTCTCTCCCTCAGACAGCCCACAGACAGCCAGTCCTCTTCCAGCCAGGAGCCAGCTACCCTGTCCAGGCAGGTGTCTTCAGAGGGCCCCACAACAGAGACCCCCCCGACATCTGCACTCACCATGTCGGCAGACTTGGAGGATCCTGTGGAGGATGACACCCTGCTGTCACAAATGGAGGAAGAAGCAGCAGCCACTAGAGGCCAACCCACTTCCACCCCCAACCCCCGGCTCCAGAGGATGCAGGCAGAGAGGCAGAGTGGAGGGCCAGGGCCATAGTGTGCTGTTGGAGATCAGGGACACAATGAAGACCAGCACAGAACTTCTCTCTCAGCTGGTCCACTTGGACAGAGCATCCTTGGGCCAGAAGCCCTTCATCACCTATGTGAGCCAGACCCTGAGGGACCTGCCTGAGGCCCAGTACCAGGTGATGAAGCAGAAGATCACAGCACTTCTGCACAACCCTCAAGACCCAGCTGAAGCTGCTCCTACCGAATCCAGGTCTGCTCCTCCACCCCTGGCAATGTCACAGCCCTTCCACGGCTTTCAACAGCCCCTCACCTACCAAGGCTACGACTACCAGGACTTCCCACAGCAGAAGCAGAACTTTCCAGTCCAGGCCCAGGTTCATCGCACGCCACAGATGCCACTCCTCACCCAGCTGCAAACCAGACAGCCCCACTACACTCCTCCCAACCCTTCCTCTACCTCACAGCCAAGCCCATCAACGGACAATTTGTCATCAGTATTGGGCCTGACATCTCAAGTCCTTGATGAAGGGTCTCTTAACCTCATGGGACTGAGTCAGCTCTCGGATAGCTTCCTGAACACACCACCATCTGTTGTCCTCTCGGGGCCAAGCACCCCAATGGTGCCTCAGACCAGCACTCAAGCCACAGCCACCTCCACAGTCCCTGCCCGCTTAACAGCTGAGACCATGGACATGACTCAGAGTGACTGAGAATAGTATCAGAGATTGAGTTGTTTACTTGTTAAGTTTATCTTTGCTTAAGACACTTTAGTTGGTTCATTTTGCTTATTTAATAAAGTCATAAAGTTTACCTAAGAAAGTTAATAAAGTTTATATTTGCTTAAGACAGTTTACTTGGTTCATTTTGTTTACTTAATAAAGTGTTTGTGAAAACTTTGAAAAAATGGTTAAGTCTTTGCATGCTTGTGGGATAGATAAGAATAGTTGTGGGATAGATAAACCTCCAGTGCAACCATAGTTGGACTGTATGGTCCACCATCCCAGCAATCCAGATGATTTTCTCCCCCTTTTTATAGAAAATATCGGTTGTCACTAGGTGTCCTTCTACATACTCTAGACATACTGCAGACATCCTAAATATACGAGATACATCCCAGATACAAACATTTTGTCTGTTTTTAATACTTTATATACGAGATGCATATGCTTACATCCTTTCTATTTCTGTGCTACTAACGCTGTGTAGACGTTCCGTGTACCTTTTGTTTCCTCCTTCTTTCCGTTTTCAGCTGCAGTGGATGTGAGTTGAGGGGATGGCCAGAGGATGCAGAGAGGAGATAGCGGACGTTTAACGGATAACGGACATAGAACGTTTGTTGCCCGTATATGTCACGGATGTACATCATACGCGGCGGAAAGTTCATCTGTTCACAAAGTTTTGTGCAGCTCAAAACTTCTTGCGTGAATGAAATCACAGCGGATGGATGCTCGATGGATAGAGCATATGAAACACGTATGCAGTGAGTACACAACGGATGCATAGCATTTTCCAATGGATGGCAAGCTTTTTTTAATGTTTTACATCCTCTTTGCATCCGTAAATACAGTGGGACCAGGCCTTTAACAACTGCATTGGGAAGAGTAGGGATAGACGGATCATTAAGTGAGATACTTCACACCATGTGGCCATTATGAGCAGGCGCCATAAAGGTCATATTTTGAGGACAACCTGTACTTTACCTAATGACACTAGACCAGTGCTGGGATTCAAAAAAATTTACTACCAGTTCTGTGGGCGTGGCTTGGTGGGCATGGTATGGTTTGGTGGGTGTGGTTTGATGGGTGTGGCAGGGGGGAAATCTCCATTCCTACTCCACTCCGGGGGAAGGATACTGCAAAACCCCATTCCTTCCCCACCCGACTAACCTGCTTTCCAGCTCCGTTCTCCTGTGCAGGGCAACAAAAGAAGACCCAGCCAATCAGCTGGGACTTGGAAGGAAGACAATAAATGGGGGTGGGGCCAGTCAGAGGTGGTATTTGCCAGTTCTCTGAACTACTCAAGAACTGCTCAGAACCTGCTGAATACCATCTCTGCACTAGATGCATCTCTGCATCTCTGCATTTGAAAATACTTGTACAACAATCATCTTTTTCCTATCCAGGAAGAACTGCTGCAGTTGTCTAGGGCTTCTCTCCTAAAAATAAACTGTCCAGCATATACATAACTCATTAGAAATCATTAAAATAAACAGATGGTGTGCATATAAACCTTCATCCATCTTATTTCAGCATGAGTTAAACTGTATGCAAGGGCAACTGGATATTTCTGTAGAATGTCTTTTCTTCAGGGGGCAGAAAGTGTGCTTTTGATTTATACTCCCCTGATAGAATTCCCAATGGGGGAAAAAAAAACATGCAAGAGAGTTCTGGGTCAGAAATCTCCACTGAAATTACAATGATGTTTTGGCCAAGCATTCCCATGTCATTGTAGTCCAGAACAAGAAACTAAAAGAAACAGTTCTAAGGAAGGCATAACTTGAAACAAACCCAAAACTTTAATCTGAGCTATTTTCCCCCATCTGCAAGCCTTCCTCGGCAGCATATCAGCACATCCCCTTTCCTTGAGAAGTCTCCATCTAGACATAAAGAAGGCATATTGCCAAAAACTGGGGAGGTGAGAGTTGAAGCTGAAAGTCATTGGACAAATTAGCATTGTGTGATCTTAGCTTTCAAATGACCTCCTTGCTGTATAAACAAGATTATGTAAGTGTTCTGGTGGGAAGTGCAGCTGTTTTACAGCACTGCCATCTTGAGGTTGGTAAACAGAGGACTGTGGCAGGAGACTGTGCTCATTCTCCTCATAACCTTTACAAATCAGCGGCCAGGATGTAATTTGTGAGACTTGCTGGTCAGTCCTCTCCATAGCTATTTAATTTAATGGGGTCTGCTTTGACATAATTCTTAACTTTTTCTGGATATTTGTTGAGGCTGCAATCAATGCTCAATTCTGACTTTGCACATTTTCTTTCAGAGCAGTGCCTAGTACTACAAGGATTTCTCCTCTGTCTCTCACTCAAAAAATAGTTATTTGTCAAATGGCAAATACAATCTCTTTTTCTCCAGTGAATTATTCAGAATAGCATATAGACATTAGCTGTGCAACTGGCACAGGGCCTTTTAAAATAATCTCTGGGAGATTGAAAGGGCTGAATATCATAAATCTCTCCGCAGTCTGCTTTGATTTTGAAAAAGTGGGCCTTATTTCCTCTTTTTAATTTAAGTGATTTTTAAATATCTTTGGTGACTATTATTTTACATGTTCAAGTGCTATTGAGCTTGGTGGCACAGGAATTAGAAAGCAGTATATAAAGAAAATTTGTATAAGATGTTTTACAGGTGGCACTTACTTCCAACAAGAATAGTAAGAATGTTCAAGAACAAATCTGAAAAATGTTGGAAATGTCATCAGATACCTGGCTCATATTGCCATATGTGATGGACCTGTGCGGATGCTAAAAGATATTGGACTAAAATCCACACATGGTTGGAAAAAAATGACAAAAAAACACATATACTTGAAATCAGAGATATTCAGATATATACCTGAAATATACAGTAAGGAATTGAAATATTTGATTGTAAATGTATTAACAGTGGCTAGGATTGTATTTGCTAAAAACTGGAAAAATGAGAAAATACCAACATAGGAGGAAGTTATTAAGAAAATAATGGAATGTGCTGAAATGAGTAGATTGACATTTGAAATCAGAGAACAAGAAGATAAACAATTTTATAAGATTTGGGATTTATTTTATCAATGGTTAGACAATAAAATATGGTAATAAATATGTAGAATTTTAGAATATAAAGAATATATAAAGATGTATTATCTTTATTATAATCATAATATAATTATGGGATAGATTTGAGATGATAATATGAATTGTCATAAAATAAATCAATCAAAATATGGATTATCTTGCATAATATGAACGAATAATAGTATAGTCAAATGATTAACAATGATATTAATGTGTTGAGGAATATTTGATAGATAATATGAGAACATATGCAAGTAATTGTAAGTGAAACAATTACAATTTACAACCAACCGACACACTTTATGTACATAAGTGGAAGATGGCTTGATGTTTTTATGTTGTGTTTGTGTATGTTTATCTAAAATAATAATAATAATAATAAAAAGAAAGCAGTATTATTGCAGGCTAACTCTGCCCACAGACTGGAGTTTGATCTTGATGGGTTCAAAGTTAACTCAGCCATCCATCCTTCTGAGGTCAGTAAAATGAGGAGCCAGATTGTTGGGGGCAATGTGCTGACTGTAAATCATCCAGAAAGTGCTGTAAAATAGTGTGGTAATATTTAGGCTAAGTACTATTGCTATTGCTATCATCCTACCAATTGTTAGGACTATTATAATAACTATTATAAGTTAGGACTATTATAAAATCATCAGATGATTTACAACATAAAGTTAATTTATATACTTTTAATTTACATCAATGTGCCTAATGTATTTCGTTACAAAATGAGTTACCCTGCAATCCATGAGCAAAAGGGTGTATCCACAGAGCAACAGTTTTTGAACCAAGGTATCTCAAAGGGGTTAATTTACAAAATCCAAGATACATGACTCCTGTGGAATTAAAATTTGGCAAATTTTATAAAACATTTTATGACATAAGAATTATCATAAAACATTTTATGAAATAATACAAAATGTAGACTTCCGGTTGCAAGGCAAGGACAAGCAGAGGTGCAGAAGCCCGTCTGTGGTTTCAATTAATCTCTTTTTGCAGTTGGTGCAATCCTTTGAGGGTGCATGAGTCCCAGAGAGATTTGTGCCAACGTGGGGGACACTCGGGTTGCTGTGTGGGAAGGCAACCTCCCTGCAGCAAAGAGGAGCCCTCCAGAGCCCAACAAACAAAAAACAGCCCCCTATCAATGGTGGCTCCAAAGTCCAGACTGCCATTGATGTAAAGAAGTGAGTGAGTGACAGTTTGTGAGATCATTGGGGAAGATCGTGGCAGAGAAAATTAGCGGCAGAAAGGAGGATTGGAATGCCATAGACTTTTATAAGGCTGTTACAAGTGTCTGTCCGGAGCCCTAAAAGAAAGCGGCCAAAAAGCTGATGTGAGGCAAGTGAAAGTGAAAGGGCTTGGCAGACAGAAGAGAGAGAGAGGTCAATAATGAGTAAAAAGGGAAGTTAACGAGGTTGGGAGACTAGCAGCTGGAAAGTGCCTGGAAGTTGTGGAGGATTTGGACTATCTCATTTGATTTTTATTCTGAAAGACTTTATTAAAGCAGAGACAGGAAGAAGATCGGAGCTGATGGAACTGAGACAGTGTGGTGCCACAGGCGAGACTTAGAAACCCTGAAGCTATCGTAACAATATAACTGATATAAACCAATTAACAGCCCTTTAGGGAGCATATTGATCTAATTGAGGAGGTGGTTCCATCTGAACAAAATCAGGAAAATTGAACTTAGGAACACTAAGACAAAAAAAAAAAAGTGGAAGCTTCCGAATGTGTGGAGATACTGTGTAATTGCAGTCACTACTCAGCATTTTTTATCTCCCCACTTCCGGTCCATTTGGAGTGAAGGCTCTCAAACTTAGAGACGGAAAGCTAAAAATTTACTTCAAAATTCCTTTTCCTCCTTTTTTTATTCTCTTTTTTCTGTATACATTTGCTCAATTATTTTTTCTTCTTTTTCCCTCACCATCTGGCGCTATGATGAACTGTCTCTCCTTCCTTATTCTCTCTTTATAATGATTATAAATAGTCATACTGGGGAAATTTAACTGATGGTTAAATAATTGAATTAATTGATTTATTAATAATAGTGATAGTTACATTTTGATTAGATATATAGGGAAAATAGTAAGAACATTAAGTATTATTTAATTAATAAGTATAGGATTTTATGTATTAATATTATAATTTATTGTGTGATCACAATTAATCCACTTGAGGACAAATGTAATACTGTTTGTTTAAGAATATTTAAAATAAGGTTAGATAAATACACATATTTATTTATAATATTTAAATATAGTTGGATTTGGATATTTATATATATATCATGAAGTTATGCATAGAGGCTGAGCATAGACCTTACAAAATTATATATGTGATTTAGAATTTAGATTTAAAATAATACAGTGATAATATTTTTATATATAAGTACTTATGCTCCAGTAACCAGTTAAGAGCACAGCTATCCAGCAGATAGACAGATTAAGTAATTAGATATCAGTCAATCCTAATACAGAGATTCTATCACTGAATGTTAATTTGGGATAATATAATTAATATAGTACAACAACAGAAACAAATCTTAAAAGAAATGACTTCCACAACTACTACAGCTCTGAAAACTGGAAGAAAGGTCACCCAACATTAACAACTACATCGGCAACAGCTTCGCCCATGACACAAAAATCAGAGAAGAAACATTACCAGTGGAGAAACAAGCTAACATCTTGAATGCCAACATCCAATCAATTTTGCTGACTTTACATGAATCAATGACAAAGCTGCAAGAAACAGTGATGAAAAACCATAATGAGACGAGAGCAGATATTAATAAACTAAAAGAAGAGATGGGGAAATTAAAAGCAGAAATGAAAGCGGATATCTCCATAGTAGAGGACAAAGTTGGATTATTAGAGCAGGCTTTGGAGAAAAATGAAGCAACAATAAAAGAGATAGAGAAAAGGACTGAACGAACCAAAAGGAAATTAGAAAGGGTAGAAGAAGAATTAAAGAATGTGAGTAAAGAAATGGAGGACTCACTGGTCTACCTAGAGATGGACAAGGCTGCTACATACTTGAGATTCCAAAATGTAGTGGAATCCAAAGAAGAAGTCCTGGAACATCTAATGGCGGGAATACCGGCTGGACTATTGGAAAAGGATAAAGATGACATCTTAAGAGAGTTTGATGAAGTTTACAGGATTAGCACTAATTATGCAAGACGCCACAAATGCCCAAGAGAAGTCCATATACGATTTGCGAGGAGTGTCCGGGATATCATATATAGGATGTCAAGAGATGAAACAATCATGTATAAAGGTAAAGAAGTCTTTGATTCTCAAATAAATACCAAGAAGAATAAGAGAACAAAGATGAGACTACAATTCTTAGAAGCTTACCTAAATCAGAAAATAATCATATTTAAATGGCTAATCCCAGAGGGGATGTTAGTTTTTTGGAACAAAAGGAAAATTAAAATAGACTCCATGAAAAAGGCCCAGGAATTTTATGAGCAATTGGTAGGTCCAGAAGACCAGAGCAGTAAGGAGGAACTGGAAACAAACCCCCAGGAAGTTCAAGGTTATCATAAGAACAGAGATGGAACTTTAGGAAATCAAGGAAATACTAATCTACATCAGGAGAGAGAAGAAACTAGGACACATCTTCAAGCACAAGGAGAGACCAGAGCCATTACAAGACAAAGAGCGAAACAGAATTAATTAAATGGAAGAAGAAAAGAAACTACTATCAATTAATATAAATGGTTTAAACTCGACGATAAAAAGGAAAAAGATAATAGCTAAACTAATCAAACAAAATGCTGATATAATATGCCTACAAGAAACTCATATAAAGAAAACAGATGAAAAATACCTAGAATGTCCAAAATTAGGGAAGCTATTTACCGCACAAGCAGACATGGGGAAAAAGAAAGGGACTGCGGTATATGTTAAAGAGGATTTGAAAACAGATTTAATATGGTCGGATTCTGAGGGAAGAACTCTGGTTTTGCAGATCTGGATTAATGCCATCCCAATTCTCTTAGTGGTAATCTACGCCCCAAACGAAGATCAAAAACAGTTTTTTAAGCATCTTTATGGAAAAATAGTAGGATTGGAAAAAAGAAATCATAGGAGACTTTACTTCTATTGCTGATTATCAAAAAGACCACAGTAATGGGGGGAAGAACAAAGGGGGGGAAAGAGACCTTCCCAAGATATGTATGGAAATGATGAAGGAATTAAATTTGATTGATATATGGAGAAGATTACATCCCAAGAAAAAACAATTTACATTCTATTCAAATCCTCATCAAATATGGACACGAATTGAAATGGCATGGATGAATGGGGAAATAGCAAATGAGATAAAAGGGATTGAAATTTTACCTAATGAATAGGCAGATCACAATCCAATTCAGATAATATGGAAGGGTAGGGAAAAAACCAAGAAAAGATGGACATTAAATACTCAGTTAGTAAGAGAAAAAGATTACACCAACCAACTCAAGGAAGAATTAAATTATTTCTTAAAGGAAAATGATAATGGAGCAACTACGAAACAAAACATTTGGGATACAATGAAGGCAGTAATAAGAGGTATAACAATCTCTTATAATGCCAAGAGGAATAAGGAAAAATACGCCCAGCAAAACAAATTACAGCCAAAAATTAAGGAATTAGAAACTCAATTACAAAGTACCCCAAAGGATTCAAAATTACAAAATCAGATAATAATAACTAAACAAAAATTGAATTTAATTGAACAAGAGAGAATGATTACAAATTTGAATACAATTAGACAAACTTATTTTGAGCATGCTAATAAGCCTGGGAGATGGCTATCATATAGACTAAAAACAAGGAAAGAAAAGAGATTGATATACCAGCTAATAGATGGAAAGGGAGATATACAACAAGAGATAGAACAGAAAAAAGAAATTGCCCATAAGTATTTTGAAGAGTTATATGAAAAGGAAGAAGTTAATGAAGATAGAATAAGAAACTATTTTGATGAAGTGAAGTATAAAGCAATTGGGGAAGAAATGGAAGAATTATTAAACAAAGACATTACTTGGTTTGAATTGAAATCAGCAATAGAGAACCAGAAAAACAATAAATCCCCAGGACCAGATGGTATTCCAGGGGAGCTGTACAAGGCAATAGCAGAACAAATAGGACTTCTTATGGTGAAGTTTTCAATGACGTTTTTTTGGCAGCCAGGATGCCGGACTCATGGAGGGGGGCATTGATTTTGCTGATCCCGAAGGAGGATTCGGATCCCCGATATATACATAATTATAGGCCATTTTCACTTTTAAATACTGATTACAAAATATTCACTTCTGTTATAGCAAGAAGACTAAAAAGAATGTTAAATAAGCATATATATGAAGATCAAAATGGATTTCTCCCGATCAGACAAATCAGGAATGACTTAAGAATAGTACTAGATGTCTTAGAATTTCATGAAGTCCACCCCGGAAAACAAATTGCACTGATGTTTTTAGATGCAGAGAAGGTCTTTGATAATTTAAATTGGCAATTTTTAATCCAAAAAAATTATATGAATTTAGGCACCAAATTTGAAAATATTATAACAACCATTTATGATACACAACTGGCTAATATTATAATAAATGGGGAATATACCCACCCAATAAAAATAGAAAAAGGAGTCAGACAGGGCTGCCCACTCTCACCCCTGCTCTTCATATTATCATGAGAAGCATTACTAATGTGAATTAGACAGAACCCAGGCATAAAAGGATTAAAGGTTAAGAAAGAAGAATATAAGTTGCAAGCGTTTGAGGATGATATGATTTTTTTCATTGAGAAACCAATAGAAAGAAGACAAAAATTGATGAATGCATTAGAACAATTTGGAGCAGTAGCAGGACTTAAAATTAATAGGAAGAAAACAAAATTAATGACGAAAAATTTAACAGAAAAACAGAAAATAGAACTAGAAGAAGTTATGGGAATACAAGTGATAAAGAAAGTTAAATACTAAGGAATATGGTTGACAGCACATTGTAAGACACTTAAAGAAAATAATTATGATAAATTGATGCAACAGGTAAAGAAGGATTTAGAAACATGGGGCAAGCTGCAACTTTCATTATTAGGCAGGATTGCTGCTATTAAAATGAATATTCTTCCAAAATTCCTATATATATTTCAGACGATCCCAATCAAAGTACACAAATTTTTTTTGAAGAACTTTATAAAATAACTGTAAAATTTATCTGTCAAGGGAAAAAAATGTAGAATAAATTTAAAGGCAGGATATGAAGAGCAGGGGAGGGCTGGCACTTCCAAATTGGGAATTGTATTATAGTGCAGCCTCTTTAGTATAGTTGAAGGAATGGGTGAATTTAACCAATAAGAGAATATTATTCTTAGAAGGCCATGACTTGCAAAGGGGATGGCCTGCTTTTTTATGGGATGTAGGGAAAACTAGCCAGAAATATTTTCATAGACACTTAATCAGAGACTCATTATTAACTAATTGGAAGAAAATACGGAAAAAACTATTTAAAATACCAGTTTGGATTTCAACAATGGAGGCGATGATTCACCCAAATAATTTGGATATCACTAAAATGATTAAATATAAGGACCTATTGGATACACAAGGAAATTTGAAATCGCGGCAAGAACTTCAAGAGCGGGGATTAAAAATTGATCAATGGGCATATCTTCAAATTCAAAGTAGATATAAACAGGACAAGAAAGAATTTGGAATTAACAATAAACTCCAGCAACTAGATAAAGTTTTATTAGGATCAGGCAAAAAAAAATATAACAAAATTTTATAATTACTTATTAGAAGTAGAATCAGAAGAAGAAATTGTAAAAGTAATAGCCTGGAGTAGGAATATATGACGTAGCATCATCATAACAGAATGGGAAAAGATCTGGAGTAGAAATAATAAAATTACAAAATCGGTAGCATACAAAGAAAACGCCTATAAAATGTTTTATAGATGGCACCTTCCTCCTTCGAGATTAGCGAAGATGCAACCCAGTATGAGTCCGAATTGCTGGAAATGCAAAAAAAAAAAAAAAAAAGAGGGAACTTTTTTCCATATGTAGTGGTCCTGTACAGAAGCTCAAAAATATTGGCAGAAAATTAGAAATTGGCTGGAAGAAATGACAAGAGAACAGATCGAATTCAAACCAGAATCCTTTCTGTTAGGGATCTTTGATAAACAAATATCAAAAAAAGTGAAATATATAATAATACACATTTTGACAGCGGCCAGATTGGCTTTTGCACAATGTTGGAAGCAACCTCATGTTCCATCAGAGGAGATGATCATTCAAAAAATTTCAAGTTGTACAGAAATGGACAAATTAACTTTGGCATTAAAAAATAAAGATACTTCAATATACTACAATAGCTGGAACTGCTGGTACAAATGGATAGACCAAAGATAGACTTCACACTAAAAGGCAAAAGAGGATAGGATAAATCCATAGTAGTGATACACAGATATATGTAAGGATTAGGTGTGTGTATATGGCATAAAATAAGGATAAAAAAGAGGTCTTACAAACTGTTGAAGATGAGAATGTTTTTAATTGTTTTCTATTTTTTTCTTTCTATTTTCTTCTCCCTTTCTTCTTTTTCTCTCTTTCATTTATATGTGTTGTTGGTTTGTTTTAATTGTAAAATCAATAAAATTTATTTTTTAAAAAAAGAAATAATACAAAATGTCATAAAAATTTCCTGTGCTGTGCTATATAGTTCAGGAAGGGTATTTTCAAGGCAATATATTCCTGAATCAGAGGTGGTATTCAGCAGAGTGTGACCAGTTTTGGAGAACTGGTAGCAGAAATTTTGAATAGTTCAGAGAACCAGTAAATACCACCTCTGTCTGGAGATTTTACAGTATCCTTCCACTACCACACCCACCAAGCCAGGTCCACAGAACCGGTCGTAAAAAAAATTGAATCCCAACTTTTCCAATGAAGGTAGTTCTGTCTTTGTTGAAGGTGTTGAGGAATATGGTAAGAAAATATCTATGAAAGGATGACCCAATGGGATACAGATTGTCTATTTTATATACAGGAACTGATTATATTGCTATTTTATTATACAATACTATATTTTAGTCAATAGCACTCTCCATCACCCCTGAAATGCTAGTTTTAGGTCAACACCTATGACACACAATAGTGTGTCTTTTAGCAGAGAGAAATGGCAATGGGCTCAGGAGAAACTGCCAGTGACTCCTGTTCCTACTTGCCACCATTTGCCACTAAAACAGATTGCATTTCTCTGGCCTAATGTAAGAGCCAGAGAAGATTGTGAGAATAGCCAGCGACAAACTGCCATTTAAAGTTTCAGTAGTGAGTTCCTAAATGAATGATGTAGTATTTTAGTATCTTTCAATAGCATTGTCAGAAACTTGCAAGAATGAATCTAATAGTTCCATTTTGGCAGTGTGTAGCTCTAAGCTCCAGTGCCAGCAGCTGTTCAAAGATGCTGGGTTCTATGATCAGGAAACACTTTTCCATCAGTGGGCCATAGAGACCACTTTATAGCTTCTACATAGCTATAAATGGATTTAATATAATTTATCTTGAATTCTGTTGACCCTTATCAAACATTAATCAATGAGGAAATGTGCTTTGCATGTGAGTCTCACACACACAGGTAGGACATTTCTGAGTGGGACTCAAGCTACCACATGAATCAAGCAAACTGGCTGGATAGGCTGAGTCATGCTAAGATAGTTTAGTGTGTTCTAGAATCATATCAATAATACAATGGATAATAATAACTGGATAGAAGCATTCCGATCGAACAGAAAATGAATGGTCAAAATTGGGAGTGTCCTATCTGATTCTGTACCTGTCACTAGTGGTGTCCCCCAAGGCAGTGGTCTAGGACTAACTCTCTTCATACTCCACATAAATGACCTCTGTGATCATATTAAGAGCAACTGCGTTCTCTTCACTGATGATGTCAAGCTGTTCAATACCACAGACAATACTGCTACCCTTCAAAAAGATCTTGACTATGTATCAGAATGGTCAAACAAATGGCAACTTTAAATCTCAACAAATAAATGCTCTGTCTTACGGTACATATTGGCAAAAAAAAAACACCAGAAAATAAAAAACAAGCTGAATAGTCAAGACCTTGTTGATGATCCAAGCTCTGTAAAGGACTTTGGAATACTCATCTCTAATGATCTAAGTGCTAGAGCCCACTGTAACTACATAGCCAAAAAGGCATTAAGAGTTGTTAACTTAATCTTACGTAGCTTTTTCTCTGGTAATATCACACTACTAACTAGAACATACAAAACATTTGCTAGACCAATACTTGAAAAAAGGTCATCAATCTGGAACCCACATTAGGTATCTGATATTAACACAGTTGAGAAAGTCCAGAAATATTTCACAAGAAGAGTTCTCCACTCTTCTACTCATTGTAGAATATCTTATGCCACCAGACTTGAAATTCTGGACCTAGAAAACCTTGAATTACGCTGTCTTCGGTCTGATCTAAATATAGTGTATAAAATCATACATTACAATGACTTCCCTGTGAATGAATACTTCAACTTCAACCATAACAACACAAGAGCACACAATAGATACAAACTCAAGGTTAACTGCACCAAACTTGATTGCAGGAAATATGACTTCAGCAACAGAGTGGTCAATGTCTGGAATACTCTACTTGACTCTGTGGTTTTTTCCCCAAACCCCAAAAACTTTAACCTTAAACTGTCTACTATGGACCTCACCCCTTTCCTAAGAGGCCTGTAGGGGGTGTGCATAAGTGCACCAACGTGCCTACCACCCCTGTCCTATTGTTTCTTTTATTTTTCTTATATGTACCCATTTCATGTATCCATTCCTATGTATATACTTATACCTATTATCTTTTAAGTGATTGATAAATCAAAATAAATAAAATAAATAAAAACAATAACATGGTAAAATCTATATGTTTTATCACTGTCCCTTTAGATTTAATTCAGAATCTCACTTGGTCCAGCATAAGACATTTTACTGAGAAGTACAGCAAATTCAGGTAGTCCTTGTTTAGTAACTGAAATTAGGACTAGCAAATTGGTCACTAAGCAAAATGTTGTTAAATGAAACCGTAACTGTGCCTAAGATCCTATTAATTTTTCCTTTGTTTTACAGACCCGTGAAGATCATAAATGTAAGCATTGATCATAAACCTATTTTTATCATTCTGTAACTGTAAACATTCATTAAACAAGGATTATCTTAATTACTTTCATTTTTCCAAGGATATGAGCATCCTTCTCAAAACTACTTTGATACATGAAATTCAAATTGTTCCTTAGCCTTAGAAAAGAGGTAATAACTTAAGCAATTAACCATTGGTTTCCTTTTCATAATAGTCTAAATTAATGTCAAAGTCAGTTTTCTATCTGTCAAATGTTATGGCCTGGCCTTGATTCAAGCTTTTCAGCCAAGACAGGACATTTATTTCTTTTTTATTTGGCTTTAAAGCAGCATGTTCAGATGTGCTGGATGATAACAACTATTGGAGAAATCGTGTCATTAGATTTCTTTTGTCTTGGCCACCTTGGCTGAAAGTTGGATTAAGTCCAGGAAAATAAAGGATGTGTGATAATTATAATAACTGCCAGCTATATGTTGGGAGCCAAGTCATTCACCTAGCAACTAAACATTCACCTGTGCTGTGACTCTTCCAGCTAAGAAAACCTCCTTCTCTTTTTCTTCAAGCTCCAGACAGATAAATGGTTATATCCTGGCAGGTGATGTGGAGGAAAAGGAAAGGTGACACAGGACAGTTCAATTACAGTGATAAAGTGATGAGCTGTAATTATGGAAGAGTCAAATTCAAAGTGAGGCTTAAAAAGAAGGTCAAACAGCAAAATAGAATTTATCTAGAATTGTGTCTTAGCACATACTAATCTGACCACAGGTGCAATTTGGGGACTGCTCCTTGTCAGATGGAGCTCTCTTCCTATATAGAAGATGCTAAGAAGTGATTCTACCTTATGGCACTCATACTCTGTGGATAAAATCTATAGAGACAATAGGTTTGCCATCTGTTTTAATGGACAGAAACCCTCTGTTTTTGACTGCTCCATGGCAGGCAAATTCTACAATAGCATTTCTATCCATTCTATCCATTTGTAGCTATACAATGCTACAAAAATACTACAAACCTCAAATCAGAGGCCTTCTTTTGTTCTAATCATAGGATGAGTGAGCCTCCTCGTTTCCCTTAGCTGACTTCCTATCAGCTCTGAAGCAAATTATCTGTCCTTTTTCCTCCCCAAAGCCAGCCCTTCACTGTCTTGACTTCCATCTTTTTGGTATAGTCCTAGCTGTAACTGTCATTCCTGCATGTCTATGACAATTCTCAGTCATCCAGGTCATGGTTGTCCCAAAGGTGTTTTTTTTCAAGAATCAATTGGACTTTCTTGTTTTTCACTTCTCATCCAAGCTTCTTCAGCTCTAGTTTCCTCTTGGGGGGAAAAAAAGCACCTTTTTTACCCATGCAGTTCTACTGCTTCACATATCTAGATTTTCTCCATTTTCAAAGGACTAATCTGTAGCCTTCTCTGCTGCCTGTCCCAGAACATATTGTGGATACTATATTTTATTTTTCATTTCTTTTCAACTCTTTTTCCATGAAACCTCATTGTTCTACTGCAAACTGCAATAAAAGCAGTAGTAACTCAGGAGAGTAGTTAGGTATTCTGGGAGCCTAGTCCAAAACAACTGGATGGCTTCATTTCCTGTAAACCTGTCTCTCTCACTCCCTCTTTCTATTGTTTTTCCATTTACCACCATGATATTTTGCAAAGTAGGAACCACTGGACCAATTACAAATGCTTCATGTTTAGCTATTAGTACTTTTAGGGAAAAAAATATGTTGGTCTATTTTCTGAGCCAGGTCATGGAAATAAACACTTTGGGCAACTTGTTTGAGCAGAGGTGCTATTCAACCAGTTTGCACCTATTCGGGCAAACCGGTAACGGTTATTTGGCATGGGTCGCCAAACCTGTGGCAATCCCTGGCTGGCCACGTCCCCAATCCGGTCGCCCAGTCGCTCACTTGCGATCGCTCTCCTAGCTTTCCGTTCCCCACGTCCTCTTTCTCTCCGGAGAAAAGGAAGAAAGGCATGGACACTGCAAATATCACTTTTCCTGTGTGAGTTAAAGTGTCTGGAGTGAGAAAGAGTGTGGTCTGACAGAGGGGGTGGGGGTGAATTGCGCCTTGGAGCATTTTTGCAACGTAAAAGAAATGCATTTTGGAAGCAGGTCTTTAAAAACTTCTCCAAGGATTCCCAATGGACACTGCAAGTATCACTTTCCCCTTGTGAGTTAAAGTTCTATAGTGAGAAAGAGTACAGTCTGACAGAGGGGGTGTGGGAATCCACTCAAGCCTTGGAGAAATTTAAAGGAGCTGCTTCCAAAATGCTTGTCTGTTAAGTGCTGTGTGTGTGTGTGTGTGTGTGTGTGTGTGTGTGTGTG
>BLBF01000018.1:47289975-47365033 GCA_015471245.1 Laticauda colubrina | reverse complement strand
AGGAAGGTAGAGAAAGAAAGAAAAAAATAGGAAAAGAGAGAGAGAGATAAAACTCTGTGCTATTATTTGTAATTGTTCCATTATTTATCATCTGTTAATATTTTACACTGTCCCTACACTAGAGGGTTTTTTTTTTTGCTGAAAAACACTGATTATTTTTTTTTGCCTTTCTTTTGCCCAGGGCTACATATTGTTCAGGGTTTACATGCATTCAATGTCAATAGTCCAGAGCATAAAATACACATGTGTTTAACAAGAGTTGAAAGGGACCTTGGAGGTCTTCTAGTCCAACCTCCAGCTTACGCAAGAAAACTGAGGATGCCAAACTATGAGTAGAAATCCTGGGAAAGGTGTCTGAATAATACTTAGAAGGGACCTTGGGGTGAACCCTATACCATTTCAGAGAAATGGCTGTCCAGTCATTTCTTAAAAACTTCCAGTAATTGAGCACCCAGAACTTCTGAAGACAGGCAGTTCCACTGGTTAATTGTTCTCGCTGTCAGGAAGTTTCTCCTCAGTTTTAGGTTGCTTCTCTCTGTTCAGTTCCAATCCATTGCTTCTTGTTTGCATTCTGCTTCTTTGTAAAATACATTGACCCCCTTTCTTTGTGGCAGCCCCTTAAAAGACTGTTACCTATCACACTCTTGAGTAAAGCATGTGAGCCATTTCCTCCTTTCAGTGGTCCATGAAAGTACATCTACAGTATGCAGATAATAAAGTCAGAAAAAGGTGAACATTTTTACAGAACTATAGATAAGTTGAGGCTGGGTGACAAGGAATGACTGGGAGGGGAAGGGCCAGGTGAGGCACCTCTTGATGTGAGTGACATTGAGTTGGCCATGCCGACCCAGTCACATGACCACCATGCACGCCCACCCAGTCTCATGACCAGTAAGCCACACCCACCCAGACACATGACCACAAGACATGCCCACCAAATAAGCCATGCCCACAGAACTGGTAGTAACATTTTTGAATTCCACCACTGTGTTTGAGGCAGAGGATAATTGATTTAACAGCATAGTACTCTGTATAGCTCTCAAAGGTGACCATGAATTGAAGGGGGGAGGGAACAGTAATTTTTATGCAGAAGTTTGTCCTTTATCATATTTTTGAATATATGTTTGGAGATGTGTTAATGACAGGGAGGAAGTGCCACTTTCTCACTTTGAGACATGTTAATAATTAATATTCTGAAGTGTTACAATTTTGGGCAAGGACTCTGGCTGGGGCGGGGGGGGGGGAACCTATCTTTGTGTAATCAAAGGCTTTTTAAATTGTTATTTTTAAAAAACAAAAAATAACAAAAATCTCATTTCCATTAACAGTTATTGTGTCATTGTAAATGCATGTTTCTTATTTTTCTACATTATTTTTATCCTTATCCTCTTCTTGTCTTGAGGGGATTATTTATGATTGAGTTAAGTTGGAGTTTGTCAACTTCTCAATGGGAGATGAACTTGGTTAATTTCAGTGTATGTTTGAATATGGAAAGATTTTAAGTGGTCTTTTGTTCGATCATCTGGGGATTGCCTACTAGAGTGGGGTGAGAGATATGCGAGGGCATTTGGCTTTTCTTGCCTCAGAACTAAAAATGCTACCAAGTGAAATAATTAACTAAAAAAATCTGGTCTTGGGATTCAGGGAAGATTGATGATCCAAAACAAAATGGATGAAGTTTGCAAGTAACCAAAGGCAGTTATTCAGGATCAAAGACTAAGCCAGAAATAGCATTTTTGGAATGTTTTATATGGTTGTATCAATCTTGGTTGTGAGCCATGATTTACAGTACTAAATGAACTGCTTGGCTCTACTAGGCATACTAAGCCACAAACTGGCCAATCGCATTACTATGCATTGTTGTAAATCAGGGGTGTCGAACTCAAGGCTCCTGGTTTGGATCCAGCCCATAGGGTGCTTAGATCTGGCCTGCCTGGAAACAGTGAAGGAGTGGTACATGGTGCCTCTGCCAGCAAAAAAAGGCTCTCAAGCTCTGTTTTCAGCGATGACAACCTCCTGCAACCCTCTGCTAGTGAAAATGGAGCTCCATTTTCACTGGCAGTGGGTTGCAGGAGGCCATCGCAGCCAAAAATGAAGCTTAGGAGCCCATTTTCACTGGCAGAGTATTTGGGCCACCACAGGCGCTGACATTAGTGACATTGAGCTGGACATGCCTACCCAGACCACGCCCACCCCAGCCTTCCAAGGTCAAACCCTGATGCAGCCCTCAATGAAATCGAGTTTTACACCCCTCTTGTAAATGAAATGTTATGGCTACTATTAAAAGTACTACTGCATACTGTGCAGCTTGACTTTCTTTTGCAAATTTCTCATCAAAACACATGACCTGATCTAACCCTCTTTAGTAACTGAGAGACCAACCAGGGGTGGGATTCAAAATTTTTAACAACTGGTTCTGTGGGCGTGGCTTAGTTGGTGGGCATGGCCAACTCAATATCACTCACATCAAGACACACATCTCCTTGCCTGGCCTCTCATGATTGTAGGGATGCTGCAACAGTCATAAATGTGAACAATTGTCATAAGTCACTTTTTTCAGTGCCATTGTAACTTGAATGTCACTCCACACAAGCAAAATACCAGCAAAGGAGGGGGAAAACTCCATAGATGTTCCTGAGACAAGAAGTCTAGTCCTGCCAAGAATGTAATAAGGGTTAACGGAGAGGCAATTTCTGTAAGCAACACCAGAATGTTTCCTTCCTGCCTTCCTTACAGGATTAGGCCAGTAATTTCTTCTAACAACCGGTTCTCCAAACTGCTTAGAATGTTAACAACCGGTTCTAGCGAATAGGTGCAAACTGGTAGAATCCCACCCCTGAGACCAATGAGATCATAGCCCTTAGATGATGAAGCTGAGCAAATGAAAAACTGATAACACAACCCAACCAGCATGATTGATATGTCACCAAATTGAGTAGAATAAGCTTTCAGAAAGCTCTCTCTATGTATACATTCTATTTCCTATTATCATAACCGAAGATAAGAAAAATAAGCTAAAACAGGAGAGCTGTGCGTACAAACAAGTACTTGATGAACATAATCAAAAAAATTATTATACAAAGACAGTTTGTTGCAATAGAAACTATTTGGGCACTTTTAAGATGTTCCCTTTAGGAAATACTGATGCAAAAACCATCTTGAATATTTTTGCAGTTGGCTATCTCTTCTCTCTCTCTTGGTATTTCCTATAAAGTACTGATCTGATTCAATATTGCCCAGTTTTTTCCTAAGTATTGGGGTCACCAAGATTCTATAAAATTATATTGTTTAATTACAAGGGGAAAAAACAGATATAAAACAATCCTAAGTGTTAAATGCATCTTCAGACAAAGAAAATTTATCTGAAGATTCTTAAGTGATTTCATTTTTTTACCTTCTCACTAGATAACTAGACTTACATTGCAGCAATCAGTGTATGATATAGATTTCATCTATGGAAGATGGACTGATTTCCTCAGCTGATGAATGAATGGAATGATTTTAATTTGGTGCAACCAGAGGTTTTATAATCCATCCCCTGAAGCAGAACATGATGCTAAGTATCCTTGTGCAAAGTTTTCAGAATTTAACTCCCTTAGTAACTTAATCAATAGGCCTTCTTTCTTTCCTACTGTCTTTCTTTCTTTCTTTCCTTCTTTTCTCCCTCCCTCCTTTTCTTTCTCTCTTGAGATGATTTCATTTGCAAAACCATCAAAAACTATTCTGAATGTTTTCAGTTTTTCCTACAGCAAACATATAAACAGATGCATCGTGGTTTTTACATTTTTTATGAAAACTATAGAGCAATAACATATGAAAATTATCTAATATTGTTATCTCAGTTGTGGCAAAATATTGTTCTCTATTAAATTTGCATCCATTTCTTTGTAAGAACTAAGAAGTCACTTGCTCTCCAAGGCATCCAATCACCACGGCAGGGATCCCTAAAATCTGGAATATACTTATTTCATAAAAGCAAAACCGTCCAACCTCAAGTCTTTGTTACTAAATTTGTGCATATGCTTTTCAAGCATGAGAGGCTACTGACTAGGCAAGTTGATATTGGACAAATCCCTGATTAGACCTTTTGTAATGTTAACCATCCCTACTGTGCTAGAATTGATTAGTTACATTTAGAGAAATGCTATTTGAACAGTAAGTCATTTAGCCATCTTCTCATTTTCACACTTCATTCAGCATCCTACTGTCCTATGGCCCATTCTTTCCTCCTGTCTTACAACAGCCTACACAGCACGTCCTCTGCCATTGTTTGGTATAGTTTAAGATGGCATGGAGAAGAAAATGGCAATGTAAACAAGTGGTGATCATTGTTACTAAAATGGTTAGCAGTGCTATGGAACTTATTGTTCCATGGAGCAAGGAAGGAAAAGAAGTAATGATGGTTCGATCAATGCAATAAACTACTTGACATTGATAAGTTAAGAATGCAGTCTGAGGACATTTGGATCCTAGCAAAAGGCTTTTTGCACGGAAGAAGATTCAGCACCAAGCAGAAAATATATTGTGATGAGGTAAATAACACAAAAAATAACACATTTCAGGCTTTTTGAAAATGCTGTCCAAATTGTGATATAACTCAGTACCAACTATCAAAATGGGCTTCATGCTTAATATAATTCATATTTATTCCTATGAATTTTTGAGCGGGTGTTTAAAGTATCAGTGTCTTGTATATTAGTTGTCCAGCAAGGATTCCTTTTTCTGCAAAAAATAATATCTGTTGATAGTCAGGATTTTGCCATTTCTGCTTTTTATAATGAGTCTTAGCTTCCATAGCTGAAATCATGCATTGGCATGAAATATTATGATTAATATCAGTTTTTAAGCAGAATATGCCCATTGACCTGTAAGCGCTTGAAAATGGAAAATTCAAAGAAACCCGGACTAATAAAAGTAATGTGCGATCACTGGAATCCTGACACAAAGAGTTAGCCAGTAGTAGCAGGATTGTGACCATTAGTAATGTAGACATATTGACTAGTTTCAGGGCAAATCCAAAAGTAATTAGGAAATGATTTGGTGATGAAGAATTTTGTCTATAGAATTGGAAGGCAAGATTTAAACTGGACAATACCTCTGCTTGTGGCTGTTTATGTATAAATGGTCCTTTGGATTGGGGCCAGAGACCACTACTTTTTGAGATCCAATACATTACACTGTTTGATTCATTATATGTATAATAAAAAGGATATTTGAAGAACTAAGAAGAAACAGAAATTCTTATCTGGCTTCTTCTTGCCTTATTGAAGAGTAATGTTTTTGGCTGAAAATGAATTTGCTTTTCCTTTGTCCCTAAGCAAAAGATAGTTAAAGCTAGCATCAGCAGGGATTATTTGTATATGAAAGAAATAAGCAGAGCTGTTGCCAACTGCTTCCAGTGCCTGCCAAAATACACGCTGGGTGTTATTGCTGATGTACAGTCTTCTCTGTTGTGACACTTGAGTTCTGAAATCTTTGTTTAAAACGGGATGAAGTAAAATAGCCTGAGTCTATATATAGGAGCATATGGAATATGATAGGGAATCATCTAAATATAGAAGAAAAACAAAAATACAAAAATGCCAGCTTCCACAAATAAACCATAAAATATAAACATTTTAAGCAGGTTACATGGAAGAAATCAGTGGTAGGATTCAAAAATTTTTTACTACCAGTTCTGTGGGTGTGGCTTGCTAGGCGTGGCAGGTAGGGGTGGGATTCAAAATTTTTCACAACCAGTTCTGTGGGTGTGGCTTAGGTGGTGAGTGTGGCTTGGTGGTCATGTTATTGGCTGAGCGTGAGTGTCAATATCACTCACATCGAGGCACGCATCTCCTCACCTGGCCTCTCATGACTGTGGGGATGCTGCAACAGTCATAAGCGTGAAAAATGGTCATAAGTCACTTTTTTCAGTGCCATTGTAACTTTAAATGGTCACTCCACAGAAGCAAAGTATAGCAAAGGAGGGGGGAAAAAACTCCAGAGAGGTTCCTGAGACAGGAAGTCTAGTCCTGCCAAGAATGTAAAAAGGGTTAATGGAGAGGCAGTTTCTGTAAGCAACACCAGAATGTTTCCTTCCTGCCTTCCTTACAGGATTAGGCCAATCATTTCTTCAAACAACTGGTTCTCCGAACTGTTTAGAATGTTAACAACTGGTTTTAGCAAATAGGTGCGAACTGGTAGAATCCCACCCCTGGTGGCAGGGGAAGGACACTGTAAAAGAACACCTCTCCAGTCAGAGGTGGTATTTGCCAGTTCTCCAAATTATTCAAAATTTTCATTACCTGTTTTCCAGAACTGTTCAGAACCTGCTGAATACCACCTCTGGAAGAAATTGATGGTTAGTTCAAAAAGCTTTGCAACCTGTCTTTTGAGAATTCCCCATTGATCACAAATGAACTTATTTGTGGAAGAAAAAAAAACCTAGAAATTTCCTTTCTTAAAATGAGAATAAAGTAAAATGTAGAGCTTCTACTGTGGCTTCTGAAGATGTGCCAGCTTGTAATTGTAGAATGATTTTTTTTAACCTGCTAGCTGAGACATAAAGCTATATACCAGTGATGGATAACCTTTTTGTTGTTGTGTGCCAAAAGTGCGAGTGTGTATACCCATGCCTGCACCCATAGTACAATGCATGTGTGACCCCCTCTGTGCTCCCCTGCCCACCACGCATGTGTACCCATCTCCGGCATGCTCACCCATCTCTTGCATATGCCCCACCCAAAAATCATCTGGCTAGCAGAAGATGCATGTACATACGCAGTGGAACTGAATTGGGGCGTCGGCTCACATGCCTGGAGAAATGGCTTTGTGTGCCACTTCTTTTGCCATCACAGCTATATATCAAAGATGCTGAACTCTTTTGGACCAAAGAGTACAACTCACACTCGAGGGTCATGCTGAGGCCAGAAGAAAAATTCAGCCTGATTTGATTCAATCTAATTGTTTAAAAAAAACTTTGGCTAGGGACGAGAAAGTAAAGTGGCTGTTCATGTACATGCATTCAGAGATGGCTTGGAACAGTTTTGAAAGGGCCACATGACCCTCAAAGTAGTTTGGAAGGACTGAAGATTGCAAGTCTAATTGGTACTGTAAGGACAGGTGGATGTTTTCCCAGGTGTGCAAGTGTAAAATATTCTGGAGAGCTAATTCACTTATAATGCAGCTTTTTAATAAAAAAAACAACAACCAAAAAGTCCAAGAGAAAATCAGCCTCTTTTGATTAACAGTGATCCGGAATTTAGAGGAGACCATAAGACCAACAGCTTGCCCATCCTTCATGTAGGAATTAGGAACAAATCAGGGATGATAGAAAGCTACAGTATTTATTTATTTAGATTTAAGTGCTGCCTGATTCCAAATAAACTCTGGGTAGTTCACAATATAATAACCAGAGGTGGTATTCAGCAGGTTCTGACCAGTTCTGGAGAACTGGTAGTGGAAATTTTACTAGTTCAGAGAAACAGCAAATACTGCCTCTAACTGGCCCTTCCCCCATCTATTCTCTGCCTCCCAAGTCCCAGCTGATCAATTGGGTCTTCTTTTGTTGCTCTGCACAGGAGAACGGAACTGGAAAGCAGGTTAGTGGGATGGGGAGGGAATGGAGATTTTGCACTAATTTTTCCCCAGGAGTGGAGAGGGAATGGAGATTTTGCAGTATCTTTCCCCGCCACACCAACCAGGCCACACTCACCAAGCCACACCCACCAAGTAACACCACGCCCACCAAGCCATGTCGACAGAACCAGTAGTAAAAAAATTTGAATCCCATCACTGATAGTAACCAATAAAAACACCACCCAAAACAATTAAACAAGTTGGAAGCTGGTTGCTCAATACAAAAAATAACAACATATTGATTAAAGCTTAATCACCAATACTTTGATATTGTAAAAAAGAAGTACTTTAGGAAGTGAGCCAAAAATATTTTCAGAAGTGAATTTGTGATACCAGAATATAAAGCATACTGCCTTACCTGACAAATTAACACAGAGCAACAAAGTAAATGTGGGTGCATATCACTGTCACATACTATAAATATCAAATCCCTATTTATCTATTAGGCTCATTGGATGAATTTGAGGCAGAAATTGTCCTCAGACATTTCAAGGATATGTTTCATATTGTTAAATCATTTTGTATAATTAATTTATCAACTGAACATAATAAATATTTTCTCTCTATAACAGTGCATAAATCTGTAGACCATGTTATTATTCCAATTGAATCATACTGCATATTTGTAAATACTCAAATACTTGCACAAAACAAATATGAACTCAATAGATGTTATGAATTAAATAAAATAAATGTTTTAGTTGGCATATAATGTCTTTTTTAGAATAAGTTCCACTGTGCCATCCAGCACATAAATTAGAATTTGAGTTTGGCACTATTACAAAATAAGAATTATGAAAAGGAGCTTTCTAAAGAAGTAAGAATAATACAGAGTTATATAGGCAATAATAATAGGCTAATAATTATAATATATCAGCCATTTTAAACCAGATAACTAATTTAAACAAATTCAAGCCACAAATAATAGCTCAAGCAAGTCTTTCTCAATAAATAGAAATCTTGTTTTTATTGCCTGCAGGTTCCAAGCCATTCTTAAACAGGATTATTATTATTTAGCATATGGCATACAGTGTCAGGACATACAATTCTAGACACACAGTCCTGACAGCCTAGAATGCTAGTTTATTCTGCTCAGTGCTTATGTGCTTATCCTTGATGCACCATGGGTTGGTGAACTATGCCTTGTGTCCAGGCAAGTCCAGTGTCTCCAAACACATGAAAGCAGTGAGGTTTTTCCCACAAAAGTGGTATCCATGTATCTACACATGATGTTGCATGCTTTTGAACTGCAGGGTGGGCAGGAACTAGGGATCGAGTGACAGGCACTCATGCCATCTCACGGAGGTGGGCTCAAATGGCTGGAGTGCAGACTATTTCTGGCTGGCTGTTCTCGTGTCATTAAGCATCTCTGCCACTCTGTCCCTACTTAAACAGGAAATATTTGGTAACTCCTCTGAAAAGTATTGTTTTGTTGTTATTGTTGTGATGTTACCAAACTCCAATAAATAGCTGCAGCACATTCATCTCCTGATGAGATGGTGTTCCTCCCATAAGCTGTTCTTACTTCTGTCCCATTTTCGTTTTGTTCTTTTGCATTGTCTGTTCGGTACAGTATTCAGGAGCTACTGATCATGCTTAGCTTTCCTTTTAAGGTTTTCAGGTGAACTTTTTTTTGGTAGATATAAATATTGTAAACTATTTTTTTAATGACAACTGAAGAAATCAATATGATTTTTTGTGGGCAGGGCTCAGAATTTTATAGCTGGTCAAATAAGGACCCACTTACTATATTTCATCAGGAACATAAGCTGCCCATTTTGTAAGATTTCAAAAGTGATTTGCCGTTGCCTGCTTCTGAGAAAGAGTGACTGACCCATGGTCATCAACACGTTTTGTGCCTATGATGAGACTAGAATTCCCAGTTTCGTGGTTTCTAGTCTGATGTTTTAATCACTATACCGAACTGTCTTTCCAATTAAGGAATTAACCATTCCTTAACCATTTTTTTGACTTACATCTCTTCCTTTCTATACACATTGTACTATATCAGAATCACAAAATTGTTTCCACACTTAAATCTTAAAATAGTTCTTTAAATATCAGTGGGAGTAAGAACATTCCATTGCCTCTTTCAAAGTGGCTCTCATAACTTTTCCCCCCAAAGTGGGTGGATCATTCTTATAAGCACTTTCATGCTTCAGAGATCTTGAAAGTGTTACCTGCATTAGAATTAATCTGATTTATTGTCTTCTGTATACAGATCATATGTCAGTTCTTGGTGTCTGCCTATGTATTTAGAGATTGCACAGATATTTTATCACAGGCCCAAGCAGGATGCAGAAAGGATAGTGGCATTATCAGCACATAATCCTTTTTGATATTGTCGTGGCCCCATTGGGGCCTGGGTCCAAGAAGGAGGATGAGACAAAGCTAGGGCCAATGGAACGATTGGAAGAGTAGACGAGACAGTCCCAGGTCTCTCTGGCCTGGGAAGGATTGCCAGAGAAGGAGAAAGGGAGTAGGATGACTAAGCAAGGGGGAAGGAGAGGGCAGACAGTGGAGGAGAGGAGCAATGGAGTTCCAGTGCGAAGCAATTATCTCCCCTCAATCCTCAAGCACAGAGAATGGAGAAGAGGCAGAATCAGTGCAGGATGACTCGGGGGAAGGTCCATCTTCACAAGACTCATCTGAGGAATGAGATTTAAACAGATGCCATTGGGAGGGGCACTTGTTGAGAACAAGTGTTGCCTTTTACCAGTCTGTCATGCCCCTGGGTGGACACTAACTCTGAGGAAGAGGAGAAACAGCCAACAGGAAGTATGGCTCCAGAAGTGGTGGAGGAGACTGGGGAAGGTTAGAGGCCAGCTGAGCAGTCAGAAGAGGACCCAGGCCCATCCCCTATCCATCCCAGGGCACGCAGGGAGGAGAGGATCAGGGTAAAACATAGTCTACTTGGGAGGGCCATGATCCTCTTCATGGGTTGCAGATGTGAGATTTGCATAAGAGTTTGGACTTCTGCACTAACAGACACTGGAGACAAATTAGTGTTTTATTCCTAAAGAAGGTTTATCTTGGTTGGCGTTCTTCCAATGGACTGTACCTGGTTATCTTCCTGAAGTTGGCAATTATCTATCCTGGTCTGTCGAGGAATTCAGTGTGGTTTGTTTTTGGTTTTTGCTTCATTATCGGCTCTTTGAATGTGAACTGTGTTTCTTGCCTTTGAAAAGTTATTTTGAAAATAGTTTACTTCTCCACTGTGAACAATTAAACAGTGAAGCCAAGTTGAAGGCATTAAAGCACTGATCCCCAGCCTTTTTTGTACCAGGGACCGGTTTCACAATTATTCATTCTTCCATGGACCGGTACCTGAGTAATGCGAGACTCCACAGCCATCGGGACAGCTCTTCGTTCGCCCCCACTTCGACAAAACTAAGGTGCGAGGATTCCTTCAGCACCCAAACACCGCTTTCCAATTGAAAACCCGGAGGCACTTTCCAACCGAAAACTCGGAAGCAACCGAAAACCCAGAAGTGCCGTCGAAACAAGATGGCAACGCCCAAGCTTTGTGGCCTGGTCAAAAATGATCCATGGACCAGTACCGGTCCGGGGACCCCTGCATTAAAGGACCTTTATTTACATTTTGTTTTTTGTTATATTTCTGAGATACTCTGGGTCATCACACAATCTCATGTGTTGTTACCAACCTCTGGATACTTTGCTGTGCCTTACCCTGCTTGCTCTGCTTGCCTTGCTTTCCTGGCCTGGCTATGTGTGGGTTCACAAGCGACACAGTTCTACTCCAGGTTGTGCTGCAGTCCCAGTGAACTCTTCCTGTGACAAGGACTCATTGGAACCAAATTCCCTGAACTGTGGCTGCTCTTAGAACTGTGCTGTTCCTCTGGATTAATAGCAACTAGACACGCACTTGGAGGTGCGTGTTTAAACATTGGTTCCTAGACTTGGGGAGAACGGTAGGACTTTGAGGGAAAGTTGGAACAATAAAGGGGAGTTAAGCCTTCGTTCCAGATGTGCTGTTTGTGCCCGGTCCCAGGTCATCACAGATATCCTTTATGTCCTTTGCTAACTTCAGCTCATTCTGAGCTTTGCCTTTGCTGACATTCCTGCAGAGTTCAGCTGTGTATTACTGCTCTGTATTCTTCTTTTGTGACCTGACACTCTTTCTATTTATTTCCAGTTCTTCACTATAATGTTATGTTTTTAATATAATGACATTGGAGGGGTTTTTTTGCTGCCTTTCTTTTTTATATTTTTTGTACTGGGCTCTATTAGGTTGAATTTTGTTTTTTTAAACAAAGTAATGTGATAAGGAAGGAACTAGGCAATTAAAAAGTAGGTCACCTTGATAATTTTACTATAGACTGTAATATAGAATTGAAATTAGCAAGCTTGCTGTATTAATTTATTTGGGGGGTGGGCTCAAAGCTTTATTTCCATTAATTGCAATAGGATATTTCTGGCATTCTTTTTAAAGAAGTTATTTCAATTTGGAAGAATATGTATGAATATAAACATTTAAAATAAATATTTCCATTTGTCTGCTGTGACAGCCAGCTATATAATCAAGCACTCTTATCAATAAACAAATTTACAGGTAAGTCTTTTAATTAAAATTATTAAATATTACAATTCAAAAATAGAAATTAATACAAACTACAAACTAAAATATATAAGTTAAAAAAAGAAAAAGAAACTATATAAAGAAGTAACTTAGTAGTTTATCACCATCTTAAAATCAATGAATACTCTCTACCTTCCATATTTCATCTCTTAACTATAACCAAAATCAAAGCGCTTCATCACTCATTCGTCATTGGCAAAAATCAATTAAAGATTATAGGAAATAACTACATATCCATTTGATCCTGATCAACGAAGCAAACTCTATATTCCTTACCTGTACTCTTAACAATCTTGTTAATTTTAAATAATCTCTTAAGGCCCTGTCACATTGGCCGACGGATGCAAAACGTTTGTAAAAAGGACACAGCGGACCAGAAAATGTTCCATCCGTTGTTATCCGCTCTCAAAAGTGCCCCCAAATTTGCATAAACAGAGCGGACAATAACAGAAAGGAATGGATGGGGGGAGGATGTAGCCAGGATGTAAAGCAGATGCTCCACGGAAGCCTAGCGGATGGAAGCGGATGGCACATCCGCACGGCTTCCGGGGGAGCACAGCGAAGTGGACGCGCAACAGAAGGAATGGATGCAGAGCGGATGCCGAGTGGATGAAGCGGATGCAGAGCAGAAGCCTAGTGGATGCCTAACGGATGCAAAGTGTTCACTGCGCATGCAGGGAGGATGCATTGTGTCAGCCCCGTGGATATAAAGAGAAGCAGCTCGCAAGCAGGTCACCATTCAAAGGAAAGACCTGCTGCCAGACACAGCTCCAGCCAGCCACCTAGCCAACAACCATGGGGAGGAAGAGAAACCCGCAGCCATCTGCTGCCAGCCCTGGCAAGAGGGACAGGGCCACCATCCCACCCCCTGGCCCTGACTCTGCTTCTGCTGGGGCTTCTGCTGCTTGGGCTTGCTCTTCTGGTGCTGGAGCTTCTGCTGTCGCTGCTCCTGGTGCTGGTGCTTCTGCTGGGGCTTACTCTGCTGGCACTGCTCCTGGTGCTGGTGCTTCTGCTGGTGCTTACTCTGCTGGCACTGCTCCTGGTGCTGGTGCTTCTGCTGGGGCTTACTCTGCTGGCACTGCTCCTGATGCTGGGGCTTCTGCTGGGGCTTATTCTGCTGGCACTGCTCCTGGTGCTGGTGCTTCTGCTGGTGCTTACTCTGCTGGCACTGCTCCTGGTGCTGGGGCTTCTGCTGGGGCTTACTCTGCTGGCACTGCTCCTGGTCCTGCTGGTCCTGCTGGTCCTGCTGGTCCTGCTCTTCCTGCTGGTGCTCCTGGTGCTCCTGGTGCTCTTGGTCCTGCTGGTGCTCCTGGTCCTGCTGGTGCTGCTGGTGCAGCTGGCGCTGCTGGTGCTTACTCTGCTGCTGCTGATCCTGGTCCTGCTGGTCCTGCTGGCGCTGCTGGTGCTTACTCTGCTGGTGCTGCTCCTGGTGCTGCTGGTGCTGCTGGTCCTGCTGGTGCTTCTGGTTCTGCTGGTCCTGCTTTTGCTGCTACTGTTGTTGTTGCTGCTGCTGCAGCTGGTGTGGAGGAGCAGCCCCTACAACCTCGAAGCCCCTCTGATGAGGGCCCATATGGCCCTGCCAGAGGGAGGAAGAGGCGGACGCATGAACGGGAGAGGAGGCAATACTCAATCGAAGAGGGACATGAGGAGGAGGTGCTGGAGTGGCTGAGGGAGAACGAGTATCTATGGCAGAAGGGACACAGGCTCTATCGCAACACCAAAAGGAAGCAGGCTGCTTGGAGAGAGAAGGTGGAGAGCCTGGGCTACACTTCGGAGGTGCTCCTCGGCTGGTGGAAGCACATGCACACCTGGTACGGGAAGCTGCACCTCAAGAAATCTGGCCAGGCCACGGTCAAGCTGATGGACCGAGAGACCTACGTGATGGCCAATGAAGTTTCTTGGAGGGTGAGATCCGCCACCGAGGAGTAGCCCCTCTCACAACTCTCTCTCTCAGGCAGCCTGCTGAGAGCCAGTCCTCTTCTGGCAAAGAGTCAGCTCCTGTGTCCAGGCAGGTATTTGTGGAGGGTGCCACGACAGAGAACCACCCAACAGCTGTACTACCCATGGCGGAGCTTGTGGAGGACCCCCTGATGCAGTGGGAACAAGGAGAGGGCACTTCCACCAGAGACCAACCCATATCCACCCCCAGCTCCATCTCTACAGAAAGCAGGCAGAGAGGCAGACAAGAGGGGCAGAGCCACACTGTCCTGCTGGAGATCAGGGACACCATCAGATGCAGCGTAGATCTCCTCTCTCAGCTGGTACACACCAACGTCCCATACTCCAACCGCAAGCCCTTCCTCACCTACGTCAACCAGACTCTCATGAACATGTCGGAACCACAGTACCAGGTGGTGAAGGACAGGATCACCGATCTACTTCACAACCCTCCAGACCAAGCTGAACCTGCTCCCACCCAGTCCAGGCTTGCTCCTCCACCCCAGGTGATGTCACTGCCCTTCCAAGGCTTTGCACAGGCCCTCACCTACCAAGGCTACGGCTACCAGGAACACCAGCAGCACAGGCAGCCCTTCCCAGTCCAGGCACAGGTACATTGAATGCCATCGGTGCCACCGATACAACTGATGCCAGCCATGCCAGCCATGCCACCCACGCCACCGATGCCAGCCATGCCACCAATGCCACCCATGCCACCAATGCCACCCACGCCACCGATGCCACCCATGCCACAGATGCCACCCACGCCACAGATGCCACCCACGCCACAGATGCCACCCATGCCTCACCTCGCTCAGCTGCAGACCAGACATCCCCACTACACTCCTCCTTCCTCCACCCCACAGTCAAGCCCGACCTCAGAACATCTGTCATCGGTATTGGGGCTGACACCCCATGTCATGGAGGAAGGGGCTCTCAACATCACAGGACTGAGCCAGCTCTCTGAGAGCTTCCTCCACACACCGTCCCCTGTTGTCCTCTCGGGGCCAGGCACCCCAATGATGCCTCAGACCAGCACTCCAGTAGCAGCCACCTCCACAGCCCCTGGACCCTTCACCCCTGAGACTGGGCACGCCTCAGAGTGACCAAGAAGAGTGCCAGAGACTGGGTGGCTACCTGTTGACTTTATTTTTGCTTTGGACATTTGACTTGGATCATTTTTCTTTTACAGCTTGTTATTAATAAAGATTATCTTTGCTTCACACACTTGCTTCATTTATTTTAGTCAATAAAGTCTTGGTAGAAACTTTTAGAAATGGTTTAAGCCTTTGCATGCTTGTGGGATGGGTTAAGATAGCAGTGGGATGGGCAGGAATACCTTTGGGATTGGTTAAGATAACTGTGGGATGGGCAGGGATACCTTTGGGATGGGTAATAGCTGTGGGATGGGCAGGGATACCTTTGGGATAGGTAAGGATAGCTGTTGGATAGATAAACCTCCAGTGCAAGCATAGTGGGACTGTATGGTCCACCCTGCCAGGTTCCACACCTTTGGCCCTTTATTATCAATAACAATGTAATCATTGATCCACACATTTCAACATAAACACAACTCTTTATTAAATGCCCTGTTCATTGTAGGCTCACCCAATATACATGGCACAATCTCATCAGTGTTATGCGACAGCCTCAAGGAAGCATCCATTAAGCATCTATCATTCTGTCTTGCCACTCCACTGCTCCAGCTGGGGAGTTGCACCAGTGTCTCGGGAGATTGCACTGCTTCTTCCCTTCACGTGAAGCTCTGTTGGGGCCTTGCACATCCACAGTGTCTATCAGGTTTTGCCCTTGCCTCCATTCACCAGGCTCCATGTCCCCATTGCCTTGTTGGAGGTCCACGAGCCTGTTCTGCAACACTGGGTAGCGGGTGCACATGAGATTGTTCAGGATGCAGCAAGCTTCCACAATGTTCCCCATGGTCTCTGACCGATGCTGCATGATGGTGAGAAGTACCTGGAACCTGTTGGCCAGACCACCCGTCTTGCCCTGGACAGCCTGTAGTTGAAGATCCTCTCTTCACGGGTGAGGCATCTGAAAGTGTAGGACTTCATGAGGTAGGTTCTGAGGGAGAAGGCGTCATTCCCCACGATGAAGTAGGGCACATCTTGGGTGTCGTTGGGCAGGGGTCTGGATCTGGAAAGCCCATGATGAGGTTGCGTTCCAGCCCCTGCTTGAGGTGACTGGCGTTGTATTCCTGGGCATCTGAAGCTGAGCCGTTGCCTGAAGCATCGATGTACATGAACTTGTAGTCAGCATCGACCATGGTGAAGAGGATGATGCTGAAGAAGCCCTTGTAGTTGAAATAAGTGGACCCTGATTTTGGCTGGAGCTTTGCAGGCCACGTGCTTGCCATCTATGGCTCCAACGGTGTGGGGGAAGTTCCACTTCTGATACCACTGCTCTGCAACTTTCTTCCATCTTTCTTCAGTGGAGGGGCACTGGAGGAGCTCCTCCAGGTATTCTTCGATGATGGCCTGCACCACTTCTCTGATCACAATGCTGATGGTGTTGTGTGGCACCCTCCAGCCATACTGCATGCTCCTGTACGTGGTCCCTGAGGCCAGGTGGCACAGAGTCAGTGCCACCTTGAGCCCACGGTCCAGGCTGGGCCGGACATTGGTGCTCTGCTTGGTCAACCTGGGTCTCAGCCGCTCCACAACTTCGTCAAACATGGCTGGCGGCATCCTCATGAAGTTCTGGAATGCACGAGGGTCTTCGTTCCTCAGCTCCACCATCAGCTTGTTGTACAGTCCGTACTCTGCTCTTCTCGTGATCCATCTTTGGACCCAGACGTTTCTTTGCCGCCTCCTTTTCTTCCCGTAGAATAGGTGAAAGAGCCTGTAGATGGCTTCGCACTGTTGCAGAAGGATGGTGGCTACCAAAAGGACTGTGTTACGATCCATGGTGGAGATGACTGAATGCTGTGGAAGAGCAAGAGCCAGATGAAGTTTGAAAAGGTCTGCACAGCAGGGTTACTGGACTGAAAGTGAGATCCAGGTGAGTTCCTCCCCCTTTTCAAAGGAAATATAGGTTTTCCGCTCGGTGTCCCTTTCCATCCTCTAGGCATCCTGCAGACATCCTAAATATCTGAGATACATCCCCTCTGTGAACGTTTTTTCCATTTTAATGCTTTGTATGCGAGCTGCATCCGCTTTCATCCTTTCTCCGTCCGTGCTACTAACACTGCGTGTCCACGTGGACTTTAGTCCATTTTTTACTTCCCAAAAGAAACATGCTAAACATCCTTTTGTTATTTTTTTTAAAAAAATACTTTTCCAAGTTTTTTGAAATTGCATTTAAAGCTTCTTTGTCTCCGGAAAGGAGACCCACCCAGTGAATGTTATAAAAACTTGCCATTTTGAGGGATCTTAATATTTGCAAAGCAAGAACAAATAATTCTAAAAGTAATCAGGAAAAGAAGCTCAGTTGAACTTTTTATCCAAAAAAGTCTGCATTACAACAGTGAATATAGATAGTATTCTACACCTCCCAGCCACTTGACTCATAAGCCAACCACAAAAGTTTGATTTCTGTAGTTTACTAATGAGGAGTAGCTGCCATCCTACTTTAGCAGGGATGTCTAGATTGCCATGGTATTTACTGGAAGTCTCACATATGCATAAATGACAATTTCCACATTAGGCTTACCAAATTAAAAAATAATATGTTGAAAAAAATTGAGTATATGATTTTTAAACAACATATTATCCATGCTAGGTGGGGTCTTGATCGCATGGGTCATGGATCACATGTGATCCTCCAATTCATTTTCATCTTGTAACAATACATTGTAGGTAGTTCACTTTCTTCATTTTGGCTAACCCTGCACTTTTGTATCAGGTGTTTGAAAAGCTTCAACATTGTGGCCTCAGGCGATTATCTAGATTTCAACTAACAGTTGGGACAATGTGATTTTGAGATTTATGGAGTCAAAATGCTATTTGTTCTCCAAGCTTGCTATTTAATTTCCAGATGTTTCAGCACCAGGCTAGTTGACATCTTCAATGGGACTTCAGTGGAATTCACCACTTTTATTGATTTCATGTGGTCAGTGGGTCATGGACCAACTGGTAATGCTGTGTGACCTGTGATATGACCAGCTGGTTATTGTGGATGAAGGTCACCAAGTGAAGAAGTGGTTGGTTCTGTTGTTGGCTGGTCACTCTATTGATACATCTTTTTATGGGTCTATAGGCTGGCTCCAAATTGACATGCTTGTTGATAGGTCTATGACTGAATACCAGGCTTCAGTGAATTTGCATGCATGGCATGTGGTGGCCAATGATTTTTATTCCATCCCAGTTGAACTGGTGCTGCTCGATATCAATGTGGGTCAAGATCAGAGATTTGTGGTCATGTCAGTTGACAGCTGTTCATGGTTTCTTGTTTTCAGTTGTTGTCCTGTCAGAATGCTATCTACATGTTAAGATGAACTGAGCTAATGACAACAAAAGTGAGCAAGAAAAGCAAATCTGGTAAAACATTTGCTTAGGAATTATATAATGCATAGCATGGATAGTTAATGCAGAATTGAAGCTTGGTGTGAATGTCATGGTAGTAAACTATGACAAATGAAGCCACATCTCCCAAGCAATTAAAATAGTTCCTCTCTCAACAAGACTAAAAGGTACCTGATACAGACAAGGCTAGCCAGATAAGGTGATATTGGAAACCTTGAACATTTAAAATGAAACATTTAAGAAGAAAGACAAAGTTGGTGCTGACAGAACTTCTTTCTCCCAACTGAGGTCTTTGTTTCTCATGAATTTGCCAACTTGACAAAGATTACATGGGCCATGGGATCAGTAACAGCCAAATTGATATGAACCAAAACCCAGAATAATATTTATCAGTTTTATGTGATGAGAGCATATTTTTCTTTGTCCACATTTTCATTATTATCTGTTTTCTCCTGCTAAAAGAAAAAAAAACGGCTATATTTTACAAATACAATACAGTGTTTATTTGGCAAAGGAACATGGCACAAGTTAAATATAAAGTGATACAAGGTGCAAAGGAAAAAAGAGGATTGGGTTTATCAAATTTGAAATTTTATTTTGCAATTTGTTGTTTGGTTTTGATGAAGGAGTGGATGCTGCGAAAAATAGAATTAGAAGGACATGATCTGATATTTGAAGGATACATGGTACAATAAAGTCAAGCTTAATATAGATTTCAAAAATTATTATATTAGATGTGCTACATTAAGAATATAGAATCCACTCTGCTCAAAACCATTTTGTGGTTCTAAAGGACAAGAAGCATTTTATAGACAAGAAATAGAAGATAGATAGATAGATAGATAGATAGATAGATAGATAGATAGATAGATAGATAGATAGAATACCTTTATTGTCATTGCATTCCACAAATACAATGAAATTTGAAAGCTACACAAATGGTTAACATATGGCTAAAACATTGTGAGATATCAGAATTGTGTGATTGCTAAAACGTATAAACTTTTATTTATATTTGAAACAGAAAAACAAGTTAAGGAGCATACAAGTGGGTAAAAAGTTTGGGCATAATATACAGGTGGAAAAAGGTGAAAATATTTGGCTGCAAGGACTGAAATTTACACTTCGTAATAGTCTTAAAGAGAATGTTTATAAAATGATATACTGTTGGTATATGACACCAAAAAATATCTTGGATGTATAAAGGTATGTCAAATTTATGTTGGAAATGTGAACAAAAAGAGCTATTTTATCTTTCATGGTGAACATGCAAAAAAGCTAGAAAATGTTGGATTCAAATACAGAGTCAATAGAGTTAATCGGAGATTTTAAACATTGTTTGACTGAAACAAGAATGTTTCCTCTCATTGAACATTATTTCTACATATAACTGCAGCTAGTTTGTTGAATGCACAAAGGTGAAAACATTTGGCAATACCTATGATAGACAAATATTCAGTGAAGTTGATAGAACTAAATGAAATGGCCAAACTGAATTGTTTGATTAGAGAAAAGACAATATCTATGTTTATTGATGACTTAAAACCCCTTTTTGCATAAAAAAGAAAATGACAAACCTATGATTTATTGTTTTGATTATTAGATAGGATCAATTATAAAAAAGAGAGTCATGATGTAACTTGAGAGAGAGAGACAGAGAAATGTATAATTAGACTGCTGTAAATATCACAAGCCACTTTGTAGCTTTCTTCTTTCTTGACTATTTTTATGCTATTTTTCTTTTTGTACTTTCATTTTTTCCTTGTGTTTTTTCCTTTTTATTTTTTGCTGTATTTTAGTTTGTAATATAGTCTTATTCTTGTGATCAAATTTTTCAATAAAATTATATAAAAAAGAAACAGAATATACAGTAGTTACACTGTTGCATGAGAAATCAAGAAACATTTTTTTTCCAGAGTAAATGTTATGAGATAAAACAATTAAGGATATATCTCAGAGCTTAGTCTACTTTGTGAATTCAAGGGTTTACTGGAGTGAATCTATATTATGCTTCAATGACCTTTTAATTAAAAAAACAAAACTATTGAAAATCTATTTTTTCTTTAAAGCGACATGACCAGCTGCATTCATATGTTGATCAGAGAATGAAGGTCGGTAGCTGTTAGGAATTTTCTTTCAAAAGCGAAACAAGCAAGTCATCTCAAACTCTAGCAATTAATTGAATTTTCAAGCATCAGTCCAGAGGTTAAGAGCTTCTACTACATACTCTAACTACCAGTTCCAACATTGCTATATTCCAATTACAATGAAAGATAAATTGACACTTTCCTGTTATACACCATGGATAATATATGTAAATACATTCTTTTCCAGACTTGAAAGCATAACTTCAGCAGTTATTTCTACTCAGAAGCTTCAGAACTATCATAAACAACAGAGCTACAGACCAAATGAATAATAAAGGAGATAAGAGGGGAAAATCTTTTTTATTAGGCCATATGTTTTTGAAACTGAGCATAAATATGGCCCATGAGTGGCTAGTTGCCAGCCTATGTACTACAATGTGACTTTAAATCAAATCACCTGTAGCTGCAAAGATATTAATGCAATCGGAAGGAGGGACTGTTTAGGATATCATCTGAAAAAGCAGTGTTTCCACTTCTTGCTGGTCCTGAATGCAAGGAAAACATAGGACCAAGCACTTAAAGTCAAAACATAACTTTGTTATCTCTAATCAGTAAAGTAGTCTGTCTAAGTATGCAAGCATTGCTTCCTGAGCTTTGCTGTATGAATGCATCCACTCTACAAAAGATCACAAGGAATTTGAGTTGATTTGGAGATAATACTTGTATTTGTTGGTGGCTCTAGAAGTCCTGATAGGACAAAGAACTAGAAATATAAAGTGAACATCTATGTGTAGATGAAAATTTCCATGATTGGGAGAGGAGCTGTTCAGCCCAAAATTCTCAAATGAATCAAAGTCTGCGAAGCATAATAGCCTGCCATGTCTTTTTCCTAAGATGAAAAAAGAGCTAAGATGATGCAGTGGTTGGATCTTACTCTGCCATGAAGGTTATTCGGAAATTAATTATCTCCAAATGTTACCTTGGCAAATTGTTTGTGCATATGTTATCAGGGAGACCTGATTCACTGCCTTGAGTTTTTTTATGTTAGTTGGTTTAGATATTAATGACAATATTTTATAGATCATTGTCAAACTCATATTGTCATGGCAGCATCATGTGATGTATTGAAACTTTTTTCCCCTTCGCTAAACTGGGCAAGGGTGTGGCCAGCGTATGATGCATCCATCCCACAGGCCAGGAATTTGACAGCGCTGTTATAGATGACCAAATCATATGTGCATTTACATTGAAGCTCTTTAAATAAATCAGTAAAGATTCTTAAGGATAATTAATACACCATATTACATATTCATAAAATATGCTGCTTCAGCCTCACCAAATACAGGACATAGACATCTAAAAAGCGTGTGAAATGCTTTTTAGCCTAGCCCAGACTAACCTGGATGCCCATCATTAAAAGAAGATTGTATGCAACATCATTGTTGACCTTCTGTCATCTGTTCTGTGCTCATTGTCATTGCTTACTTGCCCTTCTTGTTTTCCAACAAAACTCATATCTTTGAGGAATGCATTGCTTGTTTCCTTGGAGAAGCATGATGCAGAATAGAAGATGAATGAATCAGTTTTACTAAAACCGGTAAGTCTTTATCAGGCAATAGAAAGGTTGAAGACGTTGGCTTTGGTGAACCCAAATTTTCCCCTGGGTTCTTCCATATGGAAAATGGTTCATAGAATATGGGGGCAGGGTGAGCATTCATATCATATATTGGAAACTGCCTTATTACTGTCATAAGGTAAGGTAAAGGTTCCTCTGCACATGTATGCCAGTCATTTCCAGCTCTCGAGGTACTGCTCATCTCTGTTTCTAAACCGAAGAGCCAGCATTGTCTGAAGATGTCACCATGGTCATTTGGCCAGCATGACTAAACGCCAAAAGTGCACAGAGCACTGTTACCTTCCCAGCAAAGGTGGTCCCTATTTTTCTACTTGCATTTTTTATGTGCTTTCGAACTACTAGGTTGGCAGAAGCTGGGACAAGTAACAGAAGCTTTAAATATTCGAACCGCTGAATTGTCATAAGGTGCTCCTAAATTTAAGACTTTCCCTAGGAAAACTAAAGAAGAAGAAAAACCTTCATTACTGCATCCATGGATTTTAAAATGAACCCTTTCTTTTAAAGGGGCAAAATATTTGAGCAGTTACAGGGCAGTCCTTCCTTTTCTAGCCCATTATAGTCTGCTTTGACTGCAACAGGCAGAAATAAGCCTATTTCCCTGCTCCCTAAGCTTTTTAACAGAAGATGCCAATACATTTCATTAATACTTAATAATAAACTGTAGTCAGCGTTCAAGTTGCATATAAAAACTTGTTGCATGAGTGTTATTGAAGGGATAAGAGTATTGCCATACAGTTCTGAATCCTGCCCGGTCATTGCTTGAATTAAAAACCTAAAGGAGGGCATAAAAAGCAGTTGTGACATACAAAAGAATCTCCAAAATATTTTTTTTGCACGCAATACGTTTTTCTAATAAGCTCTATTTGAGTACATGTAACTTTCTATGTTTGGAACCAGTACAACTTCAGTCCCAAATTGAAACAAAAACACACATTAACTGCCTGATGTACAACCATATGCGAAATGGCAAGAAAATTACAGTTTTTAAATCACAAACCTTGGATTAAACAAGAAACTGATTTTGAGAGTAATTGTGCCATCTAGTGGTAGAAGTTGCTGACTTAAGGGGGGGGAGTAGCATTCCATTGTTTTCATTGTAACCATTCCCTTCCCCCCCCACTAGATTTTCTTTTTCTGAGTGTTATGTCTCCTAGTTTTATTTATTATATTATACATTTAAAATATATGTATGCACTTAAAACATTTATTGTGGCTGAAGAACAGCTCCAAGAACAGCTGCAAGATGTAGTTGTTTACTTTGATTTTTTTTTTTATTATGTAAAGATAGAACCTAATAAGAATTGGAAGGGAACTTGGAGGCCTTCTCGTCCAACTTCCTGCCTAGGCAGGAAATCCTACACCACTTCAGACAAATGGTTATCCAATCTCTTTTTAAAAACTTCCAGTGTTGGAACATTCACAATCTTGGGAGGCAAATTGTTCCACTGCTTAATTGTTCTGTCAGGAAATTTCTCCTTAGTTGTAGGTTGTTTCTCTCCTTCATTAGTTTCTACCCATTGGTTCTTGTCCTACCTTCAAGTGCTTTGGAGAATAGCTTGACTCCTTCTTTGTGGCAGCCCCTGAGATATTGGAGGACAGCTATCATGTCACCCATAGTCCTTTTCATCAGACTAGACATACCCAGTTCCAGTAACCATTCCTTATATGTTTTAGCCAGTGGTGGGATTCATTTTTTTTTAACTACTGGTTCTGTGGGCATGGCTTGGTGTGCATGGCAGGGGAAGGATACTGTAAAATTTCCAGGTGGTATTTGCTGGTTCTCCAAACTACTCAAAATTTCTACTACCGGTTCTCCAGAACTGGTCAGAACCTGCTGAATATTACCTCAGATTTTAGCTTCCAGTACCCTTATCATCTTTGTTGCTCTTCTCTGCACTCTTTCTAGAGTCTCAACATCTTATTTACATCGTGACAACCAAAACTGAATGCAGTATTCCAAGTGTGGCCTTACCAAGGCATTATAAAGTGGTATTAACACTTCACATGATCTTGATTCTATCCCTCTGTTTACGCAGCCTAGAACTGTGTTGGCTTTTTTGGCAGCTGCAGCACACTGCTGGCTCATACTTAAATGGTTGTCCATTAGGAGTCCAAGATCCCTCTCATAGTTACTACTATTGAACAAGGTACCACATATTCTGTACTTGTGCATTTTGGTTTTCTTGCCTAAATGTAGAATCTTACTTTTTTCACCATTGAATTGCATTTTGTTAGATAGCACCCAATGTCCAAGTCTGTCAAGATCCTTCTGTATCCTAAGCCTATCTTCTGGAGTGTTGGCTATTCCTGTTAGCTTGGTGTCGTCAGCAAATTTGATGAGTTCCCCAACTATCCCCTCATCCAAATCATTGATGAAGATGTTGAAGAGTACTAGGCCAAAAACAGAGCCTTGGGGTACCCCACTGCAAACTTCCCTTTGTGTGAATTTAGTTCCATTGAGGACTACTTTTTGAGTGTGGTTGATCAGCCAATAACGAATCCATCTAACCCACATTTTTCTATTTTATCAAGTAGTAGTTTATGGTCTTCTTTATCAAATGCCTTACTAAAGTCCAAGTAAATTATATTGACAGCATTTCTCTTTTCCACTAATTTTGTCACTTTGTCAAAGAATGCAATAAGAGTAGTCTGGCATGCTTTGTTTTTGACAAACCCATGTTGGCTTTTGGTTATCACTTTGTTTGCTTTTAAATGTTTGCTGATTCATTGTTTGATTATCTTTTCCAAAATCTTCCCTGGTATTGAGGTCAGACTGATAGATCTGTAGTTTCCTGGGTCTATCCCCCCCCCTTTTTTTTTTGAAGATGGGAACTAGATTAGCTCTTTTCCAGTCCTCTGGCAGTTCCCTGGTGCTCCAGGATCTTTGAAAGATATAGTTCAGTGGTTCTGAGATCTCATCTGCCAATTCCTTCAGAACCTTGGAATATAATCCATCTGGTCCTGGTGATTTGAACTCATCCAGGGTAGACAGGTGTTCACTTACCATTTTCTTCTCTTTTTTAACTTGTGTTCCTAACCTGTTTTTTGTGGTGCTATTTTTGATAGATTGGATTGTTGTTTTCCTTTGTGTAAAAATAGAAAATGAGTTAAGTAGTTCTGCTTTCTCCCTGTTGCTTGTCACCTTCTTGCCACTTTCTCCCAGCAATGGTCCAATTGTTTCCATGACTTTTTTCTTGTTTTTAACATGTTAGAAGAAGCTTTTTGTTGTTGTTATTTTTTACTTTTATCGCAACCCTTTGTTCATTTTCAGCCTTAACTTTTCTCACTTTGTCTTTGCAAATTTGCTGATATTTGCTGATATTCTGTCTTAGTTATGTTTCCACTTTTTATACTTGTCCTTTTTGTCTTTCACTTTGTCAGAGAGTTCTTTATGCAGCTGTGCTGGTTTCTTTTGAGAACTGTTATTTTTCTTCTTTATTTGGTATTGCACTAGACTGAGCTTTTATAATCTCACTTTTCAAAATTTCCCAAGCTTCTTGAGTTATTTTCCCCTTGAGGATTCTCATTCTTGGAATCCTTTCCAAATCTTCTCTAAGTTTATTGAAATTAGCTGTATTAGATACTACAAACCAACATTAGCTCAACAATGAGAATGAGAACAGTGATAATCTCTAAAATATTCTTCTCATTGGCAAATATGTATTTAAATCATTAAAAATATGGCCAACTGAGTTCCTGGCAGTATGCATGTATATATTTGTATCTGAATAACTTTTTAGAAATACATATCATGTCTTGTGTATGAAAGTAAAGTGAGTAGTTACAGGCACTCTTTAGGAATTGGCTGTGGAATAACCTTGATAAGTTTATTTGTTTAGTTAAATCCATTTCTAAAGCCATGTATCTCATAAATACAACTTGGACAGTTCATAAGGTTTAAAAAAAACACAATAAAAATATATTTCTCAGCCAACTAAAATACAAAGTGGCTGCTGAAGATAGGGTACACCAGTGATGTAGGATTTAGTCAATCTTTTAACTCCCACACTTGGAAAAACATCCAAGTTTTTAGGAGTTTCTGAAAAGTGAATAGAGTTGGGGCTGGCCATTTTCAGGCAGTGTGGGGTTCTATAGGGTAAGCATGCTCTTAAATCCCGATAGATTTATTGATGGGAAGTGGAGCTTCCATTTCCTGCTTGACCAATGGTATGGATGGAAACTTATGAGAGTAAGGCCATCCTTCAAAAACCCTGGCCCCATGCCATGTCGAACTTCTTAGGAAATAATCAGCACTTTGAATGTGAACACTAAGCCACATATGGTTTATTTCTGATAAATATAGAATGAGATCACACACACACACACACACACACACACACTACTATCTCCACCATCACCACCATTGCTCAAACAGTGTAACCAGGTTTCTTCCAATTGCAAGCAATTTTAACAGACAGTTCTCAGGTTACGTCTATATGTCCAGCAACTGTTCACAGTTATCATGACACCGAATGAGAGTGACTAAGAACTAGTCTTTGAAGTTTCAGCCATTATAGTATCCACATAGTCTCATGATTGTAATTCAGCACTTGGCAATTACAAATGTTGCAGCCTCCCATGGTCACGGGGTTACATTTGCAAGCTTCCCCACCAGCTTTTCACAAATAAAGTCAATAGGGAGGTTGGGAGGGAGGGGTCACAAGTTGCTCCCATTCCCACCACTTTTCGGCCACCTGCCCACGGTACCCACCTGCGCTTCATGCACTTTCCAACATTACCTGCCCACCTGCTAGCACTCCATAGTGCCTGCCGGCAGCACCCACTGAACTGCTCAGACTTGGGATTTTGACAACAATGAAGATTACTGAGATTGCCATTGCTCAGTCATATGACATGGAACATTGTGCTTTATAGTCTCATTGCTTAACAACAGAAATGCCGTCCGAAGGCAAATAGAAGATATATACATGTCCCAGGATAATGTTACAGGATTCAATCTGGGTTGGTTCCTGGGACCATAGGTTTAGTCTTCCTCTGGTCTCAGTGACCAACCTAGATTGGATCCTGCAGAACTTCCAGTCTCAATTACTCTCATAATCTTACAACTACCTGTATATTGAGCCAGGTGGTGTTGTATCTATGCTTTGTATAACTGCTTTGTGTTTCAGAGAATATCCTATACTCTTATTGGAAAGGATTATTAGTTTACCCCATCTTCAACCTACTGAGTGGCTGTCATAGCAGTATGATAGCTAAATTAGTTAAACAAATTGCTGAGCATTAAACTTTTGGGAGGCAACTGAAGTTGCTCACAACGGAAAGCACTGGTGCACAGAGAAACATAGCAATTCTTATTTTTTAGAAAAGTATATTTGCCCTGAGGAAGCAAAACAAGACTCTTAGTTACTGGGTAACAACTAAATGCTAATTATCTGACAGTTCTTTGTGCTGAGCTAATGATCACAAAGAGAAGGCATAACATAGCTGGTTTTTCTCTGTGAGCTGAAGATTAAAACCCATATAAATATGCCTGTGTTCTTACCATCCTGATGTCTAAATAAATCTGAAAATATTTGAAACAGCCTGGGTGAATTGTAGACTCAATTTAGAAGGGCTGGGAAATGGGAAAAAAATTGTGTGACCAACCACACAAGGGTTGCATTATATACAAAATGATAATTAAAATCTTCATAGTGGGGTAGAGTCACTCAGTAAGGTCCACACAAAAAAATGTGTTGAAATCAACACTTACCAGAAGGCACTAAAAACAAATCCTAATTTCAGACTAGTAGCCTGTCCCTGATAAATCCACAATAATCACATGAGACTCCCATTCATTTCTAACAGGAACCAGAAGGTAGAAATTTCAAAGCTACTAATAAACTGAGATGTTGTACTGACTTCCACAAATCTAATTTCAGAGTGAAGTCACTGGTCTCTAAATTTTGTAAACTAATAAATAAAAGCCTGCTTTTCAAGTTATTCTGCTGGAAGGATTGGTATGAAATAGAGGTAACTGGACAAGAAATTCTTTAACTACATCATTACAGCAGCTGATAGAGACATCCCCATTGGAAGCTCCAGGTATTACTTCAATTGTATATCAGAGGTGGTATTCAGCAAGTTCTGACCAGTTCTGGAGAACTGGAAGCAAAAATTTTGAGTAGTTTGGAGAACTGGCAAATACCATCTCTGACTGGCCCTGCCCCCATCTATTCTCTGCCTCCCAAGTCCCAGCTGATCAGCTGGTTCTTTTGTTGCCCTGTACAGGAGAACGGAGCTGGAAAGCAGCTTAGTGGGGTGGGGAGGGAATGAAGATTTTTGCAGTAACCTTCCCCCAGGAGTGAGAAGGGAATGGAGATTTTACAATATCCTTCCCCTGTCATGCCTATCAAGCCATGCCCACAAAACCAGTAGTAATTTTTTTTTGAATCCCACCACTATTTTATACACCCCCTTTTTCATCCTTCCAATGCATGGGATGTTAGTTGTTAGAAACAAATCAATAGAGGCCATTCAACTCTGACCATACAATGTTTTTTAAATTGAGCTGGAAGCCTGTGAAGAAAAATTAGGTCACTTCCTGGCAAGTTGTTCATTATCAGTTGCCCTGCCACCAAATTTTAGGGTTTTCTCATTGCTTCAGATGACTTTTTTGGCATTAAAATATATTAAGTATTGCTTTATATTGACTTACTAAAAAGAAAGTACTCCTGGAGCTACTATTGGGTGATAGGACAGATATTAAAAATCCTAAAGAGATATTAAATTATACATTTGATACTTCAAAAGGAGGCAAACCTCAGAATTAATGGCTCCTTCCATTCAAACGAACACGTTTCTTTACATTGTCTCTCCTATTTTGTCCATTTTAAGCTACAAGTTGGTTGCACTCATCAGTTCCAAGCAGATGTTCATATATTTCAAAACCTCCTTGATTATAGGCAAAGAAAAAATATATATCTATGTGTCCTCTGCAAACTACAAAGATTCAGATTATTTCATTTGTAGGCATGGGAACAAAACATAGCCTTGCAGTATACTCTAAGACAAATTGACAAGTTAGAAGAAGCCTGCCAATGCTAATCCATTATAATCATCTACCAACAAGTAAACATATCAAAGTGATTCCATTTGGCAGCTGTTGAATAATCAGAATCCACCAGCATTTACACATTAAAAAGTGTGGATATGAACTTTTGGCAGAAAAAAGAATTATGGTATATGGTCATGTAAATCCTCTGAAACAAATGGTTTAGCATGCATAGATATGCATAATAATCTCTTTCTAAGTTATCAATTACATTCCTGGTATGCAATGCTATTTTGGAAGCTGATTTTGGCTATTTCTGCATGCATAATTACTTTATTGAGATTCATGGATAAAAAGACAGCATCAAAAAGGGGAAAGGTTGTGAGCTTTTATACGCATGGGTATAGAGTCCTTGGTAGCCTTAAGCACCACTAAAGCCCCTGTCACACTGCACCAACGGATGGAAAGAGGATGTAAAATGGAGAGAAACACTTGCCATCCATTGGTTAACGTGATGCTTCCGTTCTGTACTCACTGCGTCTGTTTTTCATCCTCTCTATCCGTCCAGCATCCGTCTACTGACATTTCATCCGCTCAAAAGGTTTTGAGCTGCACAAAATTTTTGAGAAGAAAATGTATCCAACATGTCCATTCTGCATCCGCAACGCATATGGGGAACATCCGTTCTACATCCTTTGTCATCCGTTACGCATCCTCTATATCTACTAGGCATCCGCTGCGCATCCGCGCAACTCGCATCTGCTCCAGCAGAAAACGGACACAGGGAGGAAGTGAAATGGATGCGGAACGGACACTCAGCATTAGAAGCACAGACGGAGAAAGGATGAAAGCGGATGCAGCTCGCATACAAAGCATTAAAACGGAAAAAACGTTCGCATAGGGGATGTATCTCAGATATTTAGGATGTCTGCAGGAAACCTAGAGGATGCAAAAGGACACGAGCGGAAAACCTATATTTCCTATAAAAAGGGGGAGGAACTCACCTGGATCTCACTTTCAGTCCAGCAGCCCTGGTGTGCAGACCTCTTCAAACTTCATCTGGTTCTTGCTCTTCCACAGCATCCAGTCATCTCCACCATGGATCGTCACACACTCCTTTTGGTAGCCACCATTGTTCTACAACAATGTGAAGCCATCTACAGGCTCTTTCACCTGTTCTATGCGAAGAAAAGGAGGTGGCCAAGAAATGTCTGGGTCCGAAGATGGATCACCAGAAGAGCAGAGTATGGACTGTACAACAAGCTGATGGTGGAGCTGAGGAACGAAGACCCTCGTGCATTCCAGAACTTCATGAGGATGCCGCCAGCCATGTTTGACAAAGTTGTGGAGCGGCTGAGACCCAGGTTGACCAAGCAGAGCACCAATGTCCGGCCCAGCCTGGACCCTGGGCTCAAAGTGGCACTGACTCTGTGCCACCTGGCCTCAGGGACCACGTACAGGAGCATGCAGTACGGCTGGAGGGTGCCACACAACACCATCAGCATTGTGATCAGAGAAGTGGTGCAGGCCATCATCGAAGAATACCTGGAGGAGCTCCTCCAGTGCCCCTCCACTGAAGAAGGCTGGAAGAAAGTTGCAGAGCAATGGTATCAGAAGTGGAACTTCCCCCACACTGTTGGAGCCATAGATGGCAAGCACGTGGCCTGCAAAGCTCCAGCCAAGTCAGGGTCCACTTATCACAACTACAAGGGCTTCTTCAGCATCATCCTCTTCGCCATGGTTGATGCTGAATACAAGTTCATGTACATCAATGCTTCAAGCAACGGCTCTTCTTCAGATGCCCAGGTATATAATGCCAGTCACCTCAAGGAGGGGCTGGAACGCAACCTCATCAAGGGCTTCCCAGATCCAAACCCTCTGCCCAATGACACACAAGATGTGCCCTACTTCATTGTGGGGGATGATGTCTTCTCCCTCAGAACCTACCTCATGAAGCCCTACACTTCCAGATGCCTCACCTGTGAAGAGAGGATCTTCAACTACAGGCTGTCCAGGGCAAGGCAGGTGGTGGAGAATGCCTTTGGCATCCTGGCCAACAGGTTCCAGGTACTTCTCACCACCATGCAGCATTGCCCACAGACCGGGAGGAGGATCGTGGAAGCTTGCTGCATCCTGCACAATCTCATGTGCACCCGCTACCCAGTGTTGCAGAACAGGCTCGTGGACCTCCAACAAGGCAATGGGGACATGGAGCCTGGGGAATGGAGGCAAGGGCGAAACCTGATAGACACTGTGGATGTGCAAGGCCCCAACAGAGCTTCACGTGAAGGAAAGAAGCAGCGCAACCTCCTGAGACACTGGTGCAACTCCCCAGCTGGAGCAGTGGAGTGGCAAGACAGGATGATAGATGCTTAATGGATGCTTCCTTCAGCCTGTCTCATCACACGGATGAGATTGTGCCATGTATGTTGAGTGGCCCTACAATGAACAGGGCATTTAATAAAGAGTTGTGCTTATGTTGAAATGTGTGGATCAATGATTACATTGTTATTGATAATAAAGGGCCAAAGGTGTGGAACCTGGCAGGGTGGACCATACAGTCCCACTATGCTTGCACTGGAGGTTTATCTATCCCACAGCTATTACCCATCCCAAAGGTATCCCTGCCCAACCCACAGGTATCCCTGCCCATCCCACAGCTATTACCCATACCAAAGGTATCCCTGCCCATCCCACAACTATTACCCATCCCAAAGGTATCCCTGCCCATCCCACAGATATCCTGACCCATCCCACAAGCATGCAAAGGTTTAAACCATTTCTAAAAGTTTCCACGTTGTCATCCATTTTCATTTAATAAAATAAATGAAGCAAGTGTGTGAAGCAAAGATAATCTTTATTAATAACAAGCTGTAAAAGCAAAATGACCCAAGTATCCCAAGCAAAGATAAAATGAACAGGTAGCCACCCAGTCTCTGGCACTCTTCTCAGTCACTCTGAGGCGTGCCCATAGTCTCAGGGATGAAGGGTCCAGGTGCTGTGGAGGTGGCTGCTGCTGGAGTGCTGGTCTGAGGCGCCATTGGGGTGCCTGGCCCCGAGAGGGCAACAGGGGACGGTGTGTGGAGGAAGCTCTCAGAGAGCTGGCTCAGTCCTGTGATGTTGAGAGCCCTTTCCTCCAGGACATGGGGTGTCAGCCCCAATACCGATGACAGATGTTCTGAGGCCGGGCTTGGCTGTGATGTGGAGGAAGGAGGAGTGTAGTGGGGATGTCTGGTCTGCAGATGAGCGAGGTGAGGCATGGGTGGCATCTGTGGCACAGGTGGCATCGTTGGCATCGGTGGTATCGGTGGCATCAGTGGCATCGGTGGCATCAGTGGCATCAGTGGCATTGGTGGCACCGGTGACATACAATGAACCTGTGCCTGGACTGGGAAGGGCTGCCTGTGCTGCTGGAGCTCCTGATAGCCGTAGCCTTGGTAGGTGAGGGCCTGTGGAAAGCCTTGGAAGGGCAGTGACATCACCTGGGAATGGAGGAGCAGACCTGGACTGGGTGGGAGCAGAATCAGCTGGGTCTGGAGGGTTGTGAAGAAGACCGGTGATCCTCTCCTTTATCACCTGGTACTGTGATTCGGACATGTCCATGAGGCTCTGGTTGATGTAGGTGAGGAAGGGCTTGTGGTTGGAGGATAGGACGTCGGTGTGTATCAGCTGAGAGAGGAGATCTACGCTGCATCTGATGGTGTCCCTGATCTCCAGCAGGACAGTGTGGCTCTGCCCCTCCAGTCTGCCTCTCTGCCTGCTTTCTGTGGAGGTGGAGCTGGGGGTGGATATGGGTTGGTCTCTGGTGGAAGTGCCCTCTCCTTGCTCCCACTGTGTCAGGGGGTCCTCCATGCACTCCGCCATGGGGAGTGCAGCTGTCGAGGGGGTCTCCGTCATGGCACGCTCCATAGATACCTGCCTGGACACAGGAGCTGACTCTTGGCCAGAAGAGGACTGGCTCTCTGCGGGCTGCCTGAGAGAGAGGGTTGTCAGAGGGGCTGCTCCTTGGTGGCGGATCTCACCATCCAAGAAGCTGCACTTGGCCATCACGTAGGTCTCTTGGTCCATCAGCTTGACCGTGGCCTGGCCAGATTTCTTGAGGTGCAGCTTCCCGTACCAGGTGTGCATGTGCTTCCACCAGCCAAGGAGGACCTCCGAAGTGTAGCCTAGGCTCTCCGCCTTCTCTCTCCAAGCAGCCTGCTTCCTTTTGGTGTCTCGATAGAGCCTCTGTCCCTTTTACCCAAGTTACTCGTTCTCTCTCAGACATTCCAGCACCTCATCCTCATGTTCCTCTTCGATGGAGTATTGCTTCCTCTCCTGTTCTCATTCTTGCGTATGCCTCTTCCTCCCTCTGGCAGGGCCATCTGGGCCCCCATCAGAGGGGCTTTGAGGTTCTAGGGGCTGGTCCACCACACCACCACCACCAGCAACAACAACAGTAGCAGCAAAAGCAGGACCAGCAGGACCAGCAGGACCAGCAACACCAGCACCACCAGTACCACCAGCAGGACCAGGATCAGCAGCAGTAGAGTAAGCACCAGGAGCACCAGCAGCACCAGCAGGACCAGGATTATCATCAGCAGAGTAAGCACCAGCAGGACCAGCAGGACCAGGAGCACCAGCAGGACCAGCAGGACCAGAACACCAGCAGGACCAGCAGGACCAGGAGCACCAGCAGGATGAGCAGGAACAGGAGCACCAGGAGCACCAGCAGGACTAACAGGACCAGGAGTAGTGCCAGCAGAGTAAGCACCAGCAGAAGCCCCAGCACCAGGAGCAGCGCCAGCAGAGTAAGCCCCAGCAGAAGCCCCAGCACCAGGAGCAGCACCAGCAGAAGCTCCAGCACCAGAAGAGTCAGCCCGAGCAGCAGAAGCCCCAGCAGAAGCAGAATCAGGGCCAGGGGGTGGGGTGGTGGTCCTGTCCTTCTTGCCAGGGCTGGCAGCAGATGGCTGAGGCTTTCTCTTCTTCCCCATGGTTGTTGGCTGGCTGGCTGGCTGGAGCTGTGTCTGGCAGCAGGTCTTTCCTTTGAATGGTGACCTGCTTGCGAATTGCTTCCCTTTATATCCGCAGGGCTGACGCAATGCATCCTCCCCGCATGCGCAGTTAACGCTTTGCATCCGCTAGGCATCCTCTAGGCATCCGCTAGGCTTCTGCTCTGCATCCGCTTCATCCACTCGGCATCCGCTCTGAATCCATTCCTTCTGTTGCGCGTCCATTTCGCTGTGCTCCCCTGGAAGCCATGCGGATGTGCCATCCCTTCCATCCGCTTCCATCCACTAGGCTTCCATGGAGCATCCACTTTACATCCTGGCTACATCCTCCCCCCATCCGTTCCTTTCCGTTGTTGTCCGCTCTGTTTATTCAAATTTGGGGCACTTTTGAGAGCGGATAACAACGAATGGAACATTTTCTCGTCCGCTGTGTCCTTTTTACATACGTTTTGCATCCATCGGCCTATGTGACAGGCCCTTAATTAACTCCTGCACAATGTGAAGCTATAGGTTTTCATACTTTCCAAAAGTTTGAATTTCTATCCAAAAGTGCAGCTCAAAGCAACAACTGTTACTTAAAGTTATTCTGAAATCAGAGTGCATTTGAAGTTGGACAGTTGGACATTACATAAGGGGACTTAATTGTGTAGCAAATGGATGAAACTCTGTAAATGAATCTTTATTTCTGATTGCTAATTATCAGAGTAATCCAAGCATATTTAAATAAAACCAACAATAACAAAATTTACCAGAAAGAGAATATTCATTCACATGAATAATAATAGAGATGTGACAGATATTATTGGCCAGAGCAATTTTCTGAACAATTTGGTTTCTCAGGAAAGATATTGAAAAAAAAATTAGAGCTAACCAAATGGTTTATTCAATACACTAAACGGATTACTTTATATCTGTCAGCTGCACCTTTCAAAAACATTATTGTAATTTAAAATAAAATATCAGCAAATGTTTCACAATATGAAGAAGAACAGCTTGTCAAGAACATTTGGGATTCGACCCCAAAGGGATGACCCTCAGCAGTAAGGGAGCCAAAAGAGAAATTAAAATACACACATACACACAGGGGGAGGGAGGGGGGGAAGAGAAAGAGAGAAAGAAAGAGAGAGATTTCCCAAAAAACCCAAGATACTATATTTTACAAAGAAAATGTAAATATGAGCAAAGGAACCATATGTTTTATGTCCATGACCCCTAAATTCAGGATTATGTCTCCACCCTTGTTTTCTAATATTCTTCATCTTTGAACCACACTTCAACTATACAGAGGCAGCACACTTGCTCTTCCAGATAAACCTTTCTTATTAAGCTAAGCTAGAACTTAGACCTTTGCGATCACCTTATAAGCAACTGTGTCCTCTTCATGGATGATGTAAAACTATTCAACACCACCGACAATGCTACTGCTTTTCAAAGTGACCTTGACTATGTAATCTGAATGATCAAACAATTGGCAACTCCAAATATCAACCTACAAATGCTCTGTCCTACACATTAGTAAAAAAAATCAGTACACCAATACAAACTAGACAGATATGACCTCATTGATGACCCTCATTCTGTCAAGGACCTAAGAGTACTCATATCTCATGACCTAAGTGCCAGAGCTCACTCTAACAGCATTGCCAAAAAGTCATTAAAAGTTATAAGTCTAATCTTACGAAGCTTCTCCTCTGGAAATACTGAATTGCTAACTAGGGCATACAAAACCTTTGCTAGACCAATACTCGAATACAGCTCATCTGTCTGGAATCTACACTGCATATCAGACATTAATACAATTGAGTGAGTCCAGAAGTATTTCACAAGAAGAGTACTACATTCCTCTGCTCACAACAGAATACCCTATATCACCAGGCTTGAAATTTTGGGCTTGAACTACGCCGCCTACGGTTGGACTTAAGTACGATGCACAAAATTATCTGCTACAATGTCCTACCAGTCAATGACTACTTCAGCTTCAACTGCAACAATACAAGAGTACACAACAGATGCAAACTCAATGTTAACCGCTCCAAACTTGATTGCAGAAAGTACGACTTCAGCAACAGAGAGGTCAATGCTTGGAATGCACTACCTGACTCTGTTGTTACATCCTCAAACCCCCACTCCTTTAACCTCAAACTATCCATGATTGACCTCACCCCATTCCTAAGAGGTCTGTAAGGAGTATGCGTAAGTGCACCATCGTGCCTTCCATCCCTATCCTATTGTCCCCATTTAATTGTACCTATTTTCTGTATTCTTACCGATGTTTATACCTATGCCTATTACTTTGTAAGTGATTGACAAATCAAATAAATGAATAAAACTTTCCCTGATACTTGCATCATTTTTTGCTCAGCAGTTGCTGCTTAAAAATCAAGTTCTGGAGTTAATTCACAATTAATAAAAACATACAATTTCATTGGGCATGTCTTATTGCTCAAATGTCCTTGTAAGGATCCATCAATGTTGCCTGAATTGCTTTTTCTGAGATAATTTTTTTTGTCCATAGCACCCAGCATTTTGATCAGCACTAAATGTCAAAAGGCTCACTATAACTCATATAGCAGGTATGTTATTCCATGAAATGGTATTTCTCAGCTGCTCCCACGAGCAGAAGGATACTCAAGGATACCCAAGACCCCCTCCAATAGATTACCAGATGGATTCTAAGTCTCTCAGACATTTGGGAATTTTCAAAATTCTAAACTAAGATAAACTTTTCTAGGCATCTGATAGGCCTTTTTGTATTACTGTACTAGAGAATGCTACTGTTCATTACAATTAGTCTTAAGATCAACTCCCTCTTCTCCACATCTCAACAGCTAATCTAAGATTTTCTATGATTGGTGGAAATGAGTAGTTTGGAGGTGATTAACATTCACATTTCAAATCCATATCCCAGACTTACTTTACATACACACTTTCAAGGGTCACATTTGATCCAAGTATTTAGAAAATACTAAAGTGATTCCTTGGAGTTCAGATCAAAAGGATATATATTATTCTTCAAATATTGTTGATAGTGATTACATTTGCCTTGTTTGAAACCAGACCAGAATTGAGAACCAGTTCTGCAAAATATTTTCAGCAGTTTTCTGCCACTTTCTGCCGAAGTGGATTTGAAGCTGTACAGATGCAGAGAGATAACTCAACAAGACATCCATAACAAATTACATTTATTGGTTCATCAGGTATCCTCATAACTCATGTTTGTGATGAAGTTCTTCTTTAATGACCAATCCTTTGTATATCTACCTTGTAGTAAAAGATGATTATCTCCTAACCCATCTCATAGCGATAGAAAGCAGCTCCCATGAGTTAGGGAGTTCAGGCAAAAGTGAGGGAAACTCCCCCAACCCATCAAGGGCCGAAAAAGTGACCAATCAGGATTACAGATGTGGCCACATGACATAAGCTACATTTCCCAGGATACCTTTAACCACATTTACCATGATGCATTCCCTTAAGGGGATAGCTCATAATTCCTAAGTAACCATTCAATTCCCATAGACTGGCTGGGACAGCACACTCCCCACCTGGATTTGTAAATTCCACTATTAAAGGAAGAGAAAAAAAATTAATTATAAACTAAGATAAGCAGTAGACAGTAATACTATGAATAGCAGATAACTATATAACTAAGATAAACAGTTAGCTATATAATTAAGAAAAACAGTAAACATTAATAAAGCATCAAACAAAGCAAAGCATACAAAGCTTGAGGTTCAATCTTCAAGTATGGCCTCTTGATGCAAGTCTGCTGGTTACCTCTAGTGGTCTCTTAGGGTGCATGGGTGTTCTTGGTGGCAAAGGTGGAAGTCTGCTGGTCACTTCTGCTGGCCTTTTAGGATTGGAATGGTACACTTGCTTCCACGGTGTCAAAGGGCATCAGGAAGTTGTTGGAAAGGGTGTTGCAGAGGCATATGCCCATGTAGAGCATCTTAGTGGACGTCGGGTGGTTGTTGGTGGCCGTTTAGGGTGTCCTAGAGAAAGTGTACTGATTGCCAGTGGCCTTTTAGGCTCGAATGGCATTCTTGTTTTCAATGGTGTTAAAGGGCGTCGGAAGGCAGTTGGAATGGATGGTGCTAAGGCATTTGCCTGGGTTGGACCCTGCGTCCGATCGTCACTGACAATTCCTACGATCACCCATCCTAGTGGAAATTCTTTGGCCACTGGGACGTCTGACTGACTCAGAGAAGAGAAAGGCATGTGGGGCATTATTTCCCAGCAAGAGTAGGATCTCAGCCTCCAGATCTGGAGTGGGAAAGTGATGAGCCAGGTGCTGTAGGTGAGGCATGATACTTATGACCTCAGGTGTGGTGATCTGATTGTGGTCATTCGGTACCCCATCACATTCAAATATGGGCAGTAGTGGAAACCAGGAACTTCCATCCAATTACTCTATGCAGAATCCAGTAGCTCTCCTTCCCACTGTGCTTCTTGGTCCATGGCACATTGATACAGTGAAGTGAAGTTTGTTCTGTTGCATCTCAAAGAGGTTGAAGAATGCAGGTCTGGCCAGGGTGCAGATTCTTTGAGTGTCGGTCTGCATATACATTTTCATGGCATCTTCAGGGCGCCCTTCAGGTTACACATTGGCTAAACAGATGGGAAGACACGAACGAGTGTACAGTGAGTTGGCATGCAGTGCTGTGCAGTTGACACTCATCCTTGGTTTTGGTTGCTGTTTGGCAGTCTGCTGAGGAGCCCTGCATGCTTCTATGTTACGTTGAGGCTCCTTGTCCAAAGGAGGGTTATGAGATATTTGTGGTGGTGGCCCAGAGTCTGGATGCAGCACAGTCAGGTGCTGGTCACAATGGAAGTATGTGCAGTACTTGGACAGGTGTTTGGAGTCGCAACACCTATAGCAGTATTGGTACTCTCTTAGCAACTCTTTTCATTGGGTCAGTGATTTTGCTGCAAACCCAGTGCAGCTGTTCAGCAAGTGATGAGTGTTGTTCATAGGACAAAACTGTATTCTTCTTATATTCGGAGATCTAAATTGGGTTGTATCTGATGAGTTCTCTCCTGAACTGTGTGTGGATGAGGAGTCGATCTCGGTATTATGGACAACCATGAAGGGTCTTTCCCTGGCAGTGTGCATAGGACCTTTCCCTGGCAGTGTGCATAGGGCGATATATGGTTGCTATTGTATCTTCTGTCATTAGGAGGACTGACAGTTCTGAGTCCATGGGCCCGGTGTGTGTTGCACACCTTTGCCTGGTGGGACACAAATTCTTCAAGAAGTGTAAGGGTATAAAGTGGTGGTGATGCTTGGCAATGAAGGTGTCAGTCAACTGGAGCCACTTTTCAATTAGCACCTGCGGAAGTTTTCGAACAATTTTGTTCTGCGTGTCAACATGATCAAGACAGGCAAGTGCCAGTAAGTTGGGATCCCATTGTGCCATTCTCAGCTGGACAAGTATGTTAGCGAGGTCTATGATTTGGCGAGGCTTGTCGATAGGAATTTTAGGAAAACTGTTGAGGCTATCCGGAGTGTTGCTTCTACATCCTCAGAAGTACCATACAGTTCGTCAAGCCTTTTCCATGATAACCATAGGGCAGCAGCCAGATCGTCTAAGTGGGATGCCAAAAGTGCCCTTGGTATGTCAGCAGACTGTGGCCCTAGCCATGCTATCAAGTGTCCGATTATTTCATCAGGGTTCAGGTGTGCTGCCTGAACAGGACGCAGGAAAAGTTTCTTCCATACTAGATAGTTGCCACCTGGCTTGTCAGAGAATCTGCGAATTCCATTGGCATGCAAATTTAGCTTTCCACTCTGTATAGCCAAGTTTCTCCAGTAATCTTCAGCATTTGCTGAGTTAGGGGGAGGTATTGACATAGAGGGTTCTCCCCCTGGATTCTCGTAGGGTGGGTTCGGGTTGTAAGTCAATGACAGATTGTAGTCTTCTTCCCAGTACTTACGGAGGATGTCATTCTCCCATACTGGGAACGATGGTCAAGCGTCACGCTTCTGTGTAGACTGGGCACAGTTACCTTGTGGTGCCTAGGAGCCAGATTGGTATGGAGGTTGTGGCAGGAATGCTGCTGCCTGTGGATTGAGTGTGGCAGTTGTTGTTGACGGCATGTCGACTCATTGAGAAATTGTTGTGAGCACTGGTGGGCTAATTTGCTTGGCCAGCAGGGCATGAGATGTTGTGGTAGGGTTGCTGGTGCTGGGAAGAGAATCTCAGACCTTAGTACATACAACATCAGTTGGGGAAGATTTGCTGTTGGTGGGAAGTGAATCTCATATTTTAGATTGAATGTCAGTAGCGTAACTGACATGTAGAGTCTGTGGTTGAGATTCATCCCTGTGCTTCCCTGGTTGTGGGAGACTGCTAGGCTACTGAGGCAGTTCCAGCTGCTCGTTTTGTAGCAAGAGCTGCTCATCCACATAGGCTCTCTTCTCCCAACTCTTCGAGGTTGAATTGGAGGGAGGTGTTGTCAGCCATCTTCCACCATGCTGTGGCCCATGCCATGGTGTCTCTTTGCTGTTTAGCCAACTCCAATTTGGCCTGCACTTTGGCCATTTCCGCCTGTTGCCTGGCCTAGGCTTTGGCTATCTCAGCCTGTTGACTGGCTATTTCATCCTATTGAGCCACTATTGCTGCTTTCTGCCATGTTACCTCCTCTGTGGCGCATAGCTCTGCATCTGCTACTACAGCTTCTACTTCAGCTTCTGCAGCCTGTGCAGTGTAATTAGCTGCTTTGGAGGCCTTAGATGCGCCGCTACAATGGGAGGAGTTCTGGAAGCATGTGAGAGCTGGCAGCAGAGAATTGACATAAGACACTAGAACCTGCCTGTGATCTAGCCGGTTTGGGATGGAGGGAGAAGGCCTTCTTTGAGTGGTGGGAAGAAGCTGCTTGCGATTGAAGACCTCTGTCAGATGTGGTCTTCTTCCTTGGGATTTGCTCCTTCTGTAGCACAATGAGGAACACGGCCCGGAAGGAGTTTCTGCCTTCCTAAATGCTGTCTTCGCATTCTTTTTTTGCCTCCTCGAAGAAATGAATGTGTTCCTGGAACTCTGGGTCATCCAGGTTCAACTGTATGTATTTAAGCTTATTTTCACTGTCTCTCCACCATGCAAGGTGCTCCTCTAACTCCTTCTGCGTCAGGAAGAGGCTCTCGAGGGGCAACTTGCTTTTGGGGATGTCACAGATCTTGAACAGCTCCATCCATGCATTTGCATGACAGCGATACTGCCTTTCCCAATCGTCTCTGAAGCGTGTGACCATGGGTGAGGTAAGCTTGTGCTATCTGAGGTCATAGGCCTTCTGAAGTATCGCAGCTTCTCCAGAGGGTTGGACATCTAAAACTGGGTTTCAGGAATCAGGCTCCACATTTACAACAAGGGTGGGTGGAGGAATCGGATCTTCTGGTACATCAGAGACATCTGTCATGGCTGAGGAAGTTGCAATGCTTCAAATTGGCAAAGGGAGAATTTTGAAAAATTTTGTGAGTTTCCATGCAATTCCCTTTTTTGTACTAGGAGGAGCTGCAAGCAGGTAGCAGAAAGTAGAATGCTGCTGGATTTAATACTTGAGCATGTAGGTGGTACTGTAGAGTCTGGGCAATGCTAGCACAGCACACAGTAAGGCTGCTTCTAGGGTGTGTTGTGAGCTTGCAACAGAAGGGGGCACTAGAGGTTGCATCGTGAAGTCTGAAGACTAGAGGGTGGAATGCAGAAATATGCCTATACTTGTCGCTTGCTTCACAAGGTGGCAGCAGAGGGTCTGGAAGACGCTGTTGCTACACCTATCTTAGGGTGCAGTTACTCTGGGGACCTTTGAATTAAGTTGATTAAATGGTGCACAATAGTTGCAAAAAGGGGGTTATCATTGGAAAAACAGTCTGGTCAATATTTGAGAAACTGTGTAAAGAAATCAAAGTCTGGGAAATTTCTCCTTGAGCCCCAGATGTAGCTGTGGGCTGCATTGCTTAGGTTTCACTTCTTTGTGGAAAAAAAAGAGGGGGGAGAATTTCCTGCCTACTCTTGAAAAAAGGAAAAAAATGGTAAGAATTATTTGACTTCACTGTAAATTTCTTCTTGACCACCAGATGGGGATGTAGGCTGCTTTACTTGAGTCTGATTTCTCTCTTTTGTGGGGGGGTGAGCCTCATGGCTATGAAGTTTGCTGATTGCCCAAAGGAATTTATTGCCTACTTCAGATGGTGCTGTAATTTTGCTGGAAGGGAAAAATTCATTAGGAAAAATACTTCAGTAAATTGCATGCACTGTGGCCATGTTGTGCTTGTAATTTTTTAGTAAAGAGAGGAGATGAAGAAACGTTAAGCTTTTAAACAAAAGAAATTGCTCCTTGAATTATTTTGTTCAAATAGCTTGCTTGAATCAGCCTTGTGACTTGGGGGGAGGAATGTGCTCCATTGCTTTGAAGAAGGTCCTTCACTAATGATTTATGACCCCCAATAAACCGGCCAGTGTGGTTGTAAAATAGCTGGAGAGGCTTCCTTTATTGCCTCTTCAAAGCAGCCAAGAGCATAAGAAATGCAAAGCCTTTCCTTTTAGCAATACATGCAAGATTTCTCAAACTTTCCATTGTATTTGGAAAGGGTTTGTAACTGGAGAGAGACATAGATGGGAATACCTGGCCCTTTCCTTCAATTCCAAACAGGCTGTAAGGTTACTTTGGCCAACAATGGGAAGATGTAGATTAAGCCAGAGAATAGGATGTTTGAAAGTCTCTTGCTGCATTTGTAGAAGGTTTAAAGACAGAGGTTTGGTTTTCCTTTGAGAGCTGGGAAATTTCTGACATTCCTTGTTGTGCAGATGGAGAGAGACAGAGAACATGCAGGTTTGCATATTCACTTCTGGTTTCAATATTACTTTGCTTTATCACAAATCCAAATTAACAATCTTTATACAGATGGGTTTTAGCATTATCTTTTACTGTTCTGCCTTCTGCACAGAAGTGGATTTGAAGCTGTACAGATGCAGATAGATTACTCAACAAGATGTCCATAACAAATTACATTAATTGGTTCATCAGGTATCCTCATAACTCACATTTGTGATGAAGTTCTTCTTTAATGACCAATCCTTTGTATATTTGTCTTGTAGTAAAAGATGGTTATCTCCTAACCCATCTCATAGTGATAGAAAGCAGCTCCCATGAGTTATGGAGTTCAGGCAAAAATGAGGGAAACTCCCCCAACCCATCAAGGGTCAAAAAAGTGACCAATCAGGATTACAGATGTGGCCACAGGACATGAACTACATTTCCCAGGATACCTTTAACTACATTTACCATGATGCATTCCCTTAAGGGGACAGCTCATAATTTCTAAGTAACTATCCAATTCCCATAGACTGGCTGGGGCAGCACAAGCAGACAAAGATTCTCCAATAATAATAATAGTTTTCAGACCATTTCTGTTTTTTGTATAATTTATTCCTATGTTTAAAAACATAGAATAGAAGATTTGAAAAAATTGCAGCATATCAGACAGCTGAATTTTACTTTAAAAATGCATAAATATGTGACATGTAACAAATCATGGCAGCGACTTCTGATCATGTATCAACATTTCTCTAGGCTATTATAGTCAAGTCACCCAAGTCATCAACAATTTTTTGGGACAATTATTTCCTTTGAAGCAGAGGTGTCAAACTTGGGTTGCCATGGCTTCATCATGTGATGTATCACCACTTTTTCTCCCTTTGCGAAACCGGGTGTGGGCGTGACCTGCGCATGATGTATCTGGTCTGCGGGCCATGAGTTTGACAGCCCTGCTTTAAAGAATCAAGTTTCTGAGCCCAAGTTAGTTCACATTTTTAGCTAACGAATCCATTTAGGCAATCACCTTTTTTGGCAGTAAATTATCTGCCTCTTCTACCTAAACAGCTGAAATAAACATTAGTATATGATATCTTTTTTAAACAATCCAGCATCCTTCTAAAATTTTCATTTGTTAATTTATTTATTTTCTTTTGATTAACAAAACATCAATCCATACCATTGCTTTCCTGGATAAAATAAAATAAGGCATGCTAGAATTAGGGCTCTACCTGACTTCCCTAGAAGCTTGATTTTAGATCATTATTTTTGCTGACACTGTACAGCTGTTATCATTTTTTTCCTTTCTTTTTTCACTCTGTTTAGAAGCAAGTTCAATTCTGTTCTTCAAAAAAAAAAATTCCTTCCCTCTAGCCACAGAATGCTTTTGCAGGAACAGGAAGGCATGGCTTGTTTGAACTTGATGTAACATCAGTTGACAAGTGGGTTTCAGGAAACTCTCTGGGGTGATGGCCTCTTTAGTAGTTTTACCACTGTAAACTCAGTAATACTAGAGTTTTATGCTTCAAAGCAAACTGTAGTCTCTTTTTAATTAAGCACACCAAACAAACAAATACACATACATCTTAACTCACAATGATGGTCTACCATTTAATATTAGTTGAAGAGCATATGTTTGGAAATAGGACATAGAATTTAAACCATTTTCATATTTATATCACTCTGATGTTTTCATAAAGAAGCAACATTGAGTTCAAAAGAGATAAACAGGTGAGATGGGGGCATCTTAGCTCAATATATTGGTGAAGACCAGTCCAGTCATTTTGAAGTAGCAAGTCAGTACTACAGCTTGTTTTAAAAAGAAGCAAGCATTTGCTTTGACTTATGCTTGTCATACTTCAATGGCATAACTACAATATAATTCTAGGTTCTCTGGATTGTTAATATCTTATTTTGCCACTGTCTTACTCAGCAATTGACTCTTGGATGTGACTTGACAATGTAGATATATTCTGCAGAGAAGGAAACCAAGTACAACAAAAGATCTGCCTATTGTGGTATAAAATAATCACAGCCTACATGTATGTCAGTGCTCCAGGGCTTAAATTCTAGGGTTTTTTCCTCCTGCCTTTCCACATTAGTGATAATTTAGTAATTCCCTTTAAGGTCATAGATGACAACTAGGATATACTGATATAATATTTCTCATATGTTTGGGAAAAATTATTCCAGATAATAGTTTTTCAACCATTTATTAAATCTGCCCCACAAATAAGAAGCACATAAGAATCTTGAAAAAACCAGATAATACTTTTTCTACAGGCTCAGAGCATTTGCCCTACTGAGTACAAAATTCTGTACGAAATGATTGGGTACATCCATATAGATGACTGCACTTTTATGTGATGTACTGGTACCTGCAGCTTTAAAGAAAGCCTTTGTGAGTCTAATTTTAAAGATGTTCTCCTTGATTCAGGGGATTTTGCCAACTATTATCTGTTCACAAATACTCTTTTAAAAAAAGGGGGCATTAAAGTAGGAGTGGTGCCTGTGAAGCTGCTTAACCTTTTCTTAACTCTTTTTAGTCAAAATGCTGGCCTGGTTTTAAGATAGAATCAGCTACTGATCTCCTAATAGATGACTTCTTATCGGGGGCTAAAAGGGAATGCAACTTTGTTGATACTGCTTATTTCATGCCATCTTTTAATATGGTCAATCATGGCTTCTTCCTGGATTGTTTTTGTAAATTGAAAGTATTGTCAATTAATGTGCTAATAATGCTTATTCTGGTTTTCAACTGACTTCTAAATAAGGAGAGGTTTTTACACTTCTGGACTTGTGCCTGAGTGCCAAAATGGGGTGGGGGAAACCCAACAAGTTGAGACTGAAACCTGATCAAGAAAAAAATATGTCAATGGGTTCTGGAGCCAAAAACTGCTTAGCTTCCAAAATTGGGAAAATTGAATAGGTACTGCCATTTATAAGGCACTCTAGACATAAATTATATTTACAAAGAACATTGGCTGGATGTTCATATCACATTAATGCCAAATCAAGCAAGTTACATTCTGGCTATACAAACCCAGTCAATTATTTCTACTTCAGATTATGATTTGTTTATTTGAATCAGCAATCACTGTACAATAACGAAATACTCCAGACTTTCATTTTAAATTTAACAAAAGCTATCCTGACAATCAGGTGGGCAACAAATTATATGATCTACTTGTAATTATGGTTTTATTAATATTCTGTCATTCGTATGCTTATAGAAGTACTACTTTACAGAGTAATTTCTCAAATTTGGACTTCCACACCATTGAGATGTTTTGGAATACATAACTTTTTTCTCCTTCAAATGCTGATATGCTGTGTCATTGTACAGTGGGTGTTCCTGGAAGGGGTAAGCAAAGAATCCAGAATGCATATCAAGAATATACTGTAAATTCTCAGAAGCTGCCCAGCTAAAGCATGCAAGCACCTATTGAGAGCAACAATATAGGAAGATGCTGAAAAGGAAAGTTTAGTGTCGATAGCAAAGGCATAATTTCATCCTGAGTGGGAAAAGACAATGATAAATCACTCCTGTATTTTATCATGAAAAAACTCATGGATTGCCAAGAGATGGTGACAAAGCCTTTCAGATCTAATTACTGATGTGACCATGCTGGAAAAAAATTGAAGACAAATATGGGAGTATGAACAGGAGAAAGCTCTACACAATAAAAGGTGAAATTATTTTACTACATATATTGACACTGTACACACTGAACAGAAATGGACTGTGATTGGAAACTTTCAGTAAAAAGATTACTATTTGGGAGGAGAAAGGCAAAGAAGAAATAATGTGCACAGTGTAGTCAATTATAGAATAATATCAATTTGATTTTAGAGGTAAAAAGTGTAGATGAAGTATAAGCACTAGGAAACTAAGCTGAAATAGGAAAATGACATTAACTTCAGCCAATCAGAGGTGGTATTCAGCAGGTTCTGACTAGTTCTGGAAAATGGGTAGCGGAAATTTTGAATTAAAAATGTTTGAATCCCACCACTGCTGCCAATCCAGTGTTTTATTAACTATTAACATAGTCTTCAAACAACCAAAAGATTTCACAATACACAAAGATGAGACACAGAAATCAAATTGGTTATATTATTGATACAAGGAGGTAGAAATCAGAAATTATTTTGGAATCCTAAACCTTATAAATAAGGAACTTAGAGGAACTGTGAAATGATATTGACAAAGTTGACAAGGATGAATACAAAAAGACATTGTCAAAGCCTAAGAAACAACAGAAAACAATCTGGATGTCAGAACAGATTATGGAAATTCCTAAGAACAGAAGAGAAGCCAAAGCCATGACAGACAAAGATCTTGGGAAGGTACTTCTCAAAGAATTTCAGGAAATGGTTAGAAGAGACACAAAGCAGTGTTTCAACTACTTCTGTAAAGATATTCAAAATAAAAACACATAAAAAACAAAGCATAGTTCCCAAAAGATCTCCAAACTCAGGAGGTGGTTTCAACATGGAATGTTAAAAGTCACCACAGGACAGACAGTAATTGATTCAAATAACAGATATTTCAATATGGAAGATACTTTAGAAGATATTACATTTAATACTAGTACTTCTAGTACTAAAGAGGAAGATAAAGTTCGACTATCATGCCAGTCATTATCAAGTCACAATGTTAAAGATATTGATGAAATACTGCGTCTACAAAAATATGGCAAACAACAGAAGTATCAGTAAAAGTTCTAACCAAGCTCTGCCAATGAATATAGGAAACAACAGAAAGAATTAACACAGTATGGAAACTACCTTACATATCTTTTACTTTACATACTATATAACAGGATCATCCAAGGCAAATTAAAGCCCCATCAAGAAAGGAAGCTATCAAATATTCAAGATGGTTTCAGAAAAAGCTGACACATTATTGTTGAAGAGCTTCATTGATTATAAAAAGATCTAACAAAGAATATTTGTAGCTCAGGGTTGAAATGAGGGGTTCTTATGCTCTCTGAGCTTGCTTGTTTCTTTGCAGACACTTTATTACCCAAACTAGATAACAACACAAGTGCTAGTAAGGAGCGTGGTTTGTTGTCAGTTTATATTCTAGTAGTTTGCCCCTTCAGGGTTGGTGGAGTTGATCTTAAGAGATCTTAAAAAGATCTTCCGTTAAAGATCTTTTTTAAAAAAATTAATTATGTCAACTGAGAATCTGGAGAAAAGATGATGAATGTGTTTTAAAATGGGAGGAACAACCATAAAGCCTGTATTATGATGATGACATTCTCTAGTAACAAGAGCTTGCATATAAAAAATATAAAAAGGTTAGTTTAATTTTCTTTATATAAAGAAAATCCAACTAATGATAAAGCAAGAGAATAATCCATGAAGTTATTGAAGTGGTATGATAGGATAATATATAGCATTGATGATCAGCAGCAAGAAACCAATATAAATGGTCTTTGTCATTCACTGAAATATCAATTCTTTATAAAACTGTTAATAATGAAATTGCAATACTGAGAATCTGAGGCGATGGGAATTGGGGCAGGATATAGATTGTGGAGGATACAGTCCTTTCCTCCCATAGCAGTCATGTGCTCCATATATTTTCTCTTCCTCTTCACTCTGTGAGGCTCCTGCGACTTTCCCCACTTTTGCCCAGGCTTATCTGTCCCGCTTGTTTCTTTCATAACCTCTGTGGAAGAGCTACTCAATCCTGCTACTGGACATTAATACTGCTTGTAGTCCATTTGTGATTGATCAATTTTATTTCCTGTGGACATGCAAACCTTCAGAAAATGAGGGCCACTTGAATTTGGCACATGTCTTTCTTTAAAATGCTGTTTCCATACAATGCAATGATGAAGTTAACCCATGCCATTTTTCTCCATAATACGTGAATGTATTAAAAAGAGCCTTTATTCCATCGGCATCCTATCCTTTCTCAAAATAGCACTTTTATCCCGAGTTCTATTTCTGATCACTAAAAGATGAATGAACCTGATAAAAAAGACTTAATGTAATGATGTAACTTTTTATATGATTGAATGTTTATGCATGGTGGTATGGCTAATGGCATCCTGTTTAATAATGCAGCAGCTATGTTGTTGAGGGGACAGTGCCTGATTTGAAAACAGAATACAGTGCACTCTAAATTGTCTTCCCTAAGGAAGGCTGACTAACTGATAAGTGCCATGAGCTAGCATGGGGACTGATTCTGTCAAATTAAGCTCAAAGGGAAAGCACAATGTAGAACCTTCTCAAACTTTCATGAGTTAATGCAAACAGACACAAGTGACATTAGACAGTACATCAGCTCTGGAATGTGTAAAAGTTCACCGTCTTACTACAAGGTGGTCTTTAGATGACAGAATAAGGAAATCAGTGCAAATTTGTTAATTTAACAAGTTGGAAAAGCATGCTAAAAATGACACTCTTTTGGGATATGTGATATGACCTATAGGGATATAAGTGCCATTTGGAACAGAGTTATTGAAAGGACATGTATTGCTTGGGCAAAAACCAGACATTTTTGTGTTAAAGTTGACATACATTCACACTAAGGATTATATCTCTGATACAGTAAAATGAACTGTAAGGTTCCAGATTTTGAGTGTTTTCAATTGCTTCAAATTGTCAACAATTCATTGATTATGAATTTTTTATGGGCAGCAATAAGGATGAGTTAAGAGAAAAATTACATGTATTTGTAACAGATATATCTCTTTTATTTTTGAGTTCAAATATATGTATATGTATATGTAGGTCTAGGCGTGTTCGGGTCTTTTCCCGTGTAAGATTTAGAGTATCTTGGTGACGTTCGGTGAGTCCCACTCGCCATCCTCAGGCTGGTGCTTTCGGCTTCGTGCCAGTGCAAGCAGTGTGTGATCAGAGCTGCCGTCTCTCTATAAATACTGGTGGTGGGGGCTGGTGTGCCGGGCTGGTTGGCTGCGCTGCTGCCTCTTGATTGGTTGATGGAGTTCATGTTGGTATAATGGGCTGTGTGATGGCCTTGTGAGTTTTGTTTTGGAGATATCCTGAATCTTGTGCTTTAATCTCCTGGATTGTTTGTTTTGTAGTGATCTTTTTTCCAGTAGCCTCTCATTTTTTAATGGCTTGGGTAATGGGTTGTGTGATGGGCTTGCGAGTTCTTTTGTTGTGGTATCCTGGGTCCTGCATTGTAATCTCCTGGGTTGTTTGTGTTTTGATTTCTTTTCCGTAAGCCTCCTGTATAGTAACGGCTTGGGTAATGGGTTGTGTGATGACCTTGTGTGATTTATTGCTGTGGTATGCTTAGTCTTGTGCTGTGTTGCAACTTCTTGAGTTCTTGTGGTGTAATTTCCTGAGTTTTCTGATGTGATATCCTGAGTGGATGGCTGTGATGTAGCGTTCTGGGTTTTAGTCTGGTTCCAAGTTTGGGGTCTGGGTCTGTGTTCTTGACGTGTGTCAGCTTGTTTGGTTTTGGGATCAGGGGCAGCAGCCATGGTCTGTTTTCTGGATGGTGGTTGTCCTTCATTTATAGAATGGGCTTGGGCCTGGGTCTGATGAGGGTGATTGGTGGTGGTGTATATGTATATATATAGCAATTAATATATATAACATTCCATTCATCAGTGTTTCTCACTCTCAGCAACTTCCCAGAATTCTGAGTTCCCCGAGTTCTGGGATTTGAAGTTGACATGTTTTAAAGTTGCTGAAGTTGATAATCTAGCTCTAAGCCATGTAGAATTTTAAAAATTAAAACCAACCTTTGAGTTTTGTTCAGAAAACAATTAACTGCAGAATTCAGTGTGGTTATCATGTGATCCAAAATTGTGAACCTTGCTGCTACACTCTGCACTGACACTTCCAGGTATGCTTCAAAGGTAATCCTGTCTAAGGTACATTGCAATAATCAATTTGAAGAAAAACCCTAAGCCAATTCTATAGTCTGAAGGGTTTGCAACTTATTCAGTAGCTGCATAAAGAATGGCTCTGCATTGGTTTATTGAGAAAGTCCTCAGGGCTTTGTCCTCACTCCAGTATCCCAGAGGATGGAATAGAAAAGATTATTACCAGATTTGCAAATGATTTCACACTAGGGAGATAGGCTAGTACTTTAGAAGATAAAATCACAATTATATCCATCCAAGAGATATTTATAAGACTTTGCTCTTGGGCAGGAGAAAAACAACAAATCCCATGGACAGGATTAGGAAAAATTGGTTTGGCAGCAAAATGCATGAGAACAAGTTCGAAATAATTAATTAGTAGATGAACATGAACAAGCAAAACAACAACAACAACAACAACAACAATGATAATAATAATAGTAGTAGTAGTAGTAGTAGTAGTAGTAGTAATAACCTTTACCTGTAACAAACAACTGGTGGGATCATAAGCCTGAGAAAATGGTCGAAAATGAGCATGCAAAACTACTGTGGGACTTCCGAATACAGACTGACAAAATTTTGGAACACAATATCCTGGATATCATGATTGCAGAGAAGAAAAAAGTGTGGATCATTGACATATCTGGTGACAGCAGAATTGACAAGAAACAACATGAAAAAAATCACTAGATATCAGGACTTGAGGATCAAACTGCAGAGATTCTGGCATAAACCAGTGCAGCTGGTTCCAGTGGTACTTGGCACACTGGGTGCTGTTCCTAAAGACCTAGGCAAGCACTTAGAAACAATTGGCTCTGACAAAATCACCATTGGTCAGCTGCAGAAGGCCACCTTACTGGGATCTGCTTGCATAATCTGCTGATACATCATGCAGTCCTAAACACTTGGGAAATGTTCGACTAGTAATTTGTGATATGAAACCCAGCATAGTTATTTCATTTGCTGTGTACACTGTAGTTTTTTGTGAATAATAATAACAAAAATAAAAGGACTACCTGTCTAGAGGAGAACACCAGAATCAGGATGGGAAATAGTTAAAGAAGTTGAGCATGTTTGACTTGCGGAACAGAAGACTAAGGAGACATATTGTAGTGAAGGGCAAGAACTCATTTATTCTATTATTCTGATCCATGGATATCTAGAAGGTGCCAATGTGAAAGAAACAGCAGATAGTTTCACTGGTAACTGAAGGGGAACAAGGTCTACTGGAATGAAACAGAAAGAAAAGAGATGCAGAAGGAATGTCCTGGCTGTAAAAACCCTTATAGTCTCACCAGAACTCTGATGGAGTCCCCCTCTAGCAGTTTTCAATTGCAGGCTAGGTGGCTGTTATTGTTAGTTGCAAAGTCGTGTCCAGCCTATTGCGATCCCATGGACAATGTTCCTCCAGGCCTTCCTGTCCTTTACCATCTTCTGGAGTCCATTTAAGCTCACACCTACTGCTTCAGTGACTCCCTCCAGCCACCTCATTCTCTGTCGTCTCCTTCTCTTGTTCTTCTACAGTGAGTCCTTCCTTCTCATTAGGTGGCCAAAGTATTTGATTTTTTTTGAAATGGCTACTTGTTGAGGATAGTTTAATGAATTTCTGCACTTAGCAAGGTGTTGGAATAGAGGATGGGTGATAAGAATTATCATCTGAGTACTAGAAGCACTTATATCCAAAGCTCCAGTTTATCTCCCTGCTGCATAGAGGACAAGATGAAACCCTGTAAGATATAAGGAGCAACACAATGTTTTAAATGAAAGTTTATATTCATTTATAGGTTAATTGTAAAAGCAATGCAATTGTAAATATAAAAGCATTATAAGGCAACACAAACAAGTAACATGTTCCCCACATAATCAAGTTGATCAATTCTATAAAGCAATATAAATATATTATTTATTGGTGAAAAGTTATTTAAAAAAGCAAGTTGAATTCTGACTGTTCAAGTCCCACCTTAGCCATGAAAGCCAGTTAGGTGACTTTGGGCCAGTCACTCTCTCTCAGCCCAATCTACCTCACAGGGTTGTTGTTGTGGGGAAAACAGAAGTTATGTTGGAAATTATATATATATATATATATTTATGTGTACTTCTTGCCAAATTTCATTTATTCTTCTCTTTTATTTATGAAATAGATATAAAATTTAGCTTCTTGTTGAATGATTTCAGATGAAATTGTGCCATATTATTGATGGTATGTGTTGGATCACGGGAAAGAGACTCGAGACCAGTGTGACTATTCAGCTCTTTATTAGTTGTTCCGATCTGTGCTGGACCCCGGAGCCACGGCAGCCCTTTCAATAGGGATTGCTTGTGGCTTGCCGGCCGATGACGGGTCTCTGAATTTCCTGCGATCGGCCTGGCCAATCGCGGTTGATTCAGAGTAAGCCAATCACAGCGTTTCCTTCAGCCAATCAGTTTGTAGTATTTCTGGACCAATTGGATTGGGGTATTTCGAGTATGCTAACATAAAACACTATGGACATATCAAAAGCTTGTAACATGGCACAAGGTTATTTTCTACTTTATTTTTATCCTTTTTCCTATAATTTCATTGAGCTTCTCAGATCAATGCTCCCACTCAGCACAGAGCTGATGTTGCCAATCATGTATATGCTCAGTGGATGATTTTGGCATCAACATCGTATTTAATCAAATACAGTACAAATACTAAGTTATCTGCTTATATAGAATGAAAAGAATGTCTTAAGGTGGCCTAGTTGTAAACAGAGACTTGTTTGTTGTTTCTTTTGAAACTTGATTGCTTTTAAGCAAATCACAACTAGGTGTTGATCTTATAAGAAGGTCAATGTTAACACAGAAGTTTAGAATAAATGTGACATTTAAGATGTTCCAGAAAATACAGCTGTCATTAAAAAGCTGTTACACTGTCAAAGAGATGCTAAAATGATATACAACTTACTATTTTCTGTTACATGTAAAATGTGTGAGAACTCACAATCTAAAAGAGGACCCCACAGTTAGCAACATGGTATTGCTGCTTCTTTCCAAATGGGATGTAATGCAAGTAGGTATCAAATGCATGCACGATTGCAACAAATGACTGCAAAAACAATAGATGTAAAAACAATAGAATAAAGACTTGAACTGAAATCGCAAACCATTCATTTGAAACAACATCCGTTGCACCCTTTTTCAAAAAAAATCAAAGACAGGTAACAGATAGCTATCAAAGGTTATTGAAACAGTTATGAAGTTCTGGGAGTTTTCACTCATCCTTCCTTTGGAAATAGATTGCTTTCAAATAAACCACAGCAAAGTGTTGATGTTAAATTTGACATTTAAAGTAGGGGTTGATTCAGACCGCAATGATATTTGTATCATTAAATGAGCTGCTATGCTACCAGATAATGGCAGAAAAAAATGGATATCAAAGGTTTTTAAATAGTTAGGAGGTTCTAGGAAACAATAAGGGTGATTTGGAAGCTGAGACTGACCAAAATTAGAAGTTCTAGAGGTCCCTTATGTCTCTGTCAAGCCCAAACCATGACAAATTGTGGAAATGCTTAAGGTAAAGAGAAGCCAGTGAACGAGGCCTAATACCAAGCAATCAATTACTGTGGCTAATGTAATCATAGGCAGTTCCAAACATTTCTTTTTTGTGGACCACTATAACATCATCAAAACCTTCAAACTATCACATAAGCCAGGAGTTAGCAGGGAGGTATATATAGACATCAAGGCAGCATGCCCTTTTTGAGTTGGCATCTGCATTACAAGATCTCAAAATTAAACAATAAATAATATTTATATATTTGTCAACAAAACTTATACAAGGCTATCTAATATAGCTCCATTTACAACATGGCTTACTGGGGAATTCTGGAATTGAGGCCCTACATCTTAAAGTTGCTAAGTTTAAGAAACACTGATCTGAATAATACAATAGCCTCAACATCTTGGTATTTCCAAAAGGAAAACTTTATGAACTGGATCCAAATATCCATGCAACTCATTCTGCACATTCAAAAATATTTGCAGATTCTGCTTCTCAAACAACCATGCCTTTGATCTTACTTTTGAAGCTGGACTGACTTTCAGATATGCTTATTAATACAGTAGGGTTTATGTTCGAAGGGAAAAAAGTTGCTTGGAGTGCTGCTTAACAGGAAGGCAAGAAAGCAATGAAAGTAAAGCCCCTGTCCCACTGCACTAATGGATGCAAAGAGGACGTAAAATGTTAAAAAAAGCTTGCCATCCGTTGGAAAACGCTATGCATCCGTTGTGTACTCATTGCATACGTGTTTCACACGCTCTATATGTCAGGCATCCATCCACTGTGATTTCATCCGCGCAAGAAGTTTTGAGCTGCACAAAACTTTATGAATGGATGAACTTTCCGCTGTGTACGATGTATATCCATGACATCCGAGCAACAAATGTTCCATGTCCGTTTATCATCCGTTAAACGTCCGCTGTCTCCTCTCTGCATCCTCTGGGCATCCTCGCAACTCACATCCGCTGCAGCTGAAAACGGAAAGAGGGAGGAAAGAAAAGGTACATGGAACGTCTACACAGCGTTAGTAGCACGGAAATAGTGAACGGTTTGCATCCAGTATACATCCGCTAGGCTTCCTATGAACATCCGTTTAACATCTCCGTTACATACTACCCACATCCATTCTTTTCCGTTCTGTTTATGCAAATTTTCACCACTTTTTGGAGTGGATGACAACGGATGGAGCCACCCCCGAAATTTTGCTCATCCGCTGTGTCCTTTTTGCATACGTTTTGCGTCCGTCGGCCAGTGGAAGTTAGCCTTAAGTAACAATTTTTTTTTCAAAAGTCTCACAGGCACTCAAAAACCCTGCCACTCAAGGGAGTGGCAGGGCAAGTAGGAAGCCTTGCTAGGCAGCTTTTGCACACTAAGCTCTCTGATGGGAAAATAAAAAGGGAAACTGGCAAAACTGCTGTTAATGTTTTGTATATTTGCTTGTTGATATGTTCTGAAGGGATATTATAAAGCCCTCAAACTACAAATCTCTCAGGTCCTGAAACTCACTGGACTGCAGTGAGGCAAGAATTTCCTCTGAAATGGGAAATGGAACCAAACCTTTTTAAACAACAACACAAAAATCTAGCTTCACAATAATTTCACAATAATACAAAGTAAATTGACCCACGGCTAACCTCATGGGAAGACAGAACATAGAAGAGAGAGATCGATGTGTGAGGATTCTCCTGAAGTTCATGCTGATTACATGCTGAAAATACTACTTTGAGTCAATAAACATAGGAAAACAGTATTGTAAACCTAAAATATGTCTACTTTGATGTTATATGTAATTTCTCACCACTAACAGGTGGTTTTGACTTAAAATATAAAGGAATTGCTGGTCTTTTTGGGAACCTGCTTGGTTATTTTAGAAAAGACCCTTTTGTAGGGTATCCTAGAGGAAGGGAACAAAAAATATAAGATGATGGCTATAATTTTGTGACATTGTGGTCTTTGGGCTTTGATCTTATGGTTGTGGATACTTTCTTAACTCTTCTGAACCTCCCCTACAGATAATTCCACCCTTTTAAAAGTTTGCTCTCCCCTCTTGCAATGATTTCCTTCTGAAATGTTCTTCCTTCACAATCACAACTAGTCTGCACATTCTTATTATTTTGGAAATGATTGTGACCATAGTCAGAAAAATCAGCTGGATTAATATGGTGGCCATAGGGTTTTTAATCGTTTTGCTATATTTACCCAACCATGAATTATAAACAATTCTCCTGGAGAAAGGAAGATTAAATGAAAGATTATAAACAAGGTCAAAAGCCCTGTATATAGTGGCATTTTTCCCCATTTGCTCTGGTTTACCCATTTCAACTAAAACCAATCCTGGGGTTTTCCATGCATGCATATGGTTCTGCGTATGAATGCTGGCCAGAGGCCCAGCATCTTAAAGTGGGTAGTGCATTGCATTACATTACATTAATGTTAATTAAATAATAACTGTGTACTGAAACTTTGCTATCTTTCCAAAACATTTCCACTGTGCTATGGTATATATGCATGTTAATTTCATTTAGTTTGTTTTTGTTTTAATATCACTGTGGCTATATTAATCATTTCTTTGCATAACATACACATCAACAGAAGTCATGAGATTGTGATAGGAATAAAGTGAATAGACAAATAAATAATCTTTCCTGTAAGAAGGCACAACAATTGATCCTCTGTGTACATATATACACAGAAATTATTCTCATGTATGTTCACAAAAAGAGAAACTGTGGAATTTGGGCTTAACTTCCAGTTTGGCAAACACAGATACTGCTATGCTGCTTAGAGGAGGTTTCTCCATTTAAACTGAGGAGAAAACTAATCTTGAGGATTTTGTGCTACTTTTTCATTCATTTTGTAACAAGGACATTGACCAGAAAAGCGTTTGTGATTAGCTAAGAGCACAAGAAAATCTATACATGCTTACTTTACAGTAAATCAAAGATTCAGGTTTGTGCCCTGTTCACTCTGAAAACTAGCTTTATTTTCCTTTTCTTTTCCCAGATATACAGAATAAATGACTTCCTTTCCATGGAGGCTCTCCAATGATTAAGAATATTGACTTTCCTCAGATCCTCATTGGCTCTCCACAGCAAATATATGCCATCTACATACACATGGAGGACAGGGCTGGTAAGCTTGTTCTCCCTTCTCCATGAAGCGATTGCTGCTGCTTAACTCTATTTTCTGCAATGGTGGTAGCGGTAACCACACAACACCAGTGATGGGATTCAAAAAAAATTTACTACTGGCTCTGGTGTTCTGTGGGCATGGTTAGGTGGGTATGGCAGGGAAAGGATACTGTAAAATCTTCATTCCCTCCCCACTCCTGGGGGAAGGTTACTGCAAAATTTTCCATTCCCTCCCCACCCCACTAATCTGATTTCCAGTTCTATTCTCCTGTGCAGGGCAACAAAAGAAGACCCAGCCGATCAGCTGGGACTCAGGAGGTAGAGAATAGATGGGGGCAGAGCCAGTCAGAGATGGTATTTGCCAGTTCTCCAAACTACTCAAAATTTCCGCTACTGGTTCTCCAGAACTGGTCAGAACCTGCTGAATACCACCTCTGAACTCACTAACTACTTGATTGGGTCCTTATCAACCTGAGGGTTCCAGGTCCACTGACAAAACTATATCTTCAAGGTCCTCTGCAAAGTATTAAGCCAATCTCATCTCCAGAGAAATGGTATTCCAAAGGGATGGAGCATTCACAGAGAAGAACCTTTTCTTTGGTCCTGCTAGCTGTACTTCTGTAATAAATGGAACCACCAACAAACCTTGCCTTCTTGCTCTGGTAGGCTGGGTAGATATAATTATGGAAAGGTAGATCTTCAAATAGCCTGGCTCCATATTTCAGTGTTCGGTCTCTTCTGATGGTGGGGACTGTAATGTGATTAGGTTTGTTTGTTGCTCAGTCTGCTGTGTTGTTTAGGTCAGGACATACTGATGGGAAATTAAAGGCCACAGAGCTCTTTGTTTTTAGAGCTATTTAAAGAAGACCTGGACTAGAAAAGCCAGAACTCACCTGCCAGAAGAGGACCTGCTTTTTGTAAAAGGAACAATTGGCCATCTCACACACAAATGAAACTGTCTATTGAAAGCATTGCTTTGATCTTTTCCTGATATGTAGAAACAGAATGGTTCTTTTGGACAAATCCATTTCTCACACATGAAGATGCATAACTAGTACTATATGGAAGAGTAGATGTGAATAGGTATCTAAGATTAACAACAGCTATTACTAACTTAGTTAGAAGATAGTATTAGGAATGATAGTCACCTAACAGTTGGGTTGGCAATATATAAACCAGGATAGTCATTTAATACTGTTGTATCTTTAAGAGAATGATGTAATTGTGATTGGCTGAGGTGCCTCCAATGGCCATAAGATGGAGCCAGAAACATGGTTTGCTCTCTTCTTGCATTTCCCTATTGCCTTTTGCCTGATCGTTGTTCTGCTTGGATTGCTGTGAGTCTTACAACTGTTAGCAAACTCCATTTACTGAACTTTGTTTATGATACTGGACTTCATTTTTGGATTATCCCTGGATTGATTGTTTTGAATACAACTGCTTTAACCATGTATGATTTGGACTGTTTGTTGGACTTTGTTTACTCATTTGCTGGAAGTAAAACCTACATTTTACTATTCAGTGTATCTGTATGCTGGTTGTGTGTTATTCCTTACCACTCACACTACATTTCTCTGAGTGCACTCATTCTCCTAACAGGGAATACCTCAGCACTGGTTATGGGGCCTGTACATACCAGACTCAGATAACTGAGAGTTAGTGTGAATACACAGTGCCATATACAGACAACTGTTTTCTGTTTAATTGTGGGTTACTGTCCTGGTAAAGATGGCACAAGACCCGTCAACACATCTATCACTGATAACCCGGTTGAATGGAACAAACTATGTTTCCTGGTCTATGGAGTGAAGTCTACTTCTGCGTAGGGAAGGGTTATGGGCTGCAGTTTAGGATCCACTGGATGCAAATGCCTGGGATCCAAATAATGAGGATGATGCCATAAAGTTAACTGACTTTAAACAGAGCAACGAACAAGCTCTTTGTATAATTGGACTAACACTGAGTGACCAGCAGCTAGTTCATATTTGTGGAGAAGAGTCTGCTTCTAGGTGTTGGGAGAATTTGAAGAGGATTTATGTTTGTGACATTGTATGTGCACACATACATCTTACATGTAAACTGTTTGGAGGACGTCTTCTGAAAGGTAGAGATATGTTAGCTCATTTGAACTTCATGAAAAGAACTTTCAAGAGCTACATGAAAAGGAACTGATTTCTTCAGAGCTGCATCAAGTTTACATCATTCTTTCCTCATTGGATGAAAGTTATGATGATTACGTATCTTCACTGGAAGTCCTGACCAGAAATGAACTGCCATTGACTGACATAACTGGACAATTGTTAGAAGAGGCAAGAAGAAGGCAGGGTAGAGGCCAAATGAGAGAGAAACAATCACAAGAAGAGGATTTGTTTTCAACTGCTTATACTGTTAGGTAATGTTTTTCTTGTGGGGTTAGGGGACATATAGCTAGATTCTGTAAGAAAGGAAAACAACAGAATGCTGGTAATCATCAGAAGACTAAGAATGTTAATTTAGCTATGTCTAGCAATTCAACTGTAAACCATGATTTGTGGGTAGTTGATAGTGGAGCATTGCAGTATATTGGTAGAAATAGAGAGAGGTTTGTAAAGATATCCACAAGTAAGCAACATGTATTCTTGGCAAATGGATGAAAAATGAAAGCATCTGGTGAAGGTAGTGCATATTGTTTATGTGTAAATGAGCATTTATCTATGTTATATGTCCCTAAACTGAAATTTAATTTGTTATCAGTAAGGGCTTCAGTTAATATTGGTTATGTAGTAACCTTTAGGGGAGATAACTGTATAATAGAGAAAGAGGGTAAAAGTGTTACTGCTACTTTAGAGAACAATTTATATGTGATACATGGCGACCAGTTTCAGATGGCTAACTCGGTTTGTAACAATGTTAAGCCACATGATGAATATATACATTTACTGCATAGATGTCTGGGGCACATTAATTTCAAAATGCTGAAACAAACTGTTAAATTGTCAAAGGAAGTAAAATTAAAACCCTATAGCAAGTACTTAAACTGTAATGCCTGTAATCAGGAGAAAAGCAAGGTTACTCCTGCAAACAGACTGAATGGGTTTAAGACCAAAGAACCTTTAGAGGTTGTTTTTGCTGATATAATTGGTCCTAAGAAACCCAGTTTGGGAGGTGCCTGCTATGTTTTGAGTATAATGGATCATTACTCGCGGTACAGTTTCTGCTATCTAATGAAAAACAAAACAGAAACGTTCCAACATTTCTTTAATTGGCTAAGATTTGCAGAAAGGAAAATGAAACATAAGGTAATTACTTTAGTTACAGATAATGGGACTAAGTTTATTAATAATAGATTCCAAACGATATTGAAATTGGCTGGTATCGAGCATAAGCATTCTGCACCCTACAAGCCACAACATAATTTGTTCATAGAATGAAGAGGGCAAATGTTATAGGCCATGGCTCACAATATGTTATCTGATTCAGATTTTCCTTCAGATTTCACTGTGGGGTGAAGCCATAATGTGTAGCAACCATGTGTTAAACAATGTGGTGACCACAACAACTGGTGCATTGCCATTCACTCATTGGCATGGCAGAAAACAAAATTTAAGTTATCTATACACATTTGGAGCTCCTGCATGGGTGCATAATCCCTCACAAGTAAGACTGAAAGGGCAAAATAGAGCTAGGAAATTATTTTTCATAGGTTATGAGGCCAACCATACATTGTTTAGATTTTGGGATCCAGGCACAGCTAACATTTACTGTAGCACTAGTGCAAAATTTATTGAGCACGTTAGGTGGCATAAATTAGAACAGGAATCCAACAATGGTGTTGTTATCGACACCCAAGTAGTCCCTAATGATGAGATAGTTAAACCATCAATAGCCATTAAAAAGGAAGAACAGGCACAGGAGGAGGTAGAAGAACAGGAGCAGGTGGAACAGGAGAGTTCACTAGTAAGCCCTGAGTAACCTAGATGTTCAACCTGTGTAACATGACCACCAGATAGATATCAGGCTAGTACGGTATGCCAAGTAAATATAGCTCCTACTAACTATAATGAACTGAAACTGTATCCTGCTAAGGATCAGGCTGCTTGGCAGGAAGCAATGGATAAGGAATTGTAATCCTTACAAAGGTTGGAGGTATATGAAAATGTCAGGTGAGTGGATTTATAAAATTAAGACAGGTGTGGATGGGACTGTTACCCATAAAGCCAGGTTAGTAGCACAAGGGTTTGATCAGTCAGCCAATGACTACAATGAGGTGTTTGCACCTATTCTGAAGGCTACCACATTACAAGCAGCATTAGTGTGGGCAGCTAAAAATAAATACACAATAAACCATTTAGATGTGGAAACGGCATATCTTCATGCACCGTTGCAATATACTATATATTTAAAGAAGCCTTTGAGGATAAAAACTGATAACAAAACTGACTGCTGGAGATGAAAAAGAGTCTATATATGGCTTGAAGCAATCAGGCTATGAATGGAACCAATTCATAGTGAAGGAATTAACAAAGATTTCTTAGGTTTTGTAGCTGGCATGGCTGATCCATGTTTATTCAAAAAGGAAAGTGATGGTGTAGTTTTATTGTTGCTATTGTTCACTGATGACATAGCATTAATCACTTAGACTGATCAAGAAGCTACTGAGATTATTTCACTGTTAGAGAAAAAATTTAAAATAAAACATTTAAAAATAGATTTAAATAGGTTTAAATAGATTAAAATAGATTTAAAAATAGATAAAACTAAGGGAGGCTACAAAATCTCACAGCACATAAAATTAACCAGTTACTGTAGAACTTTAAAATGGAATTTTGTAAACCAGCTAAGACACCAATGAGCCAGGAATTTAGCCACAGTGATGTGCAAAGTCCTGTTTTTGATAAAGACATTTATCAATCATTAATTGGTAGTTTATCCTATCTTAGTAATTGGTCTGGCCAGATATAGCATATTGTGTTAACCAATTAGCCAGGTTTAATACTGAGCCTACTGAAAGGCACTGGTAAGCTGCTAAGCGTGTGTTGAGATATCTTAAACAAACGATGCATTATGCATTATATTTGGAGCCTAAGGATGAACTAAGTTTAACTGCATATGCTGATGCAAGTTTCACTACAGACATACCTACATGTATATTAATGTCAAGTACTGTAGTGTTATTAGGAAAGGTGATCATTGGATGGTGGTTTATTTGACAAAAACATCTAAGTTTATCAACAATGGAGGCTGAATTCTCATGTTTGTCTGTATGGACTTAGTATGTTAGAAACTACTAATGATAGACATGGGAATTGATATAAATGAACCTATAGTTGTATATGAAGACAACCAATCAGCAATTCAGATGGCTTCCAATCTTGCTGTAAAGACAAGATCAAAACACACTGATCTACGATATCTAAATGTGAGACAATGTGTTCAAAGTAAAATGATTATACTGGAGTACTGCATGTCAGAGAATAACATTGCAGATCATTTTACAAAAGCTCAAGGCACTGTAAAACATAAGGCTTGCTGTGAGGAATATGGACTTAAACTGTAAGGTTTTATATATTGTCCTACCCAAAGGGGAGAATGTTAGGAATGATCATCACCTAACAGTTGGGTTGGCAATATATAAACCAGGATAGTCATTTAATACTGTTGTATCTTTAAGAGAATGATGTAATTGTGATTGGCTGAGGTTCCTCCAATGGCCATAAGATGGAGCCAGAAACATAGTTTTTTTTCTTCTTGCATTTCCCTATTGCCTTTTGCCTGATTGTCGTTCTGCTTGGATTGCTGTGAGTCTTTGATTATGATACTGGGCTTCGTTTTTGGATAATCCCTGGACTGATTGTTTTGAACACTAACTGCTTTAACCATGTATAATTTGGACTGTTTGTTGGACTTTTTTTATCTGTTTACTGGAAGTAAAAGCTACATTTTATGATTCAGTGTATCTGTATGCTGGTTGTGTGTTATTCCTCACCACTCTCAATGCGTTTTCCTGAGTGCACTCATTCTCCTAATGGGAAATACTTCAACAGATACTATTACAGTACTATTACTGTATAACGGATACTATTATAGTATACACGCATACATTCACATATACCTAGGAACTGTGAGTTCTGAGAAAGAAATTCAGGCATATTTTGAATTGCTGTGTGAAATTTGTACACAGAATTGCATGTCTGCAAGTTCATCTGTTTTATTCCACAAATACTACAAACATGAAGAGCTTCAGGGAGGAAGGTTCAAAAGAACTGTGCAGCTCATCCATTTCTTTCTTCTTCCTGGATGCTTTTGGAGGCAATATAGAGTTAGTGGGAGGATATCCCAAATGAGGAGAACAATGCACCTTTCACTATTTACATCAAATCATATTACAGTAAGATGTTGGCAACTTTTTTATGATGATATTTGTCATGACATTGCCATCTAATCTTCATCCATGAAGAAGCTAGACTGTTTTGGATTTCAAGACATATTTTCCTTCTTAAGCTGAATCAGGCACCACCCTCAACAAGCAAGCCAGAATAAAGGCTGTAGAGCAGATGCCTCCGAACTTGGCAACTTTAAGACTTGTGGACTTCAACTCCCAGAATTCTGCAGAATTCTGGGAGTTGAAGTCTACAAGTCTTAAAATTGCCAAGTTTGGTGACTCCTGCCACAGAGGGATCAACAGTGGGGGCAGCACTTCGTTGATTCATGGTCAAGTTGGTAATCATTATCTGAGGCTTGGAGAAAAGGCTGAACATCTGGGTCTGCTGTAAAATTCCATAAGCAAGACAGGGCAATGGCACAGCTTATAAAAATCTTGTCTGGAAGCAGCTTGACATGCTTATTATTATTTCATTGGAGCCATTATAGTGGCTTTAAAATCATCTTAGCCTTTTCCGTTTCCTGGGTCATGATATGTGCAAAAAACAAACATTGTACTGCCTAAAGTATGGAGATTTTTTTAAAAAATAATTCCTCTGGAACAGAATAGCCTTTGAGTGATTCATTTCTTTTATTCAAGCAAACCATATTCACGCAGAGTATAATATTGAAAAAAAAAGCACTCTTCCACACTAATTGTAAATTCATGTGATTTGCAAGTATAAAAAGCTGGTGTGCTCCCTGCAGCTGCTCTGAGCTGCTTGCCCCTTTGGCAAAGATGCCACTCACAGAAAGCTTGCAAGCTTGGTTGCAATTTGCCTCCTAGGTTTCCTCTCCACTGGAGAGATGGTGGAGGGGAGTAAGTGACAGAGAATGTCCATTATGCTTGCAAATGAACCTTGAAACAAAAACAAAACAAGCTTTTGTAGCCATTGCACTGGAAATTTCATATTATTTTGCAAGATGATTTAGCTGAAGACTTTGAATGGGAGAGAGTCTGAGGCCAGATGAAACCATTAAAAACACAACACCCCAAAAGACGGCAACAATTGTCTAATAACTTTTGACTACAGAGTTCTTGCAGCATTCTCATGCTCAGTGATCACATCACATTTCTACTCTTATAAATAGATAATATTCTACCACAAATCTTGAGGAAATCATTTTCTAGCTCATAGCTCATTGTGGGACCTTAAGTGTTCTTAGAATACTGAAAAGCAGTAGGCCTTTTGAAAGACATCCAAAATATTCAGCTGCATGCGAATATGGACAGTTTACAATGTTAGCCTAAGTTGTCTTGTGTGATCATCCCCAATTAAATGGAGTCAAAGACAGACTTGAGAAAGGGAAGCAAATTATAAATTTACAAATTGCAAATGCATCAGTAAGGGGGTGCATTCTTCTCCCCATTTTCAAATTAAAACAATAATTAAAAACCCATCAACAGTGCATAAAATAGTGCATAAAACAAATAATTAAAAACCCATCAACAGTGCATAAAATAGTGCATAAAACAAATAAAATCTTGACCTAGACTGGTCCAGGACTCTCTATCCAGTTGCAGTCAGTTTGGAACTGGGCTGCACAAGCGGTGGACAACTTCATTTGTATGAGCAGTGGGTGTTCATCCACATAGCTCCATCTGCCCAAGCAGCGGGCGCTCATATTTGCAGTTCTGTTTGTGTAAGTGGCAGGGACTTGTGCTTGTGCATTAAGCTGCATTTGCACAAGTGATGGCCATGTACACAAACAGTAGGCGTTTGCATGAACAGAGGGTGTTTACACTCCATACACTGCATATGAAGATACATGTGCTCACATGGGCACAGGAAGCTGTTGAGTTTTCATAAAACTGATTGTCAAAATATTGACCACAGAAAAAGCTCCTCCTATCCAAATGGCCTTCTGATCTAAACCAGAACAAGAAACTAGGCTTAAGATTTTGTACAGTTGTATTTACTTCCATATATACATATGTGAACACTGTGCAATTGAATCTTTGCCTTCTCTTTACATGGATTGCTTCGACTACATGGTCACAGCTATGTATACTTTTTGCCACCCTTCCTCCTGCTCCCATAAAAGTCAATGGATATAGAATTTCTCAAAATGGAGAAAGAGTGAGAATATAACTCATTCTCATCCTTCTGTTAGAATCCCAATAATAAAAGCATGGACTGGATAACTCCACAGCAGCTAAATCTATAAGTAGAAGGTAGCTATGATACTTAAACTGCTACCTTCTGTCTGAGATCTGCCCTTTCTTTGTCCCTAGACTGAAAGCAAACTGGAATTTAAAGAGAACCACAGTGTAAGATGGCACAACAGCTGGACCTAAATATAAATGTAGAACACAGAATATAAAACAAGTTTGGAAGGGACCTTGGAGGTTTTGCAGTCCAACATATTACTCGAATTGGATACCATATATCATATATATTGGAATGGGAATTTAGAGTTAAGGCAAAAGATTCCTGGAGCTGAAAAGAGAGTGACCTAAAAATCAACTATGGACTTCAAAATCCATGTTAATGTTATACCTAGGGGAATTATAATTAGCCCTGAATTAGGGGACTTATAATTAGCCCTGAACAGGCTAAATGCTACAGGCCTTTTTTGTACATGATGTTCATCCTCTATGTTGGAATAAAGAAGATTCCAGTTATGGTGATAATCCTCCTTCAGCCACAACTAATACTGAACTGGAGATTACTGCCCATTTCAAAGAGTTCAAAAGATCATTTGGGGAGTTCTCAGGGGAGTTGGCAAAAGCTTGATATCTCCAAACTTAGTATTCTTCAGATGTATTGTCACTATACCTCCCACCCTAGTCCAAATAGGACCAAATGAAAAAAATGAGGATCACAAATACTGTTCCAATTTCTACCAAGGTTTTATATGCCGAGCTATTCAAGAAAAATCTATAAGAGGGAATTCCTGAATTTCCATTCTCTTTCCAACTTACAAGTTTTCTGTAAAGATTAGGTTCATTTTGTTTTTCAAGCAGGATACTAGAGCAGCGGTCTCAACCTTTATGGAGGAGGAGGGGGAGAGGGAAACTGGTCTGTGAAAACGGTGGGGTGATGTGTATGAGTTTGTGGTAGGATTCAAATTATTTTACTACTGTTTCTGTGGGCATGGCTTGGTGGGCCTGGCAGGGGAAGGATACTGTAAAATATCCAGTCAGAGGTGGTAGTTCCTGGTTCACCGAACTATTCAAAATTTCCACTATAGTTCTCCAGGTCAGAACCTACTGAACACCACCTTGGTATGAGTCGAACTGCTTGTGTGTGTTGGCCTGATGCTCACACAGCCCACTTTCAAACTGGCTATAGCTATGGCCTGGGGATTGGAGACCCCTATACTAGGGTACTTTGATCTTTAAAATTTATTATCAGTTTACAAGCCCTGATCAATCAAACATGGGCAAGACTCTGATGTAAAGGAAACATAGTACATTGTTTACAACATACACATACAAAGTTTAAAATATTCAATGTTGTATCTACTAAATGTGCCTATTAAATGTCAAACCACAGCTTCAACTATGCTCTAATTCCTTTGACTAACTTCCTCTTGAATGTAACCACAAATACAATATAAAAACTACTTTTATGTACCTACTTGCTTCTCATGTTTGATAAATATTTCCTTAAAATATGTATTAATATTTAAATAGCATAAGTTCTTTCATAGAACCAATAAAAGGAAACATCGTTATGTCAGTTCTTCCAGTGATGAGGACTCAGGAAATACAAGTATTTTAAGTTTTGTCAACAGAGAACTGGAGGCACATTGGGATTTCTCCCATTAATTTTCGGTGTTGGATTTTTTCCTTCTAAATATAGATTTAGTTGTAAGTTCCTGCATTTTGCAGACTTCCACAAAGTTGGAAACAGGAGAAGATAGTATAGCCCATCTTTGAATTTCATCTTGTCCTTCAAAAGCATGGGGATATTCAGAACACAAACATTCTGAGCATTTATTTGAATCATTAATGAAAACAAAACTGTAATACAAAACTCAGAGAGAAATTATAGAATCAAGATTCATCCAGTTGGAAGACATTTAATGAGAACACACAGAGTCACTTTCCTAATTTAAAATACTATTTTCTAAGGTTCCCTGCAATTACCTTAAACAAATAATCAGATGTTAGCAGCTTAGACAACATTCCCTACCTGATAATGTGTAGACTTAAAATTTCTAGCTGAGGCAGCCTATTCATATAGATAAACCTGGGCCACCATAGAAATCAGAAATAATTTTAAAAAGAAATAAAATACAGATACTTTTGTGCAGGTGTGGGCATTAAATACTTTGTTTGCCCACAGAACCAGTTCTTGGTATCTAGTTGAGGTTGATTATTAACCTGGTTCATGACAGTTTTCCTACTCTTAGGCATTAGGTAAGAAATTAAACGCAGCAAAGCTGCAGGGAACATGGAGACAAAAGGCTGCTTCAACAGCACTAAGCCATGGTATGATTAGCTTATGCTTTTTGGAACCAGTATAATTGATTGGGTTCATATAACTTGTTATGTCACATATATTTTACAAATCTACAGATGCTGGTTTATTTACTCAGCCTTGCAGTGTTGGAAAAAATAATTAATTGAAATTATACACAGACACCTGAGCATAAATTGAAAACAATGTTCTGAAGAGATTGTTGGTTTGATTGCTATGCAAAATCTGACATTTTAAGACATATTCATGATGGTATTCTTTATTGAATTCTTTGGCTACGCACGTAATGATTAAAACCAATCCAAAAGGCATTGTCTGATTGCATTGTGGTATAAGATGCACCATTACTAGTTTATCTTCTCCATGATTTTCAGCTGCTGTTTTATTTAACTAGACTGCCTAGACTGCCTACAGCAATTCTGGGCAATGATTCCCCCAGTGGCATGCATGAGCTGCCCTGTTCTACTATAAAAATGCATTATGGCTGAATTCACCCTGACAGTTTGGAAAGATCTAAGTTCTTTGGAAACTCAAAAATGTGTTTTTTCTTTGTTTTAGCTGACAGGATGAGCTTCTGGCATTTTAAAGTGCAAGTCATTAGCATCCACAAGGGCAATGTTAATCTGTCTGTGTTTCAATCTCAGGACATTTTCCATTTGCTTCTGCCACAACAATCTCTGCCATCTCAATGCTTTCTGAGCCCCCTGAGAATTAAAGGAAGCTTTATGGTGCCAGCAGGAATCACAGAAGAATTCAGCTCAGACCAGTTGCTTGCTGATTCGCTCATCCTAGAGACTGGCACTAAAGAATGATAATTTGGATCTACAAGAAGACAGGTGGGTGGGGGAAGAGAGGAAAAGATGAATAATGAATTATTATCTCCTCAAAATTGGAAGTACACAGAGAAAATGCAGAGTTGTTCTGAATGAGTGTTTTTATATAGAAAAACACTCAGCTCTTCTGTCCTCAATCTGAGGAGAAATGTGAGGAGAGGATAACTTGGTGATTTCCTTTTTTAAAGAAGTGAACTTATTAGACATTTCAAGTGCTACAAACTAAGTTTCTTGTGTCAGCAATGGCAGCAGGCCACCCATTTAGAAGAGTCCACATTTTTGCCCCCAGTTTCTCTTTGGAAAGTACTCAATGGCAAAATATTGTTTAATGGCATATGGGGAGGGGATGAGAAAAGGTCATAGAATAGAATAGAATAGAATAGAATAGAATAGAATAGAATAGAATAGAATAGAATAGAATAGAACAGAACAGAACAGAACAGAACAGAACAGAATTCTTTATTGGCCAAGTGTGGTTGCACACACAAGGAATTTGTCTTGGTGCAAATACTTTCGGTGTACATCAGTGGTGAGATCCAAAATTTTTCACTACCAGTTCTGTGGGCATGGCTTGGTGGACGTAGCAGAGGAAGAATACTGTAAAGTATCCAGACAGAGGTGGTATTTGCCGGTTCTCTGAACTATTCAAAATTTCCGCTACAGATTTTCCAGAACTGATCAGAACCTGCTGAATACCACCTCTGGTGTACATAAAAGAAAAGATACATTCGAGTCAAGTATCAGAAGGTACAACACTTACTGATAGTCATAGGGTACAATAAGCAATCAAATCATACGAGGAAACAGTCAATATAAACTGTAAGGTTACAAGCGACAAAGTTACAGTCATACAGTCACAAGTGGGAGGGATGGGTGATAAGGAGTGATGAGATTAATAGAAATAGTAGTAATAATAGTGTCACTGCTACATTCCCAAGCCTCCTAATTTTAGCATAACATGTCAGAACAGAAGTTCTCAGCACAATACACTGTTCACACATTGCGCTGTGTTCCAGTTTACTTTACAAGGGTTTGTTGAATATACTAAATAGCCTAAATTCACACTTCACCTGAATACATAACAATACATAACATTACGATTTATAAACCACAATGCCTAGGTTCCTGTGAAACACTAATTTGAAACCCATTCATAACACTATAGTTTTACACAATACATGAGACCAGCCAATGTGTAAAATACTTTCCTACAAAGACATCTATTACGAGCTACTGAAAATGCCACATGCACTATGATGTTGTCATGCAAATACTATAGATGTCATAATGTTGTCATGATAAGCATGGCATTCCTTTTCCTTGCCCCGCTCACAGTTCCCATTGAACAAGTCAGAGAATGCTCTCCCTCAAGCTAATTAAGGTTCTCTCTCAATGGCTTTTGTCCGGCCACTGTGATGCATTGTGATAAGGCGTTGTGATGCCTTATACTTTAATATTTAAAGGGGTACGTACTGGGAGGTAAAGATTCTCTAGAACATTATTGTTTCTATTTTTTTATTTTGTACACAAAAATTAAAAGAAGGCAGATTAGGTAAAATGTATTTTGATTTAAGAACTATTTGTGGATGATGATGGTGATGATGATGATGATGATGATGATGGTGATGATATGGCATTGTTACAGTAGCCAGGAGACCACAATGTTATTGCAGAGTTTGCCTTGCCAATGTACCAGTCCTGTTATAGGACATGCTTGCACACTTCCCAAGGTGTGCCACAGGAGGCTGAGCTGACTGCACCAGAGAGAAAGGCAATTGGCATAGCGTCACCCAAGGTCCCCTCCCTTTCCGGGGCTGCCTTGCAAATAGGCACTGCAACTGGTAAGATTCAGAGCCATCAGGAATCTGACTGTCAGCACAGAACACCAGCTCATCTTCCCACCAAAGTGGTAGCTATCTATCTACTTGCCACGCAGTACTTGGGCTCAAAGCATCAGAACTGAAACCATCTCAAGCATCATTAAGCTACTGAGCTACTGTGCCTCTATTCTCTACTGTGCCTAACTGTGCTTCAATTAGTCTGTAAAACCTCCTTACTTCTACTAGTCACCCTGATTTTTCTCTTAGCCAAAGTCAATGGCTTCAAATAAGATATGGTTGCAGAGGATAAGATTAAAATATGGGATTTTATTTTAACAAAGAAATGGACCTAGATGACATAGGGCTCTCAAAAATTCTGCCCATTAGTGTAGTATAGTTTAGTATAGGCTATCAAATCTGGATTGAAAACAAAACTAAACTAAACATGAGAGGTTAACAAAGAAATACAAAAAAGTCTAAGTCTTTGCTTCCACCTAGTGGTCATTTGGAGTATTGTAGCAGTAATTTGTAGGTAAAATACTGCCTCAGAAAGTTCTAAATAGGCTTAATATCACATAAAGCAGCAGCCAAACAATACAATGTATGGCTGCAAACTTCCTGAACAGATAAAGATAAAAAAAAAAGCAACGCAGGAGGCAGAATCCTAATACAGGTAGCAAGCAGTTTTAGGTACCAAATGATAACTCAGTTGGAGTCCAGAACAGAGTAACAGAAACACAATGCCATAAATAGAATAGAATAGAATAGAATAGAATAGAATAGAATAGAATTCTTTACTGGCCAAGTGTGATTGGACACACAAGGAATTTGTCTTGGTGCAAATGCTAATAATAGTCATAGGGTACAACAAGCGATCAAATCATATTAGGAAAAAGTCAATAAGGATACAAGCGATAAAGTTACAGTCATAGTCACAAACGGGAGAGGATGAGTGATAAGGAGTGATGAGAATATTAACAGTAATAGTAATGCAGACTTTGTAAATAGTTGGACAGTGTTGAGAGGATTATTTGTTTAGCAGAGTGATGGCGTTTGGGAAAAAACTGTTCTTGTGTCTGGTTGTTCTGGTGTGCAATGCTCTATAGCATCGTTTTGAGGGAAGGGGTTGAAACAGTTTATGTCCGGGATGTGAGGGGTCTGTAAATATTTTCACAACCCTCTTTTTGACTCATGCAGTATACAGGTCCTCGATTGAAGGCAGGTTGGTAGTAATTGTTTTTTCTGCAGTCCTAATTATCCTCTGAAGTCTGTGTCTGTCTTGTTGGGTTGCAGAACCAAACCAGACAGTTATAGAGGTACAGATATAGACTCAATAATTCTTCTGTAGAACTGCTATCAGCAGCTCCTTGGGTTTTGAGCTTTCTGAGTTGGCACAGAAAGAACATTCTTTGTTGTGCTTTTATGATGACTATTTTATGTGATATGAAATGAGTAAGGTAACAGTGAAGAAAAAGGAATAAGAACTAAATATAATGTAAACTAATCAGAAAAGGTAAAAAGAAGGAAGGTTGCTATTTCGTCTTCCAAAATAAACCTGATACAGTACTCGATTTCTTCTGTTCTGATATTTTTCAAGATAAGCTACTCAGAAGAGATTTTGATTTTTTTAAAAAATATCACAAATGGTTTCATGTTCCATTATAAAAACAAAGCACAAGGATGATGGGATGGTTTGCATGGAAAAAATGAATGGTGATCAACATATTTCCCAAATGATGATAAGGACCTGCTCTAGATATTTAAGTATTAATCTTCATGAAACAGTCTGGAATGGCTTGCTTATAATATGTAAGCAAGTTTTTATCAATGTTTCTAGTGTTAACATTAAATTACTTGAAATTACATTTGAATGTATGCAATCCCATTATCTTTTTAATTGTATCAAAGACTGAAATAGATCCCATGAAATAGTATTAATAATATCCTTATTTGACAGTCAGACTTGGGTTCAATACAGGGGTAGGGAAACCTGGCTCTTCTATCACTTATGGACTTCAACTCCCAGAATTCCTGAGTGAGCCATAAAAGGTCCCCCATCCCTGGCCTATGTCTTACATTTGTATATTAAACAGTCCTATTCAAGTCAAAAATTGATTTCCCCCACAACTGAAAAATCAGTAGGCCAGGGATTTCCCTACCCCTGGTTCAGTAGATACAGGATATGATCATCTTTTCCCAGCCTGATGCTCTTCAAACTGCACTGAATTCCTACAGTCAGTAGGAATTATGATTTATAGTCTATGTTAGTTACAAGCAGATTTCAAGTCAGCTTTTTGTGCTGGTACAAGCCATTTATAGTCATACAGTTGTAATAAAGCTCAACAAATAAGAATGTTAACAACCAATGCAGATGAGTTATCAGAGGATTAAGTAGTTCATAAATATTTATTAAGTATCCACAAGCATTTTGATGCACCATCCCCCCCCCCCCCCAATAGCATCCATGACTCTTAAAAACTAATCTTTAAAGATTGTTCAAGTTTTCTTGGCTGACAAAGATTGGCAAAATTGTGGCATTTTCATCAAGACCTTGTAATATTTCAGCAATGTATGAAAACTTGCATGAAAGCATGTATATTTTCTTGAGATTTTGTGAGACTGAAGATCTCGGAATGAAATTGTTGACTCTCAAGGATCAGTAATCTTACAGAGTGGCTAAGATATGAAAAAAATATTAACCACTGGGAGTTGAGTCCTCACTTCAATTTGAGTGTTTGCTTCAATTTGGCCCAAGAGGGTATTATGGAAGGAAAAATAAGACTTTCATGGTGTATTTGTCCCATGGTTGCATCAGACAATATCACTACATAGTACTAACTAAATTACTGAATTGTTGAAATTCTAGACCTAGAAAACCTAGAACTATGCGGCCTTCGATCCGATCTAAGTATAGTATATAAAATTATACATTGCAATGTCCTACCTGTCAACGAATACTTCAGCTTCAATCATAACAATACAAGAATACACAATAGATAAAAACTCAAGGTAAACTGCACCAAACTTGATTGCAGGAAATACAACTTCAGCAACAGAGTGGTCAATGTCTGGAATACTCTACTCGACTCTGTGGTTTCTTCCCCAAATCCCAAAAACTTTAACCTTTGACTGTCTACTACTGACCTCACCCCTTTCCTAAGAGGTCTATAGGGGGCATGCATAAGCGCACCAACGTGCCTACCATCCCTGTCCTATTGTTTCTTTTTATTTTTCTTATATATATCCATTTCATGTATTCATAATTATGTTTATACTTATACCTGTTATCTAATAATTGTTTGACAAATCAAATCAAATTAATAAATCAATAAATAACCAAACTAGAACTAAGGAGACATTTTCTGATAGTTAGAAGATTTAATCAGTGAAACAACTTGCCTTCAGAAGTTGTGGGTGATTGAGTATGGAGGTTTTAAAGAAGAAATTGCACAACCACTTGTTTGAAATGGTATAGGGTTTCCTGTTTAAGTAAAGGGTTGGGCTAGAAGACCTCCAAAGTCCCTTCCTACTCTGTTATATTGGAAGTTGGATTGTAGCACAATTAAAACCTTCTATTAGACACAATGCTGATGATGACAATATCAGAGACATGCTATAATTACCTTTTTATGACATTTAAAAATGTCTGTGTGAGAAAGAACAGTACATATATATATGATTGATAATGGCAGATGAGATTCTGCTGAAACGTTGCTACAACTTTAAAAGCACTACAATGACGTGGGATAATACCCGAAGGAAGCTGAACAGCATATATATATATATATGCTGTTTTTGTTTTTGTTTTTATACCCAAAGGAAGCTGAACAGCATGCATGCATGCATGCATGCATATATGTATATGTATATGTATATGTATATGTATATGTATATGTATATGTATATGTATATATATATAT